>OZ014523.1:96961936-97561936 GCA_963966055.1 Lathyrus aphaca | reverse complement strand
CCGCGCTTTGCCATTGGCTGCTATAAAATGAGCTCACGAAATTATTATGAGCAAGGCCACGCGTGGCATTAAATATTACACAGATTTTATAACATGAAAATGAAGGAAATATGGGACACGTGGCAGCGCTGGAACGGCCAGATCTAGGATCTAATGGCTGCTGTGCTTCTTCTCCAATGGAATTTACAAGAAAAATTCTGGTGACCGGAGTTAGAACTCCGGTCACCAGAGACCAAACCAGAGGCAAAAATTCATCAAATAATACAAACCAATAGTCCAAATTGACTAACTCGACATCACTGAATCCAAATATGACATCAAAAATGGCTAAAACTCAAAGGATCGGCCGGATCGAAACAAAACAACATTGATTATCAAACTTTAAATGCTCATAACTTATGATATAATGCACCAAAATCAAATTTACGAAGTGCAGCATGATCAGGGAAGAACAAGGAACACAAATCAACAATAAAATTCCATTTCTAGAACAAAATGTTTCAAGCCATACCTGAGATGGAGATCTCGAAATGTTGAAATAGCAAGCCAAATAATCCGTGCAAATCACTCCTCTTGCTCCTTAGATGAAAAATAAATGCACCTAAGGCTTGGAAACAGCTTGGATCTGAGATCTCAATACAAGAGGCTTTGAAATGGTGAACCTCCAATTCTGTGATTTAAGCTTGAATGAGTGGATGATTCTTGATCCAGATGATTCACTGATCAAGAATATGGAAGAGATTTGTGGAGAATGTAAAGGAATCAAGAGGTATGGAGCAAAATGCAAAAATTCAAGAAGGTTGAGAATGAGAGAATGAGAGAATGAGAGAGATTCAGATCTGGTTCTTTGCTCAATTTCCTTAGAATGATGTTTAGAGTGAGTGCTGAAAGTGTGATGAAAAGTGCACGAAAATTGAATGAGAAAAGTGTGTATATGCAAATTATGCACAAAGTGAGATATGCATGCATTCCTCATGCTTCCTTGGGCTTCTCAGCATGTGCAATTTTTAATCTCCACCCTTGATCCAAATCCATTAACTCCTGGCCCTTAGATCAAACCCTCACACTTGTTTCATGAATTTTGCAAATTTGAGTGTTTTGGAGGGAGTTTTCAAAAGTGTATGAAAATGATCATTTTTATGGAGCAAAATGGTCCTTATGCAATGTATTTCAAGTTAGAAACAAGTTTGGGCCTGAACCAATTCACAAAAATCAAGATTGGAGCCTTCTTGCACATGATGCACTTTTGGAAAAATGATTTTTTGCCCTTGGGAGAGGAATTTTCGAATTAGCTAGGGGGAGATTGGTAAATCCGGTGAAAATGCACTTATACTTTTTAAAAATGGAAGCCCTTACTCTCCAACTTTCATGTTTGACTTTGGTCCATTCGGAGAATTTTTGATCTTGTTAAGGCCACTTGAAGATTAGGGCCAAAGTTGCCAAATTTGCAAAATTTCAAAAACCAACTTTGTACCATTTTTGCAAAACCCCTCAAATCTCCATGATTCTTGAACTTTAGGTATTCCAAACCTCTTATAACATTGTAAGGACCCCTCTTGGACAAAAAATTTGGGTTGGACGCCTTGAAATTGCACAGTTGACTTTTTATGGGCTCTGTTGACTTTTTCCTTCATCCGCAAGCAACTGAGGCCTTGACTGACTTTCACATGGAATTTTCTCATGAAATTTGACACCTAGGATCCTATTAACATGTAGAAGACTTGGCCCACAAGAAATAGCCAAAGTTGTGAGACTATGGTACTTGAATCCCAAACCCTAATTTGGGTGCACTACATAGGAGCTTTGCCTTGTCCTGAGATCTCTGATGTTCATGCAATCTTCTGAGCTTTTGCCAATGGACTTGACCTTGAAAATGAAGTGTAAACTCACCATAGAACTTGTACAAACTCATTGGGACCCTTGTCAAGGCTTGAAATGCTTTTGGGAACTCCACAGATGACCATATGCTTGATGCTAGGACATGAGGGATGTTATGCTTCATCTTTCCATGCTAGGATGCTGAGGAAATGATATGAGTATGATGAATATGATGTGATATGATTCTTAAAAGAAGAGGTCAAATTTTGGGTGTTACACCATTAGTACCTGCAAGGAGGGTAATTCAACTTCGACAGGTAGGACTGCCTCCATACCATAAACAAGCTGATACGGTGTTGCCCCAGTGGATGTTCTGATTGAGGTACGGTACCCATGCAAGGCAAATGGTAGCATCTCATGCCAGTCTTTGTAAGTGAGCACCATCTTCTGCACAATCTTCTTGATGTTCTTGTTAGCTGCCTCTACAGCGCCATTCATCTTTGGCCTGTAAGGAGAAGAGTTGTGATGTTGAATCTTGAAGTCCCGGCACAGTTCTGCCATCATTTTATTGTTTAAGTTGGAACCATTATCAGTAATGATTCGCTCAGGCACTCCATACCGACAAATGATGTCTCTCTTCAGGAATCGGGCTACCACTTGCTTGGTGACATTTGCATATGAAGCTGCCTCAACCCACTTGGTAAAATAGTCAATGGCTACCAGGATGAATCTGTGGCCATTTGAAGTAGTCGGTTCAATCTTGCCAATCATATCAATTCCCCACATGGCAAAGGGCCAGGGTGAATACATCACATTCAAAGGATTGGGAGGCACATGCACTTTATCCGCATAAATCTGGCATTCATGGCATTTCCTGGCATAAGCATAACAGTCTGCATCCATTGTGATCCAATAATAGCCTGATCTTAGCAGCTTTTTAGCCATAGCATACCCTCCAGCATGGGTACCAAAATATCCTTCGTGCACCTCATGCATCAGCAAGTCTGCCTCTGTCTTATCAACACATCTGAGAAGTATCATATCAAAGTTTCTCTTGTACAAGGAACCATCAGCATTCAGGAAGAAACTACCAGCTAGCCTTCTTAATGTCTTCTTATCATTGGAAGATGCCCCATGTGGGTATGTTTGATCCTCCAAGAAGCATTTGATGTCATGAAACCAAGGCTTATCATCTTTAGCAAGGTTTACTGAGAATACGTATGTTGGTCTGTCAAGTCTGGATACCGAAATCCGTGGCACAAAGTTGGCAGCTTGAACTTTGATCATGGATGAAATGGTAGCCAGAGCATCTGCAAACTGATTTTCATCTCGAGGGATATACTCAAGCTTGACTGTTGTGAAGAAAGTCAGTAATCTCCTCGTATAAACCCGGTAAGGTATCAGATGATCCTGGTGAGTGTACCATTTTCCGTTGGTTTGATTAATTACCAGAGCTGAATCTCCGAATATAGTTAAAGTCTTGATCCTGAGGTCGATGGCTTCCTCAAGACCCATGATACAAGCTTCATATTCAGCTTCGTTGTTAGTGCAGTTGAAGGTGAGTTTTGTCGAGAAAGGCATGTGAACTCCCTTAGGTGTAATGAGTATTGCACCAACACCACGACCATTCATATTAACAGCCCCATCAAACATCATAGTCCATTCTTCTTCTGGGTCAGGCCCTTCAGTGTGAATAGGCTCTTCCTGATCTTTTGCTTTTATGAACATGATGTCTTCATCAGGGAAGTCGAATCTCATAGGATCATTTGCCATCTTGCAACCCGTCCGGTAAGTGCTGGCTTCTCAAAAATGTACTTAACTGGGTCCATCTTGGAGATCAATAAAGTGGTGTGGGTCAACATATACTGCCTTTTTCGGCGAGTAGCCCACGCTAAAGCACAACAAGTTTTCTCGAGCAGTGAATAACGTTGTTCACAGTCGGTAAACTTTTTGCTTAGGTAGTATATTGCATACTCTTTTCGACCAGACTCGTCATGCTGGCCTAGCACACACCCCATTGACCCTTCTAATACTGTCAAGTACATGATTAGAGGTCTTCCTTCAACTGGAGGCATAAGGATTGGAGGCTCTTGTAAGTATTCCTTGATTTTGTCAAAAGCCCTCTAGCAGTCTTCGTTCCACCTGACCGTTTGTTCTTTTCTTAACAACTTGAACAAGGGTTCACAGGTTGCCGTAAGGTGAGATATGAACCTTGAAATGTAATTCAATCTACCTAAGAACCCTCGAACTTCTTTTTCAGTCTTCGGTGCAGGCATTTCTTGAATGGCTTTGACTTTGTCAGGGTCAACTTCAATTACTTTCTCACTCACAACAAATCCCAACAGTTTACCGGATCGCACCCCGAATGTGCATTTGTTGGGGTTTAACTTCAGTTGGTACATCCTCAGACGCTTGAATAACTTCAACAGATTCACCAGGTGGTCTTCTTCTGTGAGGGACTTGGCAATCATGTCATCCACATAACATTCAATTTCTTTGTGGATCATGTCATGGAATAATGTTACCATAGCCCGTTGATAAGTGGCACCAGCATTCTTCAATCCGAATGGCATTACCTTATAACAGAAGGTGCCCCAGGGTGTGATGAAATTTGTCTTCTCCATGTCTTCAAGTGACATTTTGATCTGATTGTATCCTGAAAATCCATCCACGAAGGAGAATACCGAGAACTGAGCCGTATTGTCGACCAATACATTAATGTAATGGGAAGTCATCTTTCGAGCTGGCTCTGTTCAGGTCCCGGTAATCCACACACATCCTCACCTTGCCATCTTTCTTAGGCACAGGTACAATATTAGCAACCCACGGCGAATAGCTAGTTACAGCAAGGAAACCGGCGTCCCACTATTTTTGTACCTCTTCTTTTATCTTCATTGCCATATCAGGGCGAGTACGGCGCAGCTTCTATTTTACTGGCGGACAGTCTTCTTTCAGAGGCAGCTTGTGCGTAACAATGTCAGTGTCCAACCCTGGAATATCCTGATAAGACCAAGCGAAAACATCCACATACTCCCGAAGCATGGCAATCAGCTGTTCTTTCACTAAATCTTGCAGGCAGGCCCCGATCTTAACTTCTTTCAAGTCTTCTTCTGTACCAAGATTAACCGTTTCAACTTCCTCCTGATGAGGAGTGATCACCTTCTCCTCTTGTCTCAACAACCTGGCTAGCTCTTCAGGAAGCTCATAATCTTCTTGAACCCCTTCATCAGCTTGATTAATCGGATTATCAAAGTCATACGAAGTCATAGCAGTGTTGTTGTCGGTGCAGTCTGGAGGTCACTCACTGCAAGGGTTTAGATTTGTTCATTTTAGTGATCAGTTTTATCTTGTTTTAGAAAAAAGTGAAAATGAAGTTATTTGTTTTGAAAAACATTGCCATTTTATTTTTGTACAAAAAATAAAGAATGAAAAACAGTGAGCGGAAAAGAAGAGACTCATTTGCAAAAGATGTCCTGATATTCATTAATTGATCTTTGCACAAAATACAAGATGGCCCGATTACAAAATGAGTCCTGACATCTTGGGCAAGATACAAGACTTGATGCATGCTCTAAAAACACAGGAAATAAAAATTACTCTGTGGGAGTAACTCTTATAATTTCCTGGGAAGACCAGTTTGAGACATGGCTCCCCGGGGTCCTTGGACGTATCCAGCTTTCCAGGTTGCGCTCGTCTTCCGACTCATCTTCCAAACTATTCACAGAATCCGGGGTGAGCATCCCCCCGTTGACAAACTTGGGCTCCTTTGTAGCCTCTGGTTGATCTTGTCGAGTTGGTCTATAACCCAACCCGAATCGGTCTTCCTTCTTCTCCACGGGCAGCAACTTGCCCCAGCCTTGGGCGGTACCTTCCTCAACAACCTTCCGGGCTTGTTGATATGATGTGATGGAGGTCCCAGACACAACAGATGTTTCATTAATATTAAGGGTCTCAAACCCTTGGCACATGGTCTCATGGATTTCCCCATCCATCTCAATGTATTTGAAGGTAGCCAGTTGGCTAACGAAGATATCCTCCTCCCCACAAATGGCAATGACTTGGCCCTCCCACTCGAATTTTAACTTCTGGTGAAGGGTTGACATCACGGCGCCAGCGGCGTGTATCCATGGTCTACCCAATAGACAGCTGTAGGCAGGCTGTATATCCATCACAAAGAAGGTCGTTTTGAAAAACTGTGGGCCAATCATTATTAGTAACTCTATCTCTCCCAGAACTGATCTTTTAGAACCGTCAAAGGCTCTCACTACCAAGTTGCTTGGGCGTAGTGCCAATCCTTCATATTCCAGCTTCACAAGGGCTTTCTTGGGTAGGACATTGAGTGATGACCCTGTGTCCACCAATACATGAGAAAGAACTGCACCCTTACACTCCAAGGTAATGTGCAAAGCCTTGTTGTGATTGTGACCTTCTGTTGTCAGATCAGCGTTGGTAAATCCCAGTCCATGACTAGCGTTGACATTTCCAACCACAGCCTCTAAGTGATTGACAGTAATCTCCTCTGGCACATAAGCTGCGTGCAGGACTTTCAATAGTGCATTCCGATGAGCCTCAGAGCACATTAGCAAAGATAGTATGGAGATCTTGGAAGGTGTTTGGTGAAGCTGGTCTACCACCTTATAATCGCTCTTTTTGATGATCCGCATGAATTCATCAACCTCTTGATCAAAAGGAGTCTTCAAAGCTTCTCTAGCAACCTGTTCTTCTTGCACCATGCTCTTCCCTTTTGCCTTAGCAGCAGCTTCTGCTTCAGCAATGGGCCTTGGTATTTGCGAGGCAAAGAGACGTCCGCTTCTAGTGAAGCCTCCGCCTCCCCCCACATTGTCTATCTGAGGTGAAGAAGTTGATGATTCCAAAGTGATTTTCTGCCCCTCGCAGTATAGATCTGAGCCGTAATGCCAAGGGATGGCATTATTGCTTTCATAAGGAACTGGCCCAGGCACCGTGATAGTGACTGGACTGATAGCAGCTGCAGAGGGGACCACAATGGTGTGTGGATCATAGTATATGGTAACCGGAGTTCTGACAGGAGCGGCAATTTGTTGTGAATTGTTGGAAGGAACATTCATGGGATCGTAGTATATCGTAACTGTTGAGACACTCTCATTAACTGTTGCTAATGTTGTAGAAGATACTGTTGACTGAACAAGTGCTGAAGTTATAGCAGGCAATGATGGAATAATGGGTGTTGTCGTTGTAGAAGGAATTGTAACTGAACTTGTATCCGTTGAAGTGATTGACTGAGTAATTGTTGGAGTTGTAGTAGAATCTGTTGGAACAATGGTTGCTGATGTTGTAGGAGTATCTGTGATTGTTGATGAAGGGATTGTTGGAGTTGTAGTTGTTGTTGTTGTAATCTGAAGAACACCATCTTTAATAAGACCATCAATGCCGTTTCTCAGTCTCTCACATCCATTAACTACAATGTTGCAATATCTACAGCCGACCTCGCATCCGGGGAACACTTAGCACTCTAGCAGCTGAGCTTTGATTTCAACCAAAGGTGTTCGGATTTGTGCAACACTGGTGATTAATGTGGATGATTTGCCTTCCTCAATAGCATTAATCATAGGCCCGTTGTGACTAGGCATTGGATTTGTTGTGACGTTTGGAGGAGGTGCAAAGTTGAGAGCTTTTGAGTCCACCAGATCCTGGACTTTCATCTGTAGGGCCCTGCATTTTTCAGTGTTATGCCCCGGTGCGTTTGAGTGGAATGCACACCTGGCATTTGCATCATAGTTCTTCGGCATATTAAGAGGATCTAGAGGTGCTAATGTCCTTAACTCAACTAGGTTGAGCTTTAGGAATTGTGGCAAGAGTGCAGCATATGGCATTGGAATTGGGTCAATTACCCTGTTTTCTTGTGATGGCCTTTTTTGGAAAGGGCGCTGTATCTGGTTGTTGTTGTTGTACGACCTTTGTTGCGGATAATGAACTTGTTGTTGATACTGTGGTTGTTGTTGTTGAGGATATGATGATTGTTGTGGAATCAGAGCTAGGATGGTAACAGCTGCTACTGACCGGTGAGCATACTGAGGCCTGCCCCTGCTTGTATGAATGGAATTTGTTTCACCTGCCCTTCGGGGTCCCACAAAAGGCTTTCTGGGATTGTTGGACGAACTTGCACCACTGTCGGAAATTTTGCCCATCTTTAAGAGGCTTTCAATCCTTTCACCAGCTATGACCACATCAGCAAAACTGGTAGAGGAAAAAGCAGCCAGTCTATCAATGTAGGTCCCTTGCAATGTATTCATGAACATGTCAGCCATTTCCCTTTCTGACATGGGTGGTTGGACAGCAGCAGCAAGCTGTCTCCATCTTTGAGCATATTCCCTGAAGCTTTCTCGGGAAGATTGAGACATTCCCATTAGAAGGGTCCTGTTGGGAGCCATGTCCAAGTTGTATTGATATTGACGGATGAAAGCCTCAGCCAAATCCTTCCAGCATCTTATGGTGGCCCTAGACAAATGTGAAAACCACTCTCTCGAAGCCCCAGTCAGACTGTCTTCAAAGTAGAACATCCACAACTTTTCATCCATAGTATAAGCTTTGAGCCTTCCCAAGAAAGACTGCAGATGAGTGCGAGGACAGGAGGTGCCATTGTACTTTTCAAAACATGGAGGCTTGAATTTGTGGGGAATTCTCACCCCATCTACTAATCCCATGTCCATCACATCGAAGCCCAAAGAATTCTGAGATTCCAAGGATCTTAACTTTTCAGCAATCTCATCTAACCTTCTGTCTATATCTCATCTCCAGCTCCAATAACAGTGAACTGTTCTCCTTGGGGATCCTCCTGCAAGATTGGGCCCCCAGTAACATTTCCTTGAACATTTCTTTGGATGTTAACTTCTGGATTCAGATGAGGTCCATACTCCTGTGGGTCAATACGAGGCTGACCCCGTTCATTGTTGCTAGTTCCTCCTGTTCCTAGAGGAGGTTCCTCAGGAGTTTGTCTCTCCACCAGCTCTCTTAACCTCTCCTGGCTCTGGGCCAAGCCAGTCATTACTGCCATGAATTGAGACATCTGGTTTCTCATCTCCAATCTCTCATTGACTATCTGATTTCTGACCTCAGTCAGATCCTGCTGTACTTGTTCCATTTGAATGCTGGGAAGGTTGTTACGAGTCGGGTACCGGTGCACACGGTTGACAGGGAACACTCGGCGACGAGCAATGTTTCTTGAGATCACAACAAAGTTAGAAACAATAAATAACAACAAAACCTACAATACAAAAACAAAGTTAGTATGAAATGCAGTATGCTTATTTGTTTTCCAAGGTATCCGGTTTGGTTCTTGGTTTTGACCTTTCCAAACCTCGAGGAAGATGCTTGATATTGCTGAGAGAAAAGCCCAAATGAAAACAAACTAAAATATATTACAAATGGGGAATAATACATAGTTTGTTTTACAACACATGCCCATGAAGGGTCAAAATATAACAAAAGAAAAAGTACATCAAATGGAAACAACAACAAGCAAAGAATCAGACATCCAGCCCAAATTCATCTTCTCTGACCTCCTTCAGGAGTGCCTCAGTCACTGGACCGGCTGGGTGCTCTGTAATGGTCCTAATGAGGAGGTTCCTAGTAGCAATGGCAGTGGTCAGCTTCTTATGCCTGTCCTGATCTTTAGACTTCTTCAATCCTGCCCTAAGCTTCAATTCTGAAATCTCTTTCTGAGCTGCCAATAAAGCTTCCTGCTGCTTCTTTTCACTGGCCTCTAGCAGTTCAATCTTGGCTTGAGTCTTCTAGTCTTCTTGTGTACGGGCTTCAGTGATCCTGACCCACCTAGCCTGAATCTCTTGCAGATAGAGCTCAGAAGGCATTCTTCAATATTTGTTCCCCGGCTCTTGCTTTCCTGATGTAGTTCTTTGTCTTCTCAATTTTGGCAAGATGCTCCACCCTGAGCTTTTACAATCTCTCAATGTCCAGACGACCATCACTCCTTTCCCAAAGGGTCTTTTTCAAGGCTTGAGATATCTGCTCATTCCTTTCCTTCAACTTTTCAAACTCCTCCAGGCTCACTGTTGCGGTAGGCTGTACTGTGGATGGCCCAGGTATGTCTTCCAAGATGAAAGGCATTCTGGTAATTTGAGCTCTGGTACGGGACCAGTCATAGTACTTAGCTGAAGCAACATTATTACATCTTCCAAGAATAGCCACTCCTTTTGTATGGATGTGGTCCCAAGCCCAGGATGCTTGTCTGACAGCAGCTGAATTAGGTTTCACTTCACAATACAGGGTCTCAGCTAAATCCTGTCCTCTGGGAGGGTGAACCAAGGCATATCCCAGTTGTCTCTTAAACAGTAAAGGATTGTAGTTGATGCAACCATTCACTCCTATTAGAGGCACATTTGGGTATTGTCCACAGCTAGTGATAATTTCCTTGCCTTTGGTGCTCTGGGTGCACCATCTAATATCATCTGAAGTCAAGGCAATGAGCCTCTTGGCCCAATTCTTATGTTGGTGGGGGTTCAGGAAAGCATCTGACTTAGGCAAGTGTCTGAGCAGCCAGGTGTAGAACAAAGGAGCACAACATCTTACCAACTTCCCCCTTTGTTTCTCATTCCTCTGATGGATGGAATAATAAAAATCTCCCAGCAATGTAGGTATTGGGTTCTTCAGAAGAAACAGATGGATGGCATTCTTGCTGACAAATTTAGGCTCATCTGCAAACAGTATAGCCCCATATATGCTGAGGGATAACAGTGCACAGACTGCCCTCCACTCCCCCAATGAAGCCTTCAGGATGGCCTGAGAAATCAAGAAGTCCAAGTGCAAACCAGGGATCCTAGCCTTTGTTGTCATACTTTGCTCAATCATGGCAGGCTACAAGTACAGTGCCCTTGCTATCTCTTCATTCCTGGGAGCAGTCATCTCTGGGTTGAAAGGGATTCCTCCTCTGATAGGTACTCCAATCAATAAGGAAAACTCCTCCAGTAGAGGCCCCAACTAGAAGTCTGGAAAGGTGAAGCATCTCAAAGGAGGGTCATAAAACTGTAAGAAGGTGTGGATCATGCTCCTCTGAGAAGGGTCAAGGTCCATAACCATATCCAGGATTCCTCCATAATGCTCTCTAAACAAAGGGATGTAATCAGGTGTGATGAGTGACTGGACCTGCCTGATACCAGTCAACACAGGCTCAAAGAAATGGTAGGATATGTTGCTCTTCCTGGGAGTAGTCATGAGTGCTGCTGAAGAAACTGAAGACAGGTGCTGATGAAGATCACAGACTGATGCTGGAAATGAGCCACTGACAGGCTGATGCTGGTGAGGGTGGAGATAACTGAAGCAAATAACTGATGAAGATAGCTGAAGCAGAGGTCTATGCAAAAGAAGGGGTTAAAACCAAAAGCAAGGTACATGAGATGGATACCCTGAAAAGCAAATAAACAAATGTTAAATGGTGCAATGATGATATATGCAAATGATATGCAAGGGTTTGTGATCAAGCTGGATCTGATTATCTGTCTTGATATAAGTCCATGTATGTTCAAAAGTCCAGATGAAGGCTTAGAAATCCAGTAACCAGGGTGGGGGACTCAAATAAAGAGTCATATGTCCGGGGTTAATCACAAGAACTGTCCAAAGTGAGGCATTCTTAAACAAAACAGTAACAGGGTATGATGTGGCCAAGGGTTCCTGCAAACCTGTAAACAGCCCAACCCCCTCACAGGTAGTGTTCTAGAACAAGGATCCTCAGACTTGGATCAGTTATGAGAAGTGTAAACACTTATAACCAGGAGGTATAGTGTTTACAATAACCATAAAAGATCCTCCTCTAATTCACCTCAGCTTCTGAAGGTCATAATAAAGGTCATCCAAACTTAGCAGGCTTCCCAGATAGCTCTAGCACTACAGGAAATTTTTAGCACAGAGTTCTCAAGAAGAAACCCACATCTGAATCGTGTTTCATATTCCCGCACCAGACCGAAATGGAATGGGAAAGAATATGAACCACTCTAGCCTAGGTGTCACTCAGGTCCCAGGTATAGGACCTTAAACTCTCAATGGAACCCCACCCACCAAAACAGCAAACCAGATCCAGCAAATGACAGTATGACAGTATGATGTATAAAGCTGTAAAGAAAGCAGTAAATGAAACTGTACATAAAGCAATAAATAAAGCAAAATAAACACACATAGCACATAGCACCCCAATAAACACAAATCAAACAAGCGCTAGGAGGAACCCACAAAAAGAACCAGAAGCCCTGGTTGCAATATAAGGTTCCCCAGCAGAGTCGCCAAGCTGTCGCTCCCACCAAATGACACACAGGTCAGATGGGGTACAGACGCGAACAGTCGGCGAGAAGAGGGAACACACAAGGGTGAACTGAAAATAAAAGAGTCGCCAGCTAGGCATTTTTATCCCGAAGGAAAGGTAATGCTGCATAAACCTAGAAAGATATGGATAAGACGGTCGCGAACCAGAGAAACTGAGAAAGGGGGTTGGTTACAACCTGGGAAGGTATTAGCACCCAGATTGTCCGTCGTACTCGACGGGATCCATGCTTGAAAGATTTGTGTTTAAAGGGGTAGTGTCAGTGCTATTTGTATGCAAAAGCTGGAAAAGAATGCAAGTGTCAGTGCAAGAGGAATGTGAAGTGAATAAAAGAAGTGTCAGTGCAAGGAAAGAAAGTGAAGCTCAAGACTATGAGGCTTAAAGAATAAAGCTGGAAGAGGGGGGAATATACAGAGACTTTTGTTCGATAACTGTTAAGTTATGCCTACGTATCCTCTCGTGCAATGAGGAAGTCAGAACACCGTAGTTCGACTCAAAGAGACTGAAAGGTGAATTGACTGATGAACTGTCTATTTGTCTATGCTCAAGTGTATGACCTGTCTGGCTCAGGTGCAAACTGTCTTGCATTAGACGGAAGAAGCGAATTCTCGTTTGTGAGTGAATGAGATGAGAAAAGCATCCCGGAGGAGACGATTATTGTTTGTTTTTGAGTTTTCAATCTTTTATTGCTTTTTTGTGTTTGTCATAAGTTGATGAGCTTAAGCCTAAACCAAGGGTTAGTAAACTCATCACATCCTCCCTCTGATTAGGGGTAATGAGAATACCTTAAGCATGAAGTAAACACCTCACACTTAATCACCATGATGTAGGATCAAGATCATTAACCTACTTGCATTTATTTAGATATTTTTTGGAGCTTCTGTTTAGTGTTAAGTAATGAGTATAAGCCATAATCAAAGATTTAATGGACCCATTACACCATCCTAATAGAAAGATAATAGACGAGAACATTTAAGCTGAGAAAGGCTCCTCAACTTAATCCATGATTAGGGATTAACCTCATGACATAACAAGGCCTTTATTTAAGTGGATTTTAGTTGATGGTAAGATTAAGAAGTGGATTTTATGGTTTGTAAGACAACTTGAGGGGGACTTGTCCATTAACACTAGGGTTAGTCCTTCTTAACCAGTTAAGGAAGAATTAGAACCCTAATGCAAGGCCCAAGTTACAAGCTTGATGTCTTAGTGGTTATTAGATGGATTTGATTAAAGGATTTAAACACATTAAGGGCTTAACACTTAGGATTAAAGTTATACACTCCATCCTAATAGAAGGATGCAGACATAAGCTTAATCACAAAGCCTTAAAACCTTTAAGGCTTAGTCCTCGATTAAGGGATGAGAAGAGAAGACACAAAGATGACACAAAGGTAGAAACTAATGGGGTACTAATCAAACCCTAATTGTTATCATGCTTGGATGTTCCTAAGGTTTATGAGGCTTGCAAGAAGATCTTCAAGAAGAGCCACCAAGGAGGAAGGAAGATGAAAGGAGGAGAAGCAGAAAGAAGCAAGACAACTTACTTCACTGAAAAAGATAAGTTGCTTGAAGAAATAAAGTGAGGAGGGAACATGAATGAGCAAGATCACTCTAATACACAAGTAAAATGCATCAATGAATGCATAAAAGAGATGAGAAGAGATTATGAGAAGTGAAGGCAAATCCACTTCTCAAACACTTACCACCTGAAAAGTTAGCAAAAGAAAATGAAATGAAATGAAAATGAGAAAGATGCAAATGATGCAAACCAAAATCAGAAGCATAATCATGGTGCAAATGATGCTATGAGATGGTATGATAGTATGCCAAGAGATGTGGATGATCATACAGGTAATAAAAATGCAAATGGGACATGAAAGTAAGCATGAAAGTTCATGAATGCATATGACATCAAATGAAAGCAAAAGCATGGCAAATGAAGGATGCAATGATCAAACATGATTTCAAAATGTCATAATATGTCTTATATGTCATGTGGATGCACAAAATGTCATGGCTGTCGCTCCCACCAAATGAGGCTAAGTCAAATGGGGTACAGACGCGAACGGTCGGCGAAAGAAAAGGAATGAATAGAGTCGCCAGCTAGGCATTTTTATCCCGAAGGAAAGGTAATGCTGCATAAACCTGGAAAAATACAGATAAGACGGTCGCGAACCAGAAAGACTGAGAAAGGGGGTTGGTTACAACCTGGGAAGGTATTAGCACCCAGATTGTCCGCCGTACTCGACGGGATCCACGCTTGAAAGATTTGTGTTTTAAAGGGGTAGTGTCAGTGCAATTTGTGTACAAGAGCTGGAAAAGAATGCAAGTGTCAGTGTAAAAGAAATGTGAAGTGTATAAAAGAAGTGTCAGTGTAAGAACAAGAGTGAAATGCTCAAGATAATGAGGCTTAAAGAATAAGGCTGGAAGAGGGGGAATATACAGAGACTTTTGTTCAATAACTGTTAAGTTATGCCTACGTATCCTCTCGTGCAATGAGGAAGTCAGAACACCGTAGTTCGACTCAAAGAGACTGAAAGGTGAATTGACTGATGAACTGTCTATTTGTCTATGCTCAAGTGTATGACCTGTCTGGCTCAGGTGCAAACTGTCTTGCATTAGACGGAAGAAGCAAATTCTCGTTTGTGAGTGAATGAGATGAGAAAAGAATCTCGGAGGAGACGATTATTGTTTGTTTTTGAGTTTTCAATCTTTTATTGTTTTTTTGTGTTTGTCATAAGTTGATGAGCTTAAGCCTAAACCAAGGGTTAGTAAACTCATCACATCCTTCCCCTGATTAGGGGTAATGAGAATACCTTAAGTGTGAAGTAAACACCTTACACTTAATCACCATGATGTAGGATTAAGATCATTAACCTACTTGCATGTATTTAGATGTTTTTGGAGTTTTGTTTAGTGTTAAGTAATGAGTTTAAGCCATAATCAAGGATTTAATGGACTCATTACACCATCCTAATAGAAGGATAATAGATGAGAGCATTTAAGCTGAGGAAGGCTCCTCAACTTAACCCATGATTAGGGATTAACCTCATGACAAAACAAAGCCTTTATTAAAGTGGATTTTAGTTAATGATAAGATTAAGAAGTGGGTTTTATGGTTTGTAAGACAACTTGAGGGGGACTTGTCCATTAACACTAGGGTTAGTCCTTCTTAACCAATTAAGGAAGAATTAGAACCCTAATGCAAGGCCCAAGTTACAAGCTTGATGTCTTAGTGATTATTAGGTGAATTGATTAAAGGATTTAAACACATTAAGGGTTTAACACTTAGGATTAAAGTTATACACTCCATCCTAATTGAAGGATACAGGCATAACCTTAATCACAAAGCCTTAAAACCTTTAGGGTTTAGTCCTTGATTAAGAGATGAGAAGAGAAGACTCAAACATGACACAAAGGTAAAAGCTAAATGGGGGACTAATCAAACCCTAATTATTATCATGCTTGGTTATTCCTAGGGTTAATGAGGTTTGCAAGAAGATCTTCAGAGAAACCACCAGGAAGGAAGCAGATGAAAGGAGCAAGAAGCAAAGAGAAGCAAAACAACTTGCTTCACTTAAGAAGACAAGTTGCTTGAAGAAATAAGGTAATATGAACATGAATGAGCAAGCTCAATCAAATAGACAAGATAAAATGCAGCAATGATGCAAGAGAGATGAGAATGGATTATGAGAAGTGAAGGCAAATTCACTTCTCAAAATAACTTACCACCTGAAAAGTTAGCAAAAGAAATGAGATACAATGCAAATGAGATAAAATGCCATGGTATAAACCAAAACCATAAGCATAGACATGATGTTAATGGATCTAAGAGATGATGCAAACACATGGCAAGACATGAGAATGATCATACAAGGATATGGATGCAGATGAAGCATGCTTGAACCATGTGTAAACACCCCAAATTTGCCCTCACCCACTCACACCATGGCTTGTGATCTCTTCATATGCATAAGTTCAATCATAGCATCTCATATTGTATTTTTGATTCACTGCATAGATTCAAAGTCATCTGCATCTAGGGTTTGTGATTTGAGCAATCCAAAAGCCATTTGAGCCACTTCAAAGGTCATCAATCACTTCAAGGGGGTCCATGTATGTTCAAGCATCATATTATATCCTCTCAAAGTCAAGAATGTCAAAAAATCACAAGAACTGAGATGGGCATGGAAGCAGAGCCAAGTTTAACTGCACAAATGACCTAGAATTAGGGTTTTGGTTTCAAAGGCCATAACTCCAATTTTTTTGTTCATTCTTGTTTCTATTGGTCTCTATATGGTATAGGGATCATGCATATCAATTTTCATGAAGAAATTCAATGGGGAAGTCATCTGATCAAGGGTTGACTTTTTGAGCAAGTCAGTGCAAAATCAGGGCATCTGAGGCCCCCAATGACCCAACTAAAGGGTGTTCATCATCATTTTGATTGTGTATGATCTTTATTTGATCATGGAAGATGTTAGAAGTTCACAAGATTGAAGAATTTCAAGCCATTTGCAAAGTTGACTTTTTGGGAAATGACTTGTATTGGAAACTTGCCATTTTGGGAAACTTTTTCAACCCTTGCTTTTTGATTCAAAAATGCTTCAAATGGGAAAACTTTGGTCATGAAAGTTGTAGAATGGATCATTCCCTTTTCAAAAAGTACAAGAACTTGTTCTAATTCATTTTGGATCAAAAGTTATGGCTTGTCAAAGTTGGCCAAAATCACATAATTTGAAGTTTTCTACCAAAGAGGCATTTTGCAAAATGGTATGATCAAGTGTTCTAAAGGCTTCAAAAGTGTACAAACTCTTCACAACATGATCACATGACCTCTAAATATCAGAATGGGCCAAAGAATATTGCATTTTGATGCCTTGAATCTCATGAATTTCCAAAGGGGCCAAACTTTGTGAAAATTGCAAAACATCTCATAAGTCTTGATCCACTTGCTGATTTATCTCATAAACAATTCCATGGTTCTCCCTAAACTCAGCTGAGCCAAGACAAGCCAAAAAGCAAGTTGTGCCATTGCCCATACCTCAAGTACAAGTCAAGTTGACATTTTGGCAACTTGCCCATACCAATCACAATAGGCCAGCACCCACTCTCTGACCTATCACACTTCTTTATGTGGATCAAAAGCCAGCCAAACATCAGAACACACAAGCCTGAAAGCTCCAAGAACACAACCTTCTCATTTTCCACCTCATATGCAAAACCATTCGAAACACTCTCCACAAGCATCAAACACACAAACAAACTTCACCATTGATCTCAACATGACTCACTGATTACAAACCAACCATTGAAACAGCCTGAAAGTCACTGACATCAAAACACGATCATCACCCCTCACTGAACAGAACTTCTGCAATCTCCCAAATCAGCCATCAACAAAAGCTTTGAAGCATTCCATTGAGCTCAGGGGGACCAGAGGAGTCAGTTTGCATAAGAGAAAGGCTCAGAAAGCTCCAGTTCGAAGAACTTCAGTCCAGGTATCCATCAAGAACAAATTTTCCAGAACTCCATTTACTTGTTATAAATTGATTCTACATGTTATCCTGATCATCAGGATGTGTTTAAAAATGAAAATGGTGGAGTATTGAGTATGTATGAGTTGTCTGAAACTTTCTGCCCTAAATTTGTTTTGCTTCGATTTGCATGATTAATGAATGAAAAATGGTTTTTGTTTGGGGGTTTTGATTCAGTGATGAGTGGGGTTTGATTCTGTGCAGAGAGATTTCATTTTTATGGAGTTCGGAGAGAGTTAGAAAAATGGCTCGTCAGAGAAGACAACCGGAACCACTGTTCCGGCCGTCTGAGAGTCATTAATGATAATTAGGGTTTAGGTCCAGGTTTGAATGTGGAGCGTTGATCTGGTTGACTAAGTCAATCTCCCGCGCGCGTGTGTGGTCCAAATTTGTCATTAAGCCCTAATTCAAATTAATCAGTTTAATTAATTAGGTTTAAATTCAAATTTTCCAGAAGCAATCTCAACCGTCCATGAGCACGCGCAGTCTTTCCCTCCCCCCTGAGTTTGAATGCTGGCCCTTGATTACGCATACTTTCATTTTATTCTATTTTTATTTCCTTTAATTTCATTTTCTTTTCCTCATTTATTTTAAAATAGCAAAAAATGTCTAAAAATTATGAAAATTTTTGTCAAGGTTTTCATTATTTTTCAGAACACAAAAACATTTTTATTTTTATTTTTTGCATCAAGAATTATTTTTAAATCATTTAAAAGTTTATTTTTAATTGATTAATGAGAATTAATTAATTAAAAATACTTTTAGGTATTTAAAAATCACAAAAAAAATCAGAAAACATTTAAAATCATTTAGAAACATTGTCCAACTCTCAAATCAAATTTCTTTTTTGATCTTGATGCCTTTTGACAATTTTCAATGGATTTAATTTCATTTCAAGACATTATTTTGATTCAAACTTCAAAAATTCATTTCTGCCTAACCATTGAGAGTTGGACAATGATTCTTTTTGCATTGCATCTTGCATAACATGTAGTTTATAGGATTAAATTGGCATGAATTGATCTTGCATTTTCAATTTGTTTTGCATTTTTCTTGTCAAGGTACCCCAAAACCCTAGCCAACTTAGGAAATTCATAACTTTCACTAGGTTAAGAGTTGGATCCTCTCCTTTGGGCAGTGAGTTTGTATAGGTTTAGGGTTCCTTTGATTGCATTTTCAATTTTTTATCATGATGTTTGCTTCTGGTTTTGGATTTTTGCTTTGTATGTTGCATATAACCCTAATTCATGCCTTCCTTTGCATCCAACTTCCATTTGCTTGCATACCATGATTTTCCATGACATTTTATGCATCCATTTGATTCATGGTACATCTTAGGACATATTAGAATCATGTTGGACCATTGCATCTTTCATTTGCCATGTTGTATGTCATTTGCATTTCATAACCTTTCATATACATCCATGGTTCAAAGCATGCTTCTTTTGCATCCATATGTTTGTATGATCATTCTCATGCCTTGTTTCATGTTTGCATCATCTCATAGCATCATTAGCACCATACTTATGCTTCTGGTTTTGGTTTGCATCATCACATTACATCTCATTTTGCATTGCATTTCATTTCTTTCACTAACTTTTCAGGTGGTAAGTTACTTTGAGAAGTGGATTTGCCTTCACTTCTCACTTTCCCTTTTCATCTCTCTCATATTTCATTTGCTGCATTTTGTATGTGTTTGAGTTTGAGCTTGCTCGTTCATGTTCATCTCTTACTTTCTTTCTTCAAGCAACTTGCCTTCTTAAGTGAAGCAAGTTGTTTTGCTTCTCTTTGCTCCTTTCATCTGCTTCCTGGTGGCTTCCCTGAATATTTCCTTGCAAACCTCACAAACCCTAGGAACAACCAAGCATGACAATGATTAGGGTTTGATTAGTCCCCCACTTAGTTTTTACCTTTGTGTCTCTTTGAGTCTTCTCTTCTCATCTCATAATCAGGGACTAAACCCTAAAGGCTTTAAGGCTTTGTGATTAAGCTTATGCCTGCATCCTTCTATTAGGATGGAGTGTATAACTTTAATCCTAAGTGTTAAACCCTTTATGTGTTTAAATCCTTTAATCAAGTCACCTAATAATCACTAAGACATCAAGCTTGTAACTTGGGCCTTGCATTAGGGTTCTAATTCTTCCTTAATTGGTTAAGAAGGACTAACCCTAGTGTTAATGGACAAGTCCCCCTCAAGTTGTCTTACAAACCATAAAACTCACTTCATCATCATATCATTAACTAAAATCCATCTAATAAAGGCTTTGTTTTGTCATGAGGTTAATCCCTAATCATGGATTAAGTTGAGGAGCTTTCCTCAGCTTAAACATTCTCATCTATTATCCTTCTATTAGGATGGTGTAATGAGTCTGTTTAATCCCTGGTTATGGCTTAATCTCATTACTCAACACTAGACAAAAACAACAAAAACATCTAAATAATCACAAGTAGGTTAATGATCTTAATCCTACACCATGGTGATTAAGTGTGAGATGCTGACTTCACACTTAAGGTATTCTCATTACCCCTAATCAGAGGGAAGATGTGATGAGTTTGGTAACCCATTGGTTTAGGCTTAAGCTCATTAACTTATGACAAACTTTCAAAAGCAATAAAATACTGAAAACATCAAAAACAAACAATAATCGTCTCCTCCGGGATTCTTTTCTCACCTCATTCACTCACAAACGAGAACTTGCTTCTTCCGTCTAAGGCAAGACAGTTAGCACCTGAGCCAGACAGGTCATACACTTGAGCATAGACAAGCAAGCAATTCACAAGTCAATTTACCTTTCAGTCTCTTTGGGTCGAACTACGGTGTTCTGACTTCCTCATTGCACGAGGGGATACGTAGGCATAACTTAACAGTTATCGAACAAAAGTCTCTGTATATTCCCCCCTCTTTCTAGAATTATTCTTTTAGCCTCATTATCATAAGCATTTCACTTTGTCCTTACACTGACACTCCATTTATACACTTCACATTATTTTTACACTGACACTTGCATTCTTTTCCAGCTTTGATACGCAGTCTGCACCGACACTACCCCTTTAAAACACAAATCTTTTAAGCGTGGATCCCGTCGAGTACGACGGACAATCTGGGTGCTAATACCTTCCCAGTTTGTAACCAACCCCCTTTCTCAGTCTCTCTGGTTCGCAACCGTCTTATCCATATCTTTCTAGGTCTATGCAGCATTACCTTTCCTCTGGGATAAAAATGCCTAGCTGGCGACTCTTTCTTTTCTGAGTTCACCCTTGTGTGTACTCTCCTCTCTCTTTCGCCGACCGTTCGCGTCTGTACCCCTCTTGGCCCTGTGTCATTTCGGTGGGAGCGACAACTTGGCGACTCTGCTGGGGAAACTTATACTGTAACCAGGGCTTCTGGTTCTTTTTGTGGGTTCCTCCTAGCGCTTGATTGATTTGTGTTTACTGGGGTGTTATGTGCTAATTGTTTGTGTATGTGCTTTATTTTTGCTTTATGTACATTTATTTATTGCTTTCTTTACAGCTTTATATATCATACTGTCATATTGTCATCTGGCTGGATCTGTTTTTGCTTTGGTGGGTGGGGTTCTATTGAGAGTTTAAGATCCTACACCTGGGACCTGAGTGACACCTAGGCTAGAGTGGTTCACGTTCTTTCCCATTCCATTTCGGTCTGGTGCAGGAATATGAAACACGGTTCAGATGTGGGTTTCTTCTTGAGAACTCTGTGCTACAGATTTCCTGTAGTGCTAGGGCTACCTGGGAAGCCTGCTAAGTCTGGATGACCTTTATTATTGACCTTCAGAAACTGAGGTGAATTAGAGGAGGATTTTTTATGGTTATTGTAAACACTGTACCTCCGGGTTAGAAGTGTTTACACTTCTCATAACTAATCCAAGTCTGAGGATCCTTGTTTTAGAACATCACCTGTGAGGGGGTTGGGCTGTTTACAGGTTTGCAGGTACCCTTGACCTCAGCATACCCTGATACTTTGTTTTGATCAAGAGTACTCCATTTTGGGACAGTTCTTGTGATTTGAACCCCGGACATGTGACTCTTTATTTGAGTCCCCCACCTTGGTTACTGGACTTTTGAACCTCCATCTGGGCTTCTTAAACATACATGGACCCATATCAAGGAAGTTATCAGATCCAGCTTGATCACAAACCCTTGCATATCATTTGCATACATCATCATTGCATCATTTAACATTTGTTTATTTGTTTTTCAGGGTATCCACATTGCATCTGGCTTGGTTTTGACCCCTTCATCTGCATAGACCTTTATCTGCTATCTGCTTCAGTTATCTGCATCAGTTGCCTGCTTCAGCTACCTCCATCATCATCACCATCCTATCAGTGGTTCATCTCCAGTATCAGTCATCATCATCAGCATCTGTTTTCAGCTCTTCATCAGTAGTCATGGCACCCAAGAAGAGCAACATTTCATATCATTTCTTTGAGCCTGTGCTGGCTGGCATCAAACAGATCTAGGCACTTATCACTCCAGACCATATCCCTTTATTCAGAGAGCATTATGGAGGCATCCTTGATATGGTTATGGACTTAGACCCTTCTCAGAGGAGCTTGATCCACACTTGCCTACAGTTCTATGATCCTCCTTTGAGATGCTTCACTTTCCAGAATTTTCAGTTGGGACCCCTGTTGGAGGAGTTTTCATCACTGATTGGAGTACCTATCAGGAGTGGTGTCCCCTTCAACCCTGAGATGGCTTTTCCCAGCAATGAAGAAGTGGCAAAAGCACTGTATTTGGAACCTATTCTGATTGAACAGAACATGACAACAAAGGCTAGCATCCCTGGCCTACACTTGGATTTCTTGACTTCTCAAGCCATCCTGAAGGCCTCTCTGGGAGAATGGAAGGCAGTTTGTGCATTGTTAGCCCTCAGTATATATGGGGTCATACTTTTTGCAGATGAGCCCAAGTTTATCAGCAAGAATGCCATTCATCTGTTCCTTCTGAGGAACCCAGTACCCACATTGCTGGGAGATTTCTATTATTCTGTTCATCAGAGGAATGAGAAGCAGAGAGGGAGATTGGTGAGATGTTGTGCTCCTCTATTCCATACCTGGTTGCTCAAACACTTACCTAAGACTGATGCCTTCCTGAACCCCCACCAACAGAAGAATTGGGCCAGGAGGCTTATTGCTTTGACCTCAGATGACATCAGGTGGTGCACCCAGAGCACCAAGGGCAGAGACATAATTACTAGCTGTGGGCAGTTCCCCAATGTACCCTTAGTAGGAGTGAAGGGTTGCATCAACTACAACCTTGTGTTGTTTAAAAGACAATTGGGCTATGCTTTGGTCCACCCTCCTACAGTTCAAGACTTGGCTGAAACCCTGTATTGTGAGATAAAGCCTAATCTAGCTGTTGTCAGACAAGCATCCTGGGCTTGGGACAACATCCAGACCAAAGGGATGGCCATTCTTGGAAGATGCAACAATGTGGCCTCAGCTCAGTATTATGAATGGTCCCATGCTAGAGCTCAGATTTCTGGGATTCCTTTCACCATTGAGGATGCACCTGGACCATCCACAACACCACCTCTAGCCACTGTCAGCCTGGAAGAATTTGAGAAACTGAAGGAGAGGATTGAGAATCTGTCTCAGGCTCTGAAGAAGACCCTCTGGGAGAGGAGTGATGGTCGTCTAGACATTGAGAAGTTAGAAAAGCTTAAGGTGGAGCATCTAGCCAGGATTGAGAAATCAGAGGACTACATCAAGAAATCAAGAGCAGGAGAGCATATTTTGAAGAATGCCTGTAAAGAGGCCCAGTTTCAGAAGGCTAGGACTGAGGTCTATCTGAAAGAAAGTCAAGATAGGTGGGTCAGAATTACTGAAGCTCGCACTCAGGAGGATAAAAGGACTCAGGCTAGGATTGAGCAGTTGGAGGCTAATGAGTAGAAGCAACAGGAAGCTTTGTTGGCAGCCCAGAAGGAAATCTCAGAATTGAAGCTTAGGGCTGGTGTGAAGAGGTCAAAGGACCAAGACAGGCACAAGAAGCTGACCACTGCTATTGCCACCAGGAACCTTCTTATCAGGAGCATTACAGAGCATCCTGCTGGTCCTGTAACCGAAGCACTTCTGAAGGAGGTTAAGGAGGATGAGTTTGGTCTTGGTGTCTGACTTTTTGCTTGTTGTTGCTTTCATTTCATGTACTTTTCTTTTTATGTTGTATTTTGACCCTTCAAGGGCATATGTTGTAAAAACAAACTATGTATTATTCACTGTTTGTAATATATTTGATAGTTTGTTTCATTAAGTCTCTCTCTCAAGCAACATCAAAGCATCTTCCTCAGGGTCTGGAAAGGTCAAAACCAAGCGCCAAGCCGGATACCTTGGAAACAAATAAGCATACTGCATTGCATACTAACTTTTGTTTTGTTTTGTAGGTTTTTGTTTTGTTTGTTACTAACTCTGTTGTGGTTCAGGAATTATTGCTCGCCTTCGGGTGTTCCCTCTCAACCGTCCGCACAGATATCCTACTCGCAACAACCTTCCTGGTATCCAGATGGACCAAGTACAGCAAGATCTGACAGAGGTCAGAACCCAGATGGCTAACGAAAGATTGGAGATGAGAAACCAAATGACCCAGTTCATGGAAGTAATGAATGGCTTGGCCCAGAGTCAAGAGAGGTTGATGGCATTGGTAGAAAGGCAGACCCCAGAAGAACCTCCCCTGGGAACTGGGGGAACGAGTAACAATGAGAGGGTTCAGCCTCATGTTAATCCACCAGTGTATGGGCCTCATCTTCATCCAGAGATCAACATCCCTACTAATGTACAAGGAAATGCTACTGCAGGCAGAATCTTACAAGAAGACCCCCAGGAAGAACAGTTCACTGTGATGGGAGCTGGGGATGAAGTCTATGATAGGAGACTTGATGAAATTGCTGAGAAGCTGAGATCTCTGGAGTCTCAAAATTCCCTAGGCTTTGATGTCATGAATATGGGGTTAGTGGATGGGGTAAGAATCCCTCACAAGTTTAAACCCCCGTGCTTCGAGAAGTACAACGGAACTTCCTGTCCACGAACCCACTTACAATCCTTTCTGGGAAGGCTTAAGGCATACACCATGGATGAGAAACTATGGATGTTTTATTTTGAAGATAGTTTGACTGGGGCTTCAAGGGAGTGGTACTCTCACTTGACCAGAGCTACTATCAAATGCTGGAAAGACCTAGCTGAAGCTTTCATCAGGCAGTACCAATACAATCTAGACATGGCTCCTAACAGAACCCTTCTGATGGGAATGTCTCAATCCTCCAGAGAAAGCTTCAGGGAATATGCCCAGAGGTGGAGACAGCTTGCTGCTGCTGTTCAGCCACCCATGTCGGAAAGAGAAATGGCCGACATGTTCATGAACACTCTACAAGGAACATATATTGATAGGCTAGCTGCCTTTTCTTCCACCAGCTTCGCTGACGTAGTTATAGCTGGAGAAAGAATTGAGAGCCTTCTGAAGATGGGTAAAATTTCGGATAATGGTGCAAGTTCGTCGAGTAATCCCAGGAAGCCTTTTGTGGGACCTAGAAGAACCAATGAGACAAATGCCATTCATGCCAGCAGGGGCAGGCCTCAGTATGTCCATAGATCAGTGGCAGCTGTCACTATTCCAGCTCCGATTCCTCAGCAACCAACATATCAACCACAACAACAACCACACTATCAACAGCAAGTTCAGTATCCGCCACAAAGAAACTACAACAACAACAACAGCAATCAACAACAAAGACCCTTTCAGCAAAGACCATCACAGGTAAATAGGGTGATTGACCCTATCCCTATGCCTTATGCCGCTTTATTTCCACAACTCCTGAAACTCAACCTGGTTGAGCTAAGGACATTGGCACCTCCAGATCCTTCCAGTCTTCCAAGAAATTATGATGTCAACGCCCGGTGTGCTTTTCACTCCAATGCACCTGGCCACAGTACGGAAAAATGCAGGGCTTTACAAATGAAGGTACAGGATTTGGTGGATTCTAAAGCTCTAAACTTTGCACCCCCGCCAAATGTCAGCAAGAATCCCATGCCCAATCATGGAGGACCAAGAATTAATTCCATTGAGGAAGATAAGCCATATTTCTTAATCACCAGTGTTGGGCAGATTCGGACACCTCTGGTAGAAATTAAAGCTCAGCTCCTAGAATGCCAGATGTTCCCCGGGTGTGAGCTCGGTTGCGGTTATTGCAACATTTCGGTCAATGGGTGTGATAACTTGAGAAGCGGCATAGATGGTCTTATCAAAAGTGGTATACTTCAGATCACAACATCAGTTCCTATAAATCCAGTAATCCCTTTGGCAACAATTCCTGACTCTTCTACAACTGCAACAACAATCATTCCGAACAATTCATCAATATCATCAACCATGACTGCATCCATCACTTCAACAAACCAGATGTCAACAACCATTTCTTCTACAACATCAGCACCCCTTTATTCAGAATCTTCTACAACGCCAACAGACATCTCAGCAGTCACTATTTATTATGATCCAGCATATGTTCCTCCAAATAACAACTTTCAACAACAAACAATGGCATCTCATGCCAGGTCACCAGTCACCATCTACTACGATCCGCACACCATTTCAGCACCCTCCTCTGCAGCAGTCAGTCCAGTTACCATCACGGTGCCTGGACCCGTCCCATATGAAAGCAGTAATGCCATCCCTTGGCATTATGGCTCTGACCTTTACTGCAACAGGGAGAAAATCACTTTGGACTCTTCAACTTCTTCTCCACAAATTGATAATGTTGGGGGAGGCGGAGGCTTCACTCGAAGAGGACGCCTTTTTCCCCCACAATTACAAAGACCTAATGTTGAAGCAGAAGCTGCTGCCAAAGCAAAAGGAAAGAGTGTGGTGGTTGAAGAGCCAGCTATCAAAGAAACTCAGAAGACGTCTTTTGAATAGGATGTAGACGAGTTTATGAGAATTATAAAAAGAAGTGATTACAAGGTGGTGGATCAGCTTCACCAAACTCCCTCAAAGATCTCCATATTATCCCTGCTGATGTGTTCTGAAGCTCACCGGAATGCATTATTAAAAGTCCTGCACGCAGCATACGTGCCAGAGGAGATCACAGTTAATCAGCTAGAAACCGTGGTAGCAAATGTCAACACCAGCCATGGATTGGGTTTCACCAACGCTGATCTGACAACTGAGGGACGTAACCACAACAAGGCTTTACACATCACCCTAGAATGCAAGGGTGCTGTTCTATCTCATGTACTGGTAGATACTGGGTCTTCACTCAATGTTCTACCAAAGAAAGCCTTAGTGAAGCTGGAGTATGATGGCTTGGCACTGCGTCCAAGTAATTTGGTGGTGAGAGCTTTTGATGGCTCTAAAAGATCAGTGCTAGGGAAGATTGATCTGCCTATGATGATTGGCCCGCAGACTTTTAAAATTACCTTCTATGTGATGGACATTCAGCCGGCCTACAACTGTTTTTTGGGTAGACCTTAGATCCATGCCGCTGGCGCAGTTACGTCTACCCTTCACCAGAAGTTGAAATTCGAGTGGGAAGGCCAAATCATCACCATCTGTGGTGAAGAGGACATCTTTGTTAGCCATCTGGCTACATACAAATACATTGAGATGGATGGAGAAATCCATGAAACCATGAGCCAGGGATTTGAGGCCCTGAACATTAATGAAGCATCTGCTGTACTGGGAACCTCCATAACATCTTATCAGCAAGCCAGGAAGGTTGTTGAAGATGGGACTGCCCAAGGCTGGGGCAAGCTGCTGCCCGTGGAGAAGAAGGAGGACAGATTTGGGTTGGGTTACAAACCAACTCAACAAGATCAATAAGAGGCTGCTAAGAAGCCCAGTTTTGTCAGTGGGGGAATTCTCACCCCAGATGCAGTGAACAACTTGGAAGATGAGTCGGAAGATGAGCGCAACCTGGAGAACTGGATACGTCCAAGGACCCCGGGGAGCCATATCTCAAACTGGTCTTCCCAGGAAATTATAAGGGTTACTCCTGCAGAGTAATTATTATTTCCTGTATATTTTAAGCATGCATCAAGTCTTGCATCTTGCCCAAGATGTCAAGACTCATTTTGTAATCGGGCCATCTTGTAATTTTGTGCAAACAGATCAATCAATGAATATCGGACATCTTTTGCAAATGAGTCTTTTCCTTTTTCGCTCACTGTTTTTCACTTTTTCTTTTTGTACAAAAAATAAAATGGCGATGTTTTCCAAAATGATAACTTCATTTCACTTTTTCTAAACAAGATTAAAATCGATCACTAAAATGAACAATCTAAACCCTTGCAGAGAGTGCCTTTCAGAATGCACTGACAACAGCACAGCTATGGCTTCGTATGACTTTGACAATCCAATCAATCAAGCTGATGAAGGGGTTGAGGAAGATTATGAGCTTCCTGAAGAGCTGGCCAGGTTGTTAAGGCAAGAGGAGAAGGTTATCACTCCTCATCAGGAGGAGGTCGAAACGATTAATCTTGGAACGGATGAAGATGTGAAAGAGGTTAAGATCGAGGCCTGCTTACAAGACTCAGTGAAAAAGCAACTGATTGACCTGCTTCGTGAATATGTGGATGTGTTTGCTTGGTCTTATCAGGATATGCCAGGGTTGGACACCGATATTGTCATGCACAAGCTGCCTTTAAGTGAAGATTGCCCACCGGTTAAACAGAAACTGTGTCGTACTCGCCCAGATATGGCAATGAAGATTAAAGAAGAGGTGCAAAAGCAGTGGGACGCCGGGTTCCTTGCTGTGACTAGCTATCCGTCGTGGGTTGCTAATATTGTACCTGTGCCTAAGAAAGACGGCAAGGTGAGGATGTGTGTGGATTACCGGGATCTGAATAGAGCCAGCCCGAAAGATGACTTCCCTTTACCTTACATTGATGTATTGGTTGATAATACGGCTCAGTTCTCGGTATTCTCCTTCATGGACGGATTTTCAGGATACAATCAGATCAAGATGTCACCTGAAGACATGGAGAATACCACTTTCATCACACCCTGGGGCACGTTCTGTTACAAGGTGATGCCATTCGGACTGAAAAATGCGGGTGCCACTTATCAACGAGCTATGGTAACATTATTCCACGACATGATCCATAAAGAAATAGAATGTTATGTGGATGACATGATTGCCAAGTCCCTCACAGAAGAAGACCACCTGGTAAATCTGTTGAAGTTATTCAAGCGTCTGAGGAAGTACCAACTGAAGTTAAACCCCAACAAATGCACATTCGGGGTGCGGTCTGGTAAGCTGCTGGGATTTATTGTAAGTGAGAGAGGGATTGAAGTTGACCCTGATAAAGTTAAAGCCATTCAAGAAATGCCTGCACCAAAGTCAGAAAAAGAAGTTCGAGGGTTCCTAGGTAGGCTGAACTACATTTCACGGTTCATATCTCACCTTACAGCAACCTGTGAACCCTTGTTCAAGCTGTTAAGAAAAGAACAAACGGTCAGGTGGAACGAAGACTGCCAGAGGGCTTTTGACAAAATCAAGGAGTACCTGCAAGAACCTCCAATCCTTATGCCTCCAGTTGAAGGAAGACCTCTGATAATGTACTTGACAGTATTAGAAGAGTCAATGGGGTGTGTATTGGGCCAGCATGACGAGTCTGCTCGAAAAGAGTATGCAATTTACTACCTAAGCAAAAAGTTTACCGACTGTGAACAACGTTATTCACTGCTCGAGAAAACTTGTTGTGCTTTAGCGTGGGCTGCTCGCCGACTAAGGCAGTATATGTTGATCCACACTACCTTGTTGATTTCAAAGATGGACCCAGTCAAGTACATATTTGAGAAGCCAGCACTTACCGGACGGGTTGCAAGATGGCAAATGATCCTCACAGAATATGACATCCAGTACACATCTCAGAAAGCCATCAAGGGCAGTGTATTGTCTGATTATCTTGCTGAGCAACCCATTGATGATTACCAGCCTATGAGGTTTGACTTCCCTGATGAAGACATCATGTTCATAAAAGCAAAAGATCATGAAGAGCCTGTTCACACTGAAGGGCCTGACCCAGAAGAAGAGTGGACTATGATGTTTGACGGGGCTGTTAATATGAATGGTCGTGGTGTTGGTGCAGTACTCATTACACCTAAAGGAGTTCACATGCCTTTCTCGGCAAAACTCACCTTTAACTGCACTAACAACGAAGCTGAATACGAAGCTTGTATTATGGGTCTTGAGGAAGCCATTGACCTCAGGATCAAAACTTTGACTGTGTTCGGAGATTCAGCTCTGGTAATCAATCAAACCAACGGTAAATGGTACACACACCAGGACCATCTGATACCTTACAGGGATTATACGAGGAGGTTATTGACTTTCTTTATAACAGTCAAGCTTGAGTATATCCCTCGAGACGAAAACCAGTTTGCAGATGCTCTTGCTACCATTTCATCCATGATCAAAGTTCAAGCTGCCAACTTTGTACCTCGAATTTCAGTATCCAGACTTGACAGACCAGCATACGTATTCTCGGTAGAAGTTGCTAAAGATGATAAGCCTTGGTTCCATGACATTAAGTGCTTCTTGGAGGATCAGACATACCCACCTGGGGCATCGTCCAATGACAAGAAGACATTAAGAAGGCTTGCTGGTAGTTTCTTCCTGAACACTGACGGTTCCCTGTACAAGAGAAACTTTGATATGGTACTTCTCAGGTGCGTTGATAGAACAGAAGCAGACTTGTTGATGCACGAAGTGCACACAGGATCCTTTGGTACCCATGCAGGAGGGCATGCCATGGCTAAAAGGTTGCTAAGATCAGGATATTACTGGATTACAATGGATGCAGATTGTTGTGCTTATGCCAGAAAATGTCATAAATGCCAGATTTATGCGGATAAAGTGCATGTGCCTCTGAATCCTTTGAACGTGATATCTTCACCCTGGCCCTTTGCCATGTGGGGCATTGACATGATTGGCAAGATTGAACCGAGTGCTTCGAACGGCCACAGATTCATCCTGGTTGCTATTGACTATTTTACCAAGTGGGTCGAAGCAGCTTCTTATGCAAATGTTACAAGGCAGGTGGTAGCCCGATTTCTGAAGAGAGACATCATCTGTTGGTACGGAGTTCCCGAGCGAATCATTACTGATAATGGTTCCAACTTGAACAACAAAATGATGGCAGAACTATGTCGGGACTTCAAGATCCAACACCACAATTCTTCTCCTTACAGGCCAAAGATGAATGGCGCTGTAGAGGCAGCTAACAAGAACATCAAGAAGATTGTACAGAAGATGGTGGTCACCTACAAAGACTGGCATGAAATGCTACCATTTGCTTTGCATGGGTACCGTACGTCAATCAGAACATCCACTGGGGCAACACCGTATCAACTTGTGTATGGTATGGAGGCAGTCCTACCTATTGAAGTTGAGTTACCCTCCTTACGGGTATTAATGGATGTTAAGCTGAACGAAGCAGAGTGGGTCTGATCCCGATACGAACAACTGAGTCTGATCGAAGAAAAGAGATTGGCTGCAATCTGTCACGGGCAGTTATATCAGAAGAGAATGAAGAAGGCCTTTGATCAGAAAGTCAGGCTCCGAGAATACCAAGTAGGAGATCTTGTGCTGAAAAGACTCCTCCCTCCTCATACAGACCACAGGGGCAAGTGGACTCTGAACTATGAAGGGCCATTCGTAGTAAAGAAAGTTTTCTCTGGCGGAGCACTGATGCTCAGTACTATGGATGGTGAAGACTTCCCGTCCCCTGTGAATTCGGATGCAGTTAAAAAATACTTCGCATGAAAATGACCCGCTGGACATAAAAACAGAATGTAAGTCCAGGCAAAAATAGGGCATCCCGGCGAGTCAAAAACAGAATAAAGAACTCGGCCAAAAATAAGGGAAAATAAACAAAAAATGTACACCCGCTGAGTTGAAAAGCCGCATCGGACAGCTCAGGCAAAAATGGGTATCCCGATGGATTGAAAACCCGAAAGGGCGATCCATGCAAAATAAGGGAATAAGCGAACAATTGCATTCTGAATTCGTCTGTATCACTTACAACTTGGTAAACTTCGAAAGGTTCAAGCTCCGGTCAGAATCAGCCTTCTTCAGAAAGCAAGACGGGAAGAATGTCAAAAGTCATACGAGTCATAGCCAAAGGGAAGCTCCCCGAAGCGTCTTCAACATTGCCAATACCTGTTATTTCTCAATTTGTAACAATCTCCTCATTTTAGGGGATTTGTTTCTTTGACTGTATCTTGCCAATTCAGGGCACATGAATTAATGAAATCAGATTTTCAGTCACACACTGTCTCGTACTCTCTTATTTGCAAAAATGTCCGATGTCTTTAAGATACTGATTGCATAAATACAGATGTTTTTCTTCTAAAAAATACGTGCTTACAGGGAATATACTTACTCCCGGGAGTGTCTGAACTCCTATGACGGAATCCGGTAAGGGATACCTCGGGATTACTTGTGCACTTCTCTATCTTTTCAGGATTGCAGGTATTCAAAGCACAGCATGGGGCATGAAAGCTTCATCCCAGCAAGCTGGCAAATCACTATCCACTCAGTCTATCTCCCAATTAGCACCGGAGATGGTTTTTTTTCCAGCTGAGTTGTCAAGTATCATCCTCAGCAGGACCCCTACAGGAATCTCCAGGAAGACCTTCCCATGGTCTTTCTTCTTCCCCAGCCGAGTTGCCATTTAGTATTTCTCCACAGCCAAGTGCAAAAGCCAGGAAACCGTCTCCCCACAGAGCTTCAGCCTCTACCCGGAAGAGCAACACGTGAAGGAATCACAACAGAGTGATGAAGGCTTCTACAAACCCCAGCTGGGTCCTTCATTTACTGGAATAGGTCTATCATTGACCTATTTCCCCAAGCCGAATCATATACGTTAGATCTACCAATGATCTCACTCCCAGCTGGGATGTCCACTTCAAGCAGATCGGCCAGAGATCTTCGCAGTAACGGGATCCGAATCCCGGATCGTTATCTTTTGCATAAACATAGCATTCGCATCATATTCACCCCACAAAGCGTAGCATTCCGTCTAATACGGAACATTACGGCAAAAAACAAACATATCGCATAATCATAAGCCATGATCTGAATCAAACACTTGTGAATAATGACAATCCATCAACAATATACAGAATGCTCCCCATATTCCCCGGCAGAGAGCCCAGACACTTCTCTTACAAATACAGATACTTCCTGACACCCGTCCGTGTCATTTCCCCAGCAGAAAGCTAAGGTTTTTTCCTTACACCCATGAACACTCTTTTTGTGCACCCGTCCGTGTCATGATTCTCCGGTAAAAAAAAAAAAAAAGGGGAGGGGGGAGAGAATATGAACTCCTAACCACACTTTTTCATTCACATTGTTTGGAAAAGCCACGTCTTTCTCTTTCTCCAATGGCTTCCTTAGTTTCTGCAGGCTTAAATGCAGAAGCTCCCGAATTCCGCCCAGGCAACCAAGTGCATACACTTCATCCTCCGTACCTCACTTTCGCTCCTCTCAAACATCATTATCTTTTTTTATTACCACCCCACCGCCACAAAACATCATTTTCACTCATCAACTTACTTTTCCTTTCAGCCATCTAGCCGGGAAAAAAAAAGATGGAGATCGAACAACGGTTATGATTAAAAACATTCCTAGCAAATACAATCGAGACATGATAGTGAAGTTCTTGAAGAACCATTGCGTGGTTGAAAACAAAAAAAAATAAAAAATCGAGAAAATGGAGTAGAAAACACTTTATTCTCTGATTTTGTCTACTTACCGATAGATTTCGGAATGGGGCTGAACAAAGGGTATGCCTTTGTAAAATTCACCAAGGCTAGTGCAGCTTACTTAGAATGACACCATCTCTGCAGAAAATCTGAAGTCAGGCAGTCTTATGTTTCAGCAGGAAATTCTGACTCTGATATGTAGTTATGTTTTCGCATAGCCAAACACTAGTATTGGGTATCATGATGAATGCAGACATTTTGTTACAGAATCCCATGCACGTGCCATTGCGCCCCGAAAATGCCCCAAAAGGTTTCCGCCCGAATCATTATCAGTAACAAATACTTCTTGACACCCGTCCGTGTCATGCCCCCAGCAAAAAGCCAAAGCGTCCTCTTTGCACTCACAGATACATACATACACAATTCCTTGACACCGTCCGTGTCACCTTCCCCAGCATAGTCACCCGAACACTTTGTATATCAGATACTTGTTTATACTATACTTTTATCCTTTTGATACTCGTCCGTGTCATTCTCTCCAGCAAGTTAAACACTCATCCGTACACCACTCATGCTTATTACTCCTGTTTCACTCATACAGATACTCGTTCGTATTTTGTATACACCACTTATACATCCTCAGATCCAACACTCGTCCGTGTTCTTTGTTAACCAGTTGGTACTCGTCCGTATCATCATCTCAGAACATGTGTCAGGCGTTTGTTTCTACCTATACTCATCCGTATCATAGTCTTAAGGATGCTCGTCCGCATCTTTACACAGTACCCAAACACTTATACCTTTCCTTTCTTGGATGTAGACACTCGTCTATGTTTACTTTTCCCCAGCGAAGTCCCCAACAAAACTTGTTAAATTACTTCCCTTCTATCTGACATTCGTCCTATGTCATGATACCTTTTCGACAGCCGTACCCTGCCAGGTGATCGTCCTTCACCTTTGGATGACCGTCCCTCATCCTTTCCCCAGCGGAGTCTCTATTCATTAGAACCCCTTTTTCTATCCGGCATTCGTCCTATGTCGTGATTTTTTTAGCAGCCGTACCCTGCTAGGTGATCGTCCTTCACCTTTTGATGATCGTCCTTCATCATTTTATCCGATGGCTGTCCCCATCGTTGATCTTGTTATCTGACATTCTTCCTATGTCATGATAAACCTCGAGAGCAGTCGTCCCCTGCTAGGTGATCGTCCTTCACCTCTTGATGATCGTCCTTCATCATGCTCATCCGATGGCCGTCCCCATCGTCGACCTTTTATCCGACATTCGTCCTATGTCGTGATACTTTCGGCAGCCGTACCTTGCCAGGTGATCGTCTTTCACCTTACATGACCGTCCCTCATCTTATCCCCAACAAGAGCAGCCGTCCCCTGCTAGGTGATCGTCCTTCACCTTTGATGACCGTCCCTCATCATTATTTCATTTATTCTTTAACCCGATGGCCGTCCCCGTCGTGGTCCCTTTTCCTTTTCCTGGTGATCGTCCTTCACCTTTGATGACCGTCCCTCATCATTATTTCATTTATTCTTTAACCCGATGGCCATCCCCGTCGTGGTCCCTTTTCCTTTTCCTGGTGATCGTCCTTCACCTTTGATGACCGTCCCTCATCATTATTTCATTTATTCTTTAACCCGATGGTCGTCCCCGTCGTGGTCCCTTTTCCTTTTCCTGGTGATCGTCCTTCACCTTTGATGACCGTCCCTCATCATTTTTTCATTTATTCTTTAACCCGATGGTCGTCCCCGTCGTGGTCTCTTTTCCTTTTCCTGATGATCGTCCTTCATCAGTTTAGCCCGATGGTCGTCCCCATCGTTGTTTGCATTATTTTATGAACCTGATAACCGTACCTCATCATTACCTATAATCCCCAGAGAATCTTACAGCTTTACTTGATGGCCGTCCCCATCATAATCTCTCATATCCCCAGCATGTCGGGCGTCCCCGTCATTGCTTTATTTCCCGCATTTTCCCCAGCATGACGGTCGTCCCCGCCATTGCTTTCCCCAGCTGTCGTCCTCCGTCGCCCGCACTTTATAATTATACTTTATATTCTTTTTACAAATCTATATCCCTTTTCTTCTTCATTCTGTGATTGCAAATTTTGGACTGTCTTTGGTATTCAATCACAAGTTATCTTGTTCGCCTGTTAAGTCGTTGCTTACATTTTACACAGCTAACTCATGTTTGAATAGGGGCAGCTGTAAACACCCCAAATTTTCCCTCACCCACTCACACCATGTCTTGTGATCTCTTCATATGCATAAGTTCAATCATAGCATCTCATATTGTATTTTTGATTCACTGCATAGAATCAAAGTCATCTGCATCTAGGGTTTGTGATCTGAGCAATCCAAAAGCCATTTGAGCCACTTAAAAGGTCATCAATCACTTCCAAGGGGGCCATGTATGTTTAAGCATCATATTATATCCTCTCAAAGTCAAGAATGTCAAAAAATCACAAGAACTGAGATGGGCATGGAAGCAGAGCCAGGTTTAACTACACAGATGACCTAGAATTAGGGTTTTGGTTTCAATGGCCATAACTCCAATTTTTTTGGTCATTCTTGTTTCTATTGGTCTCTATATGGTATAGGAATCATGCATATCAATTTTCATGAATAAATTCAATGGGGAAGTCATTTGATCAAGGGTTGACTTTTTGAGCAAGTCAGTGCAAAATCAGGGCATCTGAGGCCCCCAATGACCCAACCAAAGGGTGTTCATCATCATTTTGATTGTGTATGATCTTTATTTGATCATGGAAGATGTTATAAGTTCACAAGATTGAAGAATTTCAAGCCATTTGCAAAGTTGACTTTTTGGGAAATGACTTGTATTGGAAACTTGCCATTTTGGGAAACTTTTTCAACCCTTGCTTTTTGATTCAAAAATGCTTCAAATGGGAAAACTTTGGTCATGAAAGTTGTAGAATGGATCATTCCCTTTTCAAAAAGTACAAGAACTTGTTCTAATTCATTTTGGATCAAAAGTTATGGCTTGTCAAAGTTGGCCAAAATCACATAATTTGAAGTTTTCTACCAAAGAGGCATTTTGCAAAATGGTATGATCAAGTGTTCTAAAGGCTTCAAAAGTGTACAAACTCTTCACAACATGATCACATGACCTCTAAAGATCAGAATGGGCCAAAGAATATTGCATTTTGATGCCTTGAATCTCATGAATTTCCAAAGGGGCCAAACTTTGTGAAAATTGCAAAACATCTCATAAGTCTTGATCCACTTGCTGATTTATCTCATAAACAATTCCATGGTTCTCCCTAAACTCAGCTGAGCCAAGACAAGCCAAAAAGCAAGTTGTGCCATTGCCCATACCTCAAGTACAAGTCAAGTTGACATTTTGGCAACTTGCCCATACCAATCACAATAGGCCAGCACCCACTCTCTGACCTATCACACTTCTTTATGTGGATCAAAAGCCAGCCAAACATCAGAACAAAAAAGCCTGAAAGCTCCAAGAACACAACCTTCTCATTTTCCACCTCATATGCAAAACCATTCGAAACACTCTCCACAAGCATCAAACACACAAACAAACTTCACCATTGATCTCAACATGACTCACTGATTACAAACCAACCATTGAAACAGCCTGAAAGTCACTGAAATCAAAACACGATCATCACCCCTCACTGAACAGAACTTCTGCAATCTCCCAAATCAGCCATCAACAAAAGCTTTGAAGCATTCCATTGAGCTCAGGGGGACCAGAGGAGTCAGTTTGCATAAGAGAAAGGCTCAGAAAGCTCCAGTTCGAAGAACTTCAGTCCAGGTATCCATCAAGAACAAATTTTCCAGAACTCCATTTACTTGTTATAAATTGATTCTACATGTTATCCTGATCATCAGGATGTGTTTAAAAATGAAAATGGTGGAGTATTGAGTATGTATGAGTTGTCTGAAACTTTCTGCCCTAAATTTGTTTTGCTTCGATTTGCATGATTAATGAATGAAAAATGGTTTTTGTTTGGGGGTTTTGATTCAGTGATGAGTGGGGTTTGATTCTGTGCAGAGAGATTTCATTTTTATGGAGTTTGGAGAGAGTTAGAAAAATGGCTCGTCGGAGAAGACGACCGGAACCACTGTTCCGGCCGTCTGAGAGTCATTAATGATAATTAGGGTTTAGGTCCAGGTTTGAATGTGGAGCGTTGATCTGGTTGACTAAGTCAATCTCCCGCGCGCGTGTGTGGTCCAGATTTGTCATTAAGCCCTAATTCAAATTAATCAGTTTAATTAATTAGGTTTAAATTCAAATTTTCCAGAAGCAATCTAAACCGTCCATGAGCGCGCGCAGTCTTCCCCCCCCCCCCCCCCTGAGTTTGAATGCTGGCCCTTGATTACGCTTACTTTCATTTTATTCTATTTTTATTTCCTTTAATTTCATTTTCTTTTCCTCATTTATTTTAAAATAGCAAAAAATGTCTAAAAATTATGAAAATTTTTGTCAAGGTTTTCATTATTTTTCAGAACACAAAAACATTTTTATTTTTATTTTTTGCATCAAGAATTATTTTTAAATCATTTAAAAGTTTATTTTTAATTGATTAATGAGAATTAATTAATTAAAAATACTTTTAGGTATTTAAAAATCACAAAAAAATCAGAAAACATTTAAAATCATTTAGAAACATTGTCCAACTCTCAAATCAAATTTCTTTTTTGATCTTGATGCCTTTTGACAATTTTCAATGGATTTAATTTCATTTCAAGACATTATTTTGATTCAAACTTCAAAAATTCATTTCTGCCTAACCATTGAGAGTTGGACAATGATTATTTTTGCATTGCATCTTGCATAACATGTAGTTTATAGGATTAAATTGGCATGAATTGATCTTGCATTTTCAATTTGTTTTGCATTTTTCTTGTCAAGGTACCCCAAAACCCTAGCCAACTTAGGAAATTCATAACTTTCACTAGGTTAAGAGTTGGATCCTCTCCTTTGGGCAGTGAGTTTGTATAGGTTTAGGGTTCCTTTGATTGCATTTTCAATTTTTTATCATGATGTTTGCTTCTGGTTTTGGATTTTTGCTTTGTATGTTGCATATAACCCTAATTCATGCCTTCCTTTGCATCCAACTTCCATTTGCTTGCATACCATGATTTGCCATGACATTTTATGCATCCATTTGATTCATGGTACATCTTAGGACATATTAGAATCATGTTGTACCATTGCATCTTTCATTTGCCATGTTGTATGTCATTTGCATTTCATAACCTTTCATATACATCCATGGTTCAAAGCATGCTTCTTTTGCATCCATATGTTTGTATGATCATTCTCATGCCTTGTTTCATGTTTGCATCATCTCATAGCATCATTAGCACCATACTTATGCTTCTGGTTTTGGTTTGCATCATCACATTACATCTCATTTTGCATTGCATTTCATTTCTTTCACTAACTTTTCAGGTGGTAAGTTACTTTGAGAAGTGGATTTGCCTTCACTTCTCACTTTCCCTTTTCATCTCTCTCATATTTCATTTGCTGCATTTTGTATGTGTTTGAGTTTGAGCTTGCTCGTTCATGTTCATCTCTTACTTTCTTTCTTCAAGCAACTTGCCTTCTTAAGTGAAGCAAGTTGTTTTGCTTCTCTTTGCTCCTTTCATCTGCTTCCTGGTGGCTTCCCTGAAGATTTCCTTGCAAACCTCACAAACCCTAGGAACAACCAAGCATGACAATGATTAGGGTTTGATTAGTCCCCCACTTAGTTTTTACCTTTGTGTCTCTTTGAGTCTTCTCTTCTCATCTCATAATCAGGGACTAAACCCTAAAGGCTTTAAGGCTTTGTGATTAAGCTTATGCATGCATCCTTCTATTAGGATGGAGTGTATAACTTTAATCCTAAGTGTTAAACCCTTTATGTGTTTAAATCCTTTAATCAAGTCACCTAATAATCACTAAGACATCAAGCTTGTAACTTGGGCCTTGCATTAGGGTTCTATTTCTTCCTTAATTGGTTAAGAAGGACTAACCCTAGTGTTAATGGACAAGTCCCCCTCAAGTTGTCTTACAAACCATAAAACTCACTTCTTCATCATATCATTAACTAAAATCCATCTAATAAAGGCTTTGTTTTGTCATGAGGTTAATCCCTAATCATGGATTAAGTTGAGGAGCTTTCCTCAGCTTAAACATTCTCATCTATTATCCTTCTATTAGGATGGTGTAATGAGTCTGTTTAATCCCTGGTTATGGCTTAATCTCATTACTCAACACTAGACAAAAACAACAAAAACATCTAAATAATCACAAGTAGGTTAATGATCTTAATCCTACACCATGGTGATTAAGTGTGAGATGCTGACTTCACACTTAAGGTATTCTCATTACCCCTAATCAGAGGGAAGATGTGATGAGTTTGCTAACCCATTGGTTTAGGCTTAAGCTCATTAACTTATGACAAACTTTTAAAAGCAATAAAAGACTGAAAACATCAAAAACAAACAATAATCGTCTCCTCTGGGATTCTTTTCTCACCTCATTCACTCACAAACGAGAACTTGCTTCTTCCGTCTAATGCAAGACAGTTAGCACCTGAGCCAGACAGGTCATACACTTGAGCATAGACAAGCAAGCAGTTCACAAGTCAATTTACCTTTCAGTCTCTTTGGGTCGAACTACGGTGTTCTGACTTCCTCATTGCACGAGGGGATACGTAGGCATAACTTAACAGTTATCGAACAAAAGTCTCTGTATATTCCCCCCTCTTTCTAGCATTATTCTTTTAGCCTCATTATCATAAGCATTTCACTCTGTCCTTACACTGACACTCCATTTATACACTTCACATTCTTTTTACACTGACACTTGTATTCTTTTCCAGCTTTGATACGCAGTCTGCACCGACACTACCCCTTTAAAACACAAATCTTTTAAGCGTGGATCCCGTCGAGTACGACGGACAATCTGGGTGCTAATACCTTCCCAGGTTGTAACCAACCCCCTTTCTCAGTCTCTCTGGTTCGCAACCGTCTTATCCATATCTTTCTAGGTCTATGCAGCATTACCTTTCCTCTGGGATAAAAATGCCTAGCTGGCGACTCTTTCTTTTCTGAGTTCACCCTTGTGTGTACTCTCCTCTCTCTTTCGCCGACCATTCGCGTCTGTACCCCTCTTGGCCCTGTGTCATTTCGGTGGGAGCGACAGCTTGGCGACTCTGCTGGGGAAACTTATACTGTAACCAGGGCTTCTGGTTCTTTTTGTGGGTTCCTCCTAGCGCTTGATTGATTTGTGTTTACTGGGGTGTTATGTGTTAATTGTTTGTGTATGTGCTTTATTTTTGCTTTATGTACAATTATTTATTGCTTTCTTTACAGCTTTATATATCATACTGTCATATTGTCATCTGGCTGGATCTGTTTTTGCTTTGGTGGGTGGGGTTCTATTGAGAGTTTAAGGTCCTATACCTGGGACCTGAGTGACACCTAGGCTAGAGTGGTTCACGTTCTTTCCCATTCCATTTCGGTCTGGTGCGGGAATATGAAACACGGTTCAGATGTGGGTTTCTTCTTGAGAACTCTGTGCTACAGATTTCCTGTAGTGCTAGGGCTATCTGGGAAGCCTGCTAAGTCTGGATGACCTTTATTATTGACCTTCAGAAACTGAGGTGAATTAGAGGAGGATTTTTTATGGTTATTGTAAACACTGTACCTCCGGGTTAGAAGTGTTTACACTTCTCATAACTAATCCAAGTCTGAGGATCCTTGTTTTAGAACATCACCTGTGAGGGGGTTAGGTTGTTTACAGGTTTGCAGGTACCCTTGACCTCAGCATACCCTGATACTTTGTTTTGATCAAGAGTACTCCATTTTGGGACAGTTCTTGTGATTTGAACCCCGGACATGTGACTCTTTATTTGGGTCCCCCACCTTGGTTACTGGACTTTTGAACCTCCATCTGGGCTTCTTAAACATACATGGACCCATATCAATGCAGTTATCAGATCCAGCTTGATCACAAACCCTTGCATATCATTTGCATACATCATCATTGCATCATTTAACATTTGTTTATTTGTTTTTCAGGGTATCCACATTGCATCTGGCTTGGTTTTGACCCCTTCATCTGCATAGACCTTTATCTGCTATCTGCTTCAGTTATCTGCATCAGTTGCCTGCTTCAGCTACCTCCATCATCATCACCATCCTATCAGTGGTTCATCTCCAGTATCAGTCATCATCATCAGCATCTGTTTTCAGCTCTTCATCAGTAGTCATGGCACCCAAGAAGAGTAACATTTCATATCATTTCTTTGAGCCTGTGCTGGATGGCATCAGATAGATCCAGGCACTTATCACTCCAGACCATATCCCTTTATTCAGAGAGCATTATGGAGGCATCCTTGATATGGTTATGGACTTAGACCCTTCTCAGAGGAGCTTGATCCACACTTGCCTACAGTTCTATGATCCTCCTTTGAGATGCTTCACTTTCCAGAATTTTCAGTTGGGACCCCTGTTGGAGGAGTTTTCATCACTGATTGGAGTACCTGTCAGGAGTGGTGTCCCCTTCAACCCTGAGATGGCTTTTCCCAGCAATGAAGAAGTGGCAAAAGCATTGTATTTGGAACCTATTCTGATTGAACAGAACATGACAACAAAGGCTAGCATCCCTGGCCTACACTTGGATTTCTTGACTTCTCAAGCCATCCTGAAGGCCTCTCTGGGAGAATGGAAGGCAGTTTGTGCATTGTTAGCCCTCAGTATATATGGGGTCATACTTTTTGCAGATGAGCCCAAGTTTATCAGCAAGAATGCCATTCATCTGTTCCTTCTGAGGAACCCAGTACCCACATTGCTGGGAGATTTCTATTATTCTGTTCATCAGAGGAATGAGAAGCTGAGAGGGAGATTGGTGAGATGTCGTGCTCCTCTATTCCATACCTGGTTTCTCAAACACTTACCTAAGACTGATGCCTTCCTGAACCCCCACCAACAGAAGAATTGGGCCAGGAGGCTTATTGCTTTGACCTCAGATGACATCAGGTGGTGCACCCAGAGCACCAAGGGCAGAGACATAATTACTAGATGTGGGCAGTTCCCCAATGTACCCTTAGTAGGAGTGAAGGGTTGCATCAACTACAACCCTTTGCTGTTTAAAAGACAATTGGGCTATGCTTTGGTCCACCCTCCTAGAGTTCAAGACTTGGCTGAAACCCTGTATTGTGAGATAAAGCCTAATCTAGCTGTTGTCAGACAAGCATCCTGGGCTTGGGACAACATCCAGACCAAAGGGATGGCCATTCTTGGAATATGCAACAATGTGGCCTCAGCTCAGTATTATGAATGGTCCCATTCTAGAGCTCAGATTTCTGGGATGCCTTTCACCATTGAGGATGCACCTGGACCATCCACAGCACCACCTCCAGCCACTGTCAGCCTGGAAGAATTTGAGAAACTGAAGGAGAGGAATGAGAATCTGTCTCAGGCTCTGAAGAAGACCCTCTGGGAGAGGAGTGATGGTCGTCTAGACATTGAGAAGTTAGAAAAGCTTAAGGTGGAGCATCTAGCCAGGATTGAGAAATCAGAGGACTACATCAAGAAATCAAGAGCAGGAGAGCAGATTTTGAAGAATGCCTGTAAAGAGGCCCAGTTTCAGAAGGCTAGGATTGAGCTCTATCTGAAAGAAAGTCAAGATAGGTGGGTCAGAATTACTGAAGCTCGCACTTAGGAGGATAAAAGGACTCAGGCTAGGATTGAGCAGTTGGAGGCTAATGAGAAGAAGCAACAGGAAGCTTTGCTGGCAGCCTAGAAGGAAATCTCAGAATTGAAGCTTAGGGCTGGTGTGAAGAGGTCAAAGGACCAAGACAGGCACAAGAAGCTGACCACTGTTATTGCCACCAGGAACCTTCTTATCAGGAGCATTACAGAGCATCCTGCTGGTCCTGTAACCGAAGCACTTCTGAAGGAGGTTAAGGAGGATGAGTTTGGTCTTGGTGTCTGACTTTTTGCTTGTTGTTGCTTTCATTTCATGTACTTTTCTTTTTATGTTGTATTTTGACCCTTCAAGGGCATATGTTGTAAAAACAAACTATGTATTATTCACTGTATGTAATATATTTGATAGTTTATTTCATTAAGTCTCTCTCTCAAGCAACATCAAAGCATCTTCCTCAGGGTCTGGAAAGGTCAAAACCAAGCGCCAAGCTGGATACCTTGGAAACAAATAAGCATACTGCATTGCATACTAACTTTTGTTTTGTTTTGTAGGTTTTTGTTTTGTTTGTTACTAACTCTGTTGTGGTTCAGGAATTATTGCTCGCCGTCGGGTGTTCCCTCTCAACCGTCCGCACAGATATCCTACTCGCAACAACCTTCCTGGTATCTAGATGAACCAAGTACAGTAAGATCTGACAGAGGTCAGAACCCAGATGGCTAACGAAAGATTGGAGATGAGAAACCAAATGACCCAGTTCATGGAAGTAATGAATGGCTTGGCCCAGAGTCAAGAGAGGTTGAGGGCATTGGTAGAAATGCAGACCCCAGAAGAACCTCCCCTGGGAACTGGGGGAACGAGTAACAATGAGAGGGTTCAGCCTCATGTTAATCCACCAGTGTATGGGCCTCATCTTCATCCAGAGATCAACATCCCTACTAATGTACAAGGAAATGCTACTGCAGGCAGAATCTTACAAGAAGACCCCCAGGAAGAACAGTTCACTGTGATGGGAGCTGGGGATGAAGTCTATGATAGGAGACTTGATGAAATTGCTGAGAAGCTGAGATCTCTGGAGTCTCAAAATTCCCTAGGCTTTGATGTCATGAATATGGGGTTAGTGGATGGGGTAAGAATCCCTCACAAGTTTAAACCCCCGTGCTTCGAGAAGTACAACAGAACTTCCTGTCCACGAACCCACTTACAATCCTTTCTGGGAAGGCTTAAGGCATACACCATGGATGAGAAACTATGGATGTTTTATTTTGAAGATAGTTTGACTGGGGCTTCAAGGGAGTGGTACTCTCACTTGACCAGAGCTACTATCAGATGCTGGAAAGACCTAGCTGAAGCTTTCATCAGGCAGTACCAATACAATCTAGACATGGCTCCTAACAGAACCCTTCAGATGGGAATGTCTCAATCCTCCAGAGAAAGCTTCAGGGAATATGCCCAGAGGTGGAGACAGCTTGCTGCTGCTGTTCAGCCACCCATGTCGGAAAGAGAAATGGCCGACATGTTCATGAACACTCTACAAGGAACATATATTGATAGGCTAGCTGCCTTTTCTTCCACCAGCTTCGCTGACGTAGTTATAGCTGGAGAAAGAATTGAGAGCCTTCTGAAGATGGGTAAAATTTCGGATAATGGTGCAAGTTCGTCGAGTAATCCCAGGAAGCCTTTTGTGGGACCTAGAAGAACCAATGAGACAAATGCCATTCATGCCAGCAGGGGCAGGCCTCAGTATGTCCATAGATCAGTGGCAGCTGTCACTATTCCAGCTCCGATTCCTCAGCAACCAACATATCAACCACAACAACAACCACACTATCAACAGCAAGTTCAGTATCCGCCACAAAGAAACTACAACAACAACAACAACAACAATCAACAGCAAAGACCCTTTCAGCAAAGACCATCACAGGCAAATAGGGTGATTGACCCTATCCCTATGCCTTATGCCGCTTTATTGCCACAACTCCTGAAACTCAACCTGGTTGAGCTAAGGACATTGGCACCTCCAGATCCTGCCAGTCTTCCAAGAAATTATGATGTCAACGCCCGATGTGCTTTTCACTCCAATGCACCTGGCCACAGTACGGAAAAATGCAGGGCTTTACAAATGAAGGTACAGGATTTGGTGGATTCTAAAGCTCTAAACTTTGCACCCCCGCCAAATGTCAGCAAGAATCCCATGCCCAATCATGGAGGACCAAGAATTAATGCCATTGAGGAAGATAAGCCATCTTTCTTAATCACCAGTGTTGGGCAGATTCGGACACCTCTGGTAGAAATTAAAGCTCAGCTCCTAGAATGCCAGATGTTCCCCGGGTGTGAGCTCGGCTGCGGTTATTGCAACATTTCGGTCAATGGGTGTGATAACTTGAGAAGCGGCATAGATGGTCTTATCAAAAGTGGTATACTTCAGATCACAACATCAGTTCCTACAAATCCAGTAATCCCTTTGGCAACAATTCCTGACTCTTCTACAACTGCAACAACAATCATTCCGAACAATTCATCAATATCATCAACCATGACTGCATCCATCACTTCAACAAACCAGATGTCAACAACCATTTCTTCTACAACATCAGCACCCCTTTATTCAGAATCTTCTACAACGCCAACAGACATCTCAGCAGTCACTATTTATTATGATCCAGCATATGTTCCTCCAAATAACAACTTTCAACAACAAACAGTGGCATCTCCTGCCAGGTCACCAGTCACCATCTACTACGATCCGCACACCATTTCAGCACCCTCCTCTGCAGCAGCCAGTCCAGTTACCATCACAGTGCCTGGACCCATCCCATATGAAAGCAGTAATGCCATCCCTTGGCATTATGGCTCTGACCTTTACTGCAACGGGGAGAAAATCACTTTGGACTCTTCAACTTCTTCTCCACAAATTGATAATGTTGGAGGAGGCGGAGGCTTCACTCGAAGCGGACGCCTTTTTCCCCCACAATTACAAAGACCTAATGCTGAAGCAGAAGCTGCTGCCAAAGCAAAAGGAAAGAGTGTGGTGGTTGAAGAGCCAGCTATCAAAGAAACTCAGAAGACGTCTTTTGAACAGGATGTAGATGAGTTTATGAGAATTATAAAAAGAAGTGATTACAAGGTGGTGGATCAGCTTCACCAAATTCCCTCAAAGATCTCCATATTATCCCTGCTGGTGTGTTCTGAAGCTCACCGGAATGCATTATTAAAAGTCCTGCACGCAGCATACGTGCCAGAGGAGATCACAGTTAATCAGCTAGAAACCGTGGTAGAAAATGTCAACACCAGCCATGGATTGGGTTTCACCAACGCTGATCTGACAACTGAGGGACGTAACCACAACAAGGCTTTACACATCACCCTAGAATGCAAGGGTGATGTTCTATCTCATGTACTGGTAGATATTGGGTCTTCACTCAATGTTCTACCAAAGAAAGCCTTAGTGAAGCTGGAGTATGATGGCTTGGCACTGCGTCCAAGTAATTTGGTGGTGAGAGCTTTTGATGGCTCTAAAAGATCAGTGCTAGGGGAGATTGATCTGCCTGTGATGATTGGTCCGCAGACTTTTAAAATTACCTTCTATGTGATGGACATTCAGCCGGCCTACAGCTGTTTGTTGGGTAGACCTTGGATCCATGCCGCTGGCGCAGTTACGTCTACCCTTCACCAGAAGTTGAAATTCGAGTGGGAAGGCCAAATCATCACCATCTGTGGTGAAGAGGACATCTTTGTTAGCCATCTGGCTACATACAAATACATTGAGATGGATGGAGAAATCCATGAAACCATGAGCCAGGGATTTGAGGCCCTGAACATTAATGAAGCATCTGCTGTACTGGGAACCTCCATAACATCTTATCAGCAAGCCAGGAAGGTTGTTGAAGAGGGGACTGCCCAAGGCTGGGGCAAGCTGCTGCCCGTGGAGAAGAAGGAGGACAGATTTGGGTTGGGTTAGAAACCAACTCAACAAGATCAATCAGAGGCTGCTAAGAAGCCCAGTTTTGTCAGTGGGGGAATGCTCACCCCAGATGCAGTGAACAACTTGGAAGATGAGTCGGAAGATGAGCGCAACCTGGAGAACTGGATACGTCCAAGGACCCCGGGGAGCCATATCTCAAACTAGTCTTCCCAGGAAATTATAAGGGTTACTCCTGCAGAGTAATTATTATTTCCTGTATATTTTAAGCATGCATCAAGTCTTGCATCTTGCCCAAGATGTCAAGACTCATTTTGTAATCGGGCCATCTTGTAATTTTGTGCAAACAGATCAATCAATGAATATCGGACATCTTTTGCAAATGAGTCTTTTCCTTTTTCGCTCACTGTTTTTCACTTTTTTCTTTTTGTACAAAAAATAAAATGGCGATGTTTTCCAAAATGATAACTTCATTTCACTTTTTCTAAACAAGATTAAAATCAATCACTAAAATGAACAATCTAAACCCTTGTAGAGAGTGCCTTTCAGAATGCACCGACAATAGCACAGTTATGGCTTCGTATGACTTTGACAATCCAATCAATCAAGCTGATGAAGGGGTTGAGGAAGATTATGAGCTTCCTGAAGAGCTGGCCAGGTTGTTAAGGCAAGAGGAGAAGGTTATCACTCCTCATCAGGAGGAGGTCGAAACGATTAATCTTGGAACGGATGAAGATGTGAAAGAGGTTAAGATCGGGGCCTGCTTACAAGACTCAGTGAAAAAGCAACTGATTGACCTGCTTCGTGAATATGTGGATGTGTTTGCTTGGTCTTATCAGGATATGCCAGGGTTGGACACCGATATTGTCATGCACAAGCTGCCTTTAAGAGAAGATTGCCCACCGGTTAAACAGAAATTGCGCCGTACTCGCCCAGATATGGCAATGAAGATTAAAGAAGAGGTGCAAAAGCAGTGGGACGCCGGGTTCCTTGCTGTGACTAGCTATCCGCCGTGGGTTGCTAATATTGTACCTGTGCCTAAGAAAGACGGCAAGGTGAGGATGTGTGTGGATTACCGGGATCTGAATAGAGCCAGCCCGAAAGATGACTTCCCTTTACCTCACATTGATGTATTGGTTGATAATACGGCTCAGTTCTCGGTATTCTCCTTCATGGACGGATTTTCAGGATACAATCAGATCAAGATGTCACCTGAAGACATGGAGAATACCACTTTCATCACACCCTGGGGCACGTTCTGTTACAAGGTGATGCCATTCGGACTGAAAAATGCGGGTGCCACTTATCAACGAGCTATGGTAACATTATTCCACGACATGATCCATAAAGAAATAGAATGTTATGTGGATGACATGATTGCCAAGTCCCTCACAGAAGAAGACCACCTGGTAAATCTGTTGAAGTTATTCAAGCGTCTGAGGAAGTACCAATTGAAGTTAAACCCCAACAAATGCACATTCGGGGTGCGGTCTGGTAAGCTGCTGGGATTTATTGTAAGTGAGAGAGGGATTGAAGTTGACCCTGATAAAGTTAAAGCCATTCAAGAAATGCCTGCACCAAAGTCAGAAAAAGAAGTTCGAGGGTTCCTAGGAAGGTTGAACTACATTTCACGGTTCATATCTCACCTTACAGCAACCTGTGAACCCTTGTTCAAGCTGTTAAGAAAAGAACAAACGGTCAGGTGGAACGAAGACTGCCAGAGGGCTTTTGACAAAATCAAGGAGTACCTGCAAGAACCTCCAATCCTTATGCCTCCAGTTGAAGGAAGACCTCTGATAATGTACTTGACAGTATTAGAAGAGTCAATGGGGTGTGTATTGGGCCAGCATGACGAGTCTGCTCGAAAAGAGTATGCAATTTACTACCTAAGCAAAAAGTTTACCGACTATGAACAACGTTATTCACTGCTCGAGAAAACTTGTTGTGCTTTAGCGTGGGCTGCTCGCCGACTAAGGCAGTATATGTTGACCCACACTACCTTGTTTATTTCAAAGATGGACCCAGTCAAGTACATATTTGAGAAGCCAGCACTTACCGGACGGGTTACAAATGGCAAATGATCCTCACAGAATATGACATCCAGTACACATCTCAGAAAGCCATCAAGGGCAGTGTATTGTCTGATTATCTTGCTAAGCAACCCATTGATGATTACCAGCCTATGAGGTTTGACTTCCCTGATGAAGACATCATGTTCATAAAAGCAAAAGATCATGAAGATCCTGTTCACACTGAAGGGCCTGACCCAGAAGAAGAGTGGATTATGATGTTTGACGGGGCTGTTAATATGAATGGTCGTGGTGTTGGTGCAGTACTCATTACACCTAAAGGAGTTCACATGCCTTTCTCGGCAAAACTCACCTTTAACTGCACTAACAACGAAGCTGAATACGAAGCTTGTATTATGGGTCTTGAGGAAGCCATTGACCTCAGGATCAAAACTTTGACTGTGTTCGGAGATTCAGCTCTGGTAATCAATCAAACCAACGGTAAATGGTACACACACCAGGACCATCTGATACCTTACAGGGATTATACGAGGAGGTTATTGACTTTCTTTATAACAGTCAAGCTTGAGTATATCCCTCGAGACGAAAACCAGTTTGCAGATGCTCTTGCTACCATTTCATCCATGATCAAAGTTCAAGCTGCCAACTTTGTACCTCGAATTTCAGTATCCAGACTTGACAGACCAGCATACGTATTCTCGGTAGAAGTTGCTAAAGATGATAAGCCTTGGTTCCATGACATTAAGTGCTTCTTGGAGGATCAGACATACCCACCTGGGGCATCGTCCAATGACAAGAAGACATTAAGAAGGCTTGCTGGTAGTTTCTTCCTGAACACTGACGGTTCCCTGTACAAGAGAAACTTTGATATGGTACTTCTCAGGTGTGTTGATAGAACAGAAGCAGACTTGTTGATGCACGAAGTGCACGCAGGATCCTTTGGTACCCATGCAGGAGGGCATGCCATGACTAAAAAGTTGCTAAGATTAGGATATTACTGGATTACAATGGATGCAGATTGTTGTGCTTATGCCAGAAAATGTCATAAATGCCAGATTTATGCGGATAAAGTGCATGTGCCTCCGAATCCTTTGAACTTGATGTCTTCACCCTGGCCCTTTGCCATGTGGGGCATTGACATGATTGGCAAGATTGAACCGAGTGCTTCGAACGGCCACAGATTCATCCTGGTTACTATTGACTATTTTACCAAGTGGGTCGAAGCAACTTCTTATGCAAATGTTACAAGGAAGGTGGTAGCCCGATTTCTGAAGAGAGACATCATCTGTCGGTACGGAGTTCCCGAGCGAATCATTACTGATAATGGTTCCAACTTGAACAACAAAATGATGGCAGAACTATGTCGGGACTTCAAGATCCAACACCACAATTCTTCTCCTTACAGACCAAAGATGAATGGAGCTGTAGAGGCAGCTAACAATAACATCAAGAAGATTGTACAGAAGATGGTGGTCACCTACAAAGACTGGCATGAAATGCTACCATTTACTTTGCATAGGTACCGTACGTCAATCAGAACATCCACTGGGGCAACACCGTATCAACTTGTGTATGGTATGGAGGCAGTCCTACCTATTGAAGTTGAATTACCCTCCTTACGGGTATTAATGGATGTTAAGCTGAACGAAGCAGAGTGGGTTCGATCCCGATACGAACAACTGAGTCTGATCGAAGAAAAGAGATTGGCTGCAATCTGTCACGGGCAGTTATATCAGAAGAGAATGAAGAAGGCCTTCGATCAGAAAGTCAGGCTCCGAGAATACCAAGTAGGAGATCTTGTGCTGAAAAGACTCCTCCCTCCTCATACAGACCACAGGGGCAAGTGGACTCCGAACTATGAAGGGCCATTCGTAGTAAAGAAAGTTTTCTCTAGCGGAGCACTGATGCTCAGTACTATGGATGGTGAAGACTTCCCGTCCCCTGTGAATTCGGATGCAGTTAAAAAATACTTCGCATGAAAATGACCCACTAGACATAAAAACAGAATGTAAGTCCAGGCAAAAATAGGGCATCCCGGGAGTCAAAAACAGAATAAAGGACTCGGGCAAAAATAAGGGAAAATAAACAAAAAATGTACACCCACTGAGTTGAAAAGCCGCATCGGACAGCTCAGGAAAAAATGGGTATCCCGATGGATTGAAAACCCGAAAGGGCGATCCATGCAAAATAAGGGAATAAGCGAACAACTGCATTCTGAATTCGTCTGTATCACTTACGAGTCATAGCCAAAGGGAAGCTCCCCGAAGCGTTGTCAACATTGCCAATACCTGTTATTTCTCAATTTGTAACAATCTCCTCATTTTAGGGGATTTGTTTCTTTGACTGTATCTTGCCAATTCAGGGCACATGAATTAATGAAATCAGATTTTCAGTCACACACTGTCTCGTACTCTCTTATTTGCAAAAATGTCCGATGTCTTTAAGATATTGATTGCATAAATACAGATGTTTTTCTTCTAAAAAATACGTGCTTACAGGAAATATACTTACTCCCGGGAGTGTCTGAACTCCTATGACGGAATCCGGTAAGGGATACCTCGGGATTACTTGTGCACTTCTCTATCTTTTCAGGATTGCAGGTATTCAAAGCACAGCATGGGGCATGAAAGCTTCATCCCAGCAAGCTGGCAAATCACTATCCACTCAGTCTATCTCCCAATTAGCACCGGAGATGGGTTTTTTTTCCAGCTGAGTTGTCAAGTATCATCCTCAGCAGGACCCCTACAGGAATCTCCAGGAAGACCTTCACATGGTCTTTCTTCTTCCCCAGCCGAGTTTCCATTTACTATTCCTCCACAGCCAAGTGCAAAAGCCGGGAAACCATCTCCCCACAGAGCTTCAGCCTCTACCCGGAAGAGCAACGCGTGAAGGAATCACAACAGAGTGACGAAGGCTTCTACAAACCCCAGCTGGGTCCTTCATTTACTGGAATAGGTCTATCATTGACCTATTTCCCCAAGCCGAATCATATACGTTAGATCTACCAATGATCTCACTCCCAGCTGGGATGTCCACTTCAAGCAGATCGGCCAGAGATCTTCGCAGTAATGGGATCCGAATCCCGGATCGTTATCTTTTGCATAAACATAGCATTCGCATCATATTCACCCCACAAAGCGTAGCATTCCGTCTAATACGGAACATTACGGCAAAAAACAAACATATCGCATAATCATAAGCCATGATCTGAATCAAACACTTGTGAATAATGACAATCCATCAACAATATACAGAATTCTCCCCATATTCCCCGGCAGAGAGCCCAGACACTTCTCTTACAAATACAGATACTTCCTGACACCCGTCCGTGTCATTTTCCCAGCAGAAAGCTAAGGCTTTTGCCTTACACCCATGAACACTCTTTTTTGGCACCCGTCCGTGTCATGATTCCCCGGTAAAAAAAAAAAGGGGAGGGGGGAGAGAATATGAACTCCTAACCACACTTTTTCATTCACATTGTTAGGAAAAGCCACGTCTTTCGCTTTCTCCAATGGCTTCCTTAGTTTCTTCAGGCTTAAATGCAGAAGCTCCTGAATTCCGCCCAGGCAACCAAGTGCATACACTTCATCCTCCGTACCTCACTTTCGCTCCTCTCAGACATCATTATCTTTTTTTATTACCACCCCACCGCCACAAAACATCATTTTCACTCATCAACTTACTTTTCCTTTCAGCCATCTAGCCGGGAAAAAAAAAGATGGAGATCGAACAACGGTTATGATTAAAAACATTCCTAGCAAATACAATCGAGACATGATAGTGAAGTTCTTGAAGAACCATTGCATGGTTGAAAACAAAAAAAAAAGAAAAAATCGAGAAAATGGAGTAGAAAACACTTTATTCTCTGATTTTGTCTACTTACCGATAGATTTCGGAATGGGGCTGAACAAAGGGTATGCCTTTGTAAAATTCACCAAGGCTAGTGCAGCTTACTTAGAATGACACCATCTCTGCAGAAAATCTGAAGCCAGGCAGTCTTATGTTTCAGCAGGCAATTCTGACTCTGATATGTAGTTATGTTTTCGCATAGCCAAACACTAGTATTGGGTATCATGATGAATGCAGACATTTTGTTACAGAATCCCATGCACGTGCCATTGCGCCCCGAAAATGCCCCAAAAGGTTTCCGCCCGAATCATTATCAGTAACAGATACTTCTTGACACCCGTCCGTGTCATGCCCCCAGCAAAAAGACAAAGCGTCCTCTTTGCACTCACAGATACATACATACACAATTCCTTGACACCGTCCGTGTCACCTTCCCCAGCATAGTCACCCGAACACTTTGTATATCAGATACTTGTTTATACTATACTTTTATCCTTTTGACACTCGTCCGTGTCATTCTCTCCAGCAAGTTAAACACTCATCCGTACACCACTCATGCTTATTACTCCTGTTTCACTCATACAGATACTCGTTCGTATTTTGTATACACCACTTATACATCCTCAGATCCAACACTCGTCCGTGTTCTTTGTTAACCAGTTGGTACTCGTCCGTATCATCATCTCAGAACATGTGTCAGGCGTTTGTTTCTACCTATACTCATCCGTATCATAGTCTTAAGGATGCTCGTCCGCATCTTTACACAGTACCCAAACACTTATACCTTTCCTTTCTTGGATGTAGACACTCGTCTGTGTTTACTTTTCCCCAGCGAAGTCCACATCAAAACTTGTTAAATTACTTCCCTTCTATCTGACATTCGTCCTATGTCATGATACCTTTTCGGCAGCCGTACCCTGCCAGGTGATCGTCCTTCACCTTTGGATGACCGTCCCTCATCCTTTCCCCAGCGGAGTCTCTATTCATTAGAACCCCTTTTTCTATCCGGCATTCGTCCTATGTCGTGATTTTTTTTAGCAGCCGTACCCTGCTAGGTGATCGTCCTTCACCTTTTGATGATCGTCCTTCATCATTTTATCCGATAGCCGTCCCCATCGTTGATCTTGTTATCTGACATTCGTCCTATGTCATGATAAACCTCGAGAGCAGCCGTCCCCTGCTAGGTGATCGTCCTTCACCTCTTGATGATCGTCCTTCATCATGCTCATCTGATGGCCTTCCCCATCGTTGACCTTTTATTCGACATTCGTCCTATGTCGCGATACTTTCGGCAGCCGTACCCTGCCAGGTGATCGTCCTTCACCTTAGATGACCGTCCCTCATCTTATCCCCAACAAGAGCAGCCGTCCCCTGCTAGGTGATCGTCCTTCACCTTTGATGACCGTCCCTCATCATTATTTCATTTATTCTTTAACCCGATGGCCGTCCCCGTCGTGGTCCCTTTTCCTTTTCCTGGTGATCGTCCTTCACCTTTGATGACCGTCCCTCATCATTATTTCATTTATTCTTTAACCCGATGGTCGTCCCCGTCGTGGTCCCTTTTCCTTTTCCTGGTGATCGTCCTTCACCTTTGATGACTGTCCCTCATCATTATTTCATTTATTCTTTAACCCGATGGCCGTCCCCGTCGTGGTCCCTTTTCCTTTTCCTGGTGATCGTCCTTCACCTTTGATTACCGTCCCTCATCATTTTTTCATTTATTCTTTAACCCGATGGCCGTCCCCGTCGTGGTCTCTTTTCCTTTTCCTGATGATCGTCCTTCATCAGTTTAGCCCGATGGTCGTCCCCATCGTTGTTTGCATTATTTTATGAACCTGATAACCGTACCTCATCATTACCTATAATCCCCAGAGAATCTTACAGCTTTACTTGATGGTCGTCCCCATCATAATCTCTCATATCCCCAGCATGTCGGTCGTCCCCGTCATTGCTTTATTTCCCGCATTTTCCCCAGCATGACGGTCATCCCCGCCATTGCTTTCCCCAGCTATCGTCCTCCGTCGCCCGCACTTTATAATTATACTTTATTTTCTTTTTACAAATCTATATCCCTTTTCTTCTTCATTCTGTGAGTGCAAATTTTGGACTGTCTTTGGTATTCAATCACAAGTTATCTTGTTCGCCTGTTAAGCCGTTGCTTACATTCTACACAGCTAACTCATGTTTGAATAGGGGCAGCTGTAAACACCCCAAATTTGCCCTCACCCACTCACACCATGTCTTGTGATCTCTTCATATGCATAAGTTCAATCATAGCATCTCATATTGTATTTTTTATTCACTGCATAGATTCAAAGTCATCTGCATCTAGGGTTTGTGATCTGAGCAATCCAAAAGCCATTTGAGCCACTTCAAAGGTCATCAATCACTTCCAAGGGGGCCATGTATGTTCAAGCATCATATTATATCCTCTCAAAGTCAAGAATGTCAAAAAATCACAAGAACTGAGATGGGCATGGGCATGCAATGGACATATAACATGGAAAATGAAATATGCAATGATCAAATATGATTCTAATATGTCCTAAGATGTATTATGAATCATGTGGATGCACAAAATGTCATGGCAAGTTGTTGGATGCAAGCAAATGAAAGATGGATGCAAAGTAAGGCACAAATTAGGGTTTACATACAACATGCATCACAAAAATCCAAAACCAGAAGCAAATGATATGACAAAAAATTGAAAATAGGATCAAAGGAACCCTAAACCTACACAAGTTCACTGCCCAAAGGAGGGGATCCAACTCTTAACCTAGTGCAAGTTATGAATTTCCTAAGTTGGCTAGGGTTTTGGGGTACCTCACAATGAAAAATGCAAAACAAATTGAAAATGAAAGATGAATCCAAATAAATTTTATCCTATAAACTAAATGCCATGAAGGATGCAATGCAAGAAGAACCATCATCCAACTCTCAATGGTTAGGCAGAATGGATTTTTCAAAGTTTGAACCAAAATATTGCCTTAAAATGAATTTAATTCCAATGAAAATGATCAAAAGGCATCAAGAACCAAAAAGAAATTTGTTTTGAGAGTTGGATAATGTTTCTAAATGTTTTTAAATTCAATGTGAATTTTTTTGGGATTTTTAAATACCTAAATGTATTTTTAATTAATTAATTTTCATTAACTAATTAAAAATAAACATTTAAATGATTTAAAAATAATTTTTAATGCAAAAAATAAAAATAAAAATATTTTTGGGTTTTAAAAATTAATGAAATGCTTGACAAAAATTTCCAGAATTTTTAAATCTATTTTACTATTTTAAATAATTTGTGCAAATTAAATGACAAGAAAATGAAATTAAAATGAAAATATGAGAAGTAAGCTGAAGGAGAGGCCAGGATTTGATCTGGGTTTGTGAGGGTTGACTTGGCGCGCAATCCTACGGCCCAAGTTCAAACCTGGCTAATTTTATTTAATAATTAATTAAACCTAGGTTAAATTAATTAAACACTGATTAGGGCTTAATGAGAAGATCCAGTCCATTCATGCGCGCGCGGGAAGGCAGATCCTAAGGCCATTATTCAAACTCCCTTAATTACACAGCTAAACCTAATTAGGGTTAATCAAACTCAGACGGCCGGAACAGTGTTCCGATCGTCTTCTCCGGAGAAACCAAAAACCTAGCTTCCTCTACAGGCCACCCCAACCTAAATTAACTGCCCAGAAACGTTCTCCTATCCAAACTAAACCCAAATCCATCATCAAACATCATTTATCAGGCATGAATAAAGAGAATCGAAGCCAAACATTTTCACGGGCAAAATTTCAGAGCTTGCATACAGGGTGATTTCTCAACCATTTTCAATAATAATCATATCCCCATGACCAGGGGAACTCAAGGAATCATAAATGAACTAAAAAACAGGCTTCTGAGAAAAAAGTTCATGAAGTATACCTGAGATTGAACCTTCTGGTTCTGGGCTTTCTGGACTCTCCTTTGTTGCAAATCCCCTCCTATGAACCTCTGGATGATGAAATGAGGCTTAGAATGAGTTTGTATGGCCTGGTTTGAAGGTTTTGGTTCTGGTGTAGCAGATTTGGAGAGTTGGGTATGTGATGTTTCAGGCTGTTTCAGAGGGTGCTTCTTGTTCTATGAGTGATTTGTGGTTTGTGGGTGAAGAAATTTTGGATGTTTGAAGGCTGTGTTGAGAGATTCGAAGAGGGGAAGGTTTTTGACAGTTTTTGTGTATGCTGCAATGTGGGAGCTTTCTTGCTTGTGTGTGGTGTGTTTAGGGTTGCTTGATGTCCACATATCATACTCTAATTGGGCAGAGAGTTGGTGGTGGCATTGTGGGATTGGCATGGGCAAAATGCAAAAAGTCAAGATCTTGTGTACTATGAGTATGGCTCGGGTCAGAGGCAATCTTAGGGCTTGTCCTGCCTCAGCTTGAGTCAAGGAAGGCCTTTGGATCTGATTTTGTGAGCTGGCTAGCCTTGATCAAGGGTTTCCAAGGTTCTTGCACATTTCCCTCTTTGAATTTTCTCATGAACCAAGGCAAAGAAACTTGTGATTTTGTGGGAAAAATGTGACAAAATGAGTCTTGTAATATTGTTATGATGCTTTGATACCAATTGGAGTTCAATTCAAACATGAAATGTCTCTTTTGCAAAGTTTCAATTTTATAGCCTTTATGAAAAATGCCTTATGCAACTTGTGATCCAAGGCATGGAAATGAAAAAATCTTGGCACAAACTTGACTTTTCTAAGTTGTAACATGTTATAATGATGCAAAGAAGTCAATCAGAGGTCTTGAAAATGCTTGGAATTGGAATTTGCAAAAATCCCTCTTTGGTGCCAAAAGTGGAAATTTCATGATTTTTCCCAACTTTGCAAAGCCATAACTTTTGATCCAAAATGAATTAGAATGAGTTCTTGTACTTTTTGAAAAGGGAATGATCCAATCTACAACTTTCATGACCAAAGTTTCTCATTTGAAGCATTTTTGAATCAATTTGAGGAGGTTGAAAAACTTTCCCAAAATAGCAAGTTTACATTACAAGTCACTTTCCCAAAAAGGAAATTTTGCAAATGGCTTGAAATTCTTCAACTTTGTGAACTTCTAACATTTTCTATGATCAAATAAAGATCATACACATTCAAAATGATGAAGAACACCCTTTGGTTGGGTCATTGGGGGCCTCAGATGCCCTGATTTTGCACTGACTTGCTCAAGAAGTCAACTCTTGATTAGATGCCTTCCCCATGGAATTTATTCATGAAACTTGATATGCATGATCCTTATAACATATAGAGACCAATAGAAACAAGAATGACCAAAAAATTTGGAGTTATGGCCTTTGAAACCAAAACCCTAATTCTAGGTCATTTGTGCAGTTAAACCTGGCTCTGCTTCCATGCCTTTCTCAGTTCTTGTGATTCTTTGAATTCCTTGACTTGGTGAGGATATAATATGATGCTTGAACATACATAGACCCCTTTGAAGTGATTAATAACCTTTGAAATGGCTCAACTGGCTCAGGGATGGCTCAGATCACAAACCCTATATGCAGATGACTTTGAAACAATGCAGTGAATTAAAAGTGTGATATGAGATGCTATGATTGAACTTATGCATATGAAAAGATCACAAGCCATGGTGTAAATGGGTGAGGGCAAATATGGGGGGTTTACAATGGCAAGTTCATGTATGCAAGCATATGAAGAATGAATGCAAATGAAGGCAAAAATTAGGGGTTATGAACAAGATGCAATGCAAAATTCAAAAACAGAAGCAAATGACAAGATAAAAAATTGAAAATAGGATCAAAGGAACCCTAACCCTATATAAGTTCACTTCCCAAAGGGGAAGACCTATCTCTTAACCTAATGAAAGTTATGATTTTCCCAAATTTGCTAGGGTTTTAAGGCACCTCAAAAGGAAAAAATGCAAAACAAATTGAAAATGGAAGATAAATTCATGCCAATTTTATCCTAGAAACTATATGGTATGTGGAATGCAATGCAAAAAGAACCATTTTCAAAATCTCCATGGCTAGGCAGAAAAGATTTTTCCAAGTTAGGGTCAAAATATTGATTTTTAAGAACCTTAAATCCAAAGAAAAATGTCAAAATAGGTCAAGAACCAAAAAGAAATTTGTATGAATGGTTTGGTAATGTCTCTAAATGTTTCAAGATGCAATGTGATTTTTTTGGTGATTTTTAGAAACTTAAATGGTATTTTAATTAATTAATTTCCATTAATTAATTAAAATAAACATTTAAATATTTTAAAAATACAAATTTTATGCAAAAAATAAAATAAAAATTATTTTCAGAATGAGAAAAATATTTAGAACCATGATGCAAAAAATAAAATTTTTTGAATGAGCTTTGCTATTTTAAAATAAATATGCAAGAAAAATGAATTAAAATGCAATAAAAATGAATTAAAAAGAAAGTATGTAGATCTAATGGCCTAGATTTGAGCTGGAGAAGGGGAGGTTGATTGCGCGCGTCTTTTAAAGGCTAAGATTCATTTTAATTTAATTAAACTGATTACATTTAATTAAATTAATAAAACTGAATTAGGGTTAAGTAACTTGATCTGGACCATTCAAAAGTTAACCTAATCCTCATCCAAGGGTCACGAAGCAAACTGGCAAATTAATTAGGGTTAAGACTTAAACACTTTCAGGGGACCGGAGAGGAGCTCCGGTCATCTTCTCCGGCGGGACCAAAACCCTAAAACACTCTACAGGCCACCCCACACCAAATCAACCACCCAGAAATGATCATCTACCCAAACCCCATTCAAATCAACCCTCAAACATCATTTACAACCCAAGAACAAAGAGAATCGAATCAAACTATTTCACGGGTGAAATTTCAGAGGACCACAAAATACTCATTTCTTCACCATTTTTAATTATAAGGGTATCAGCATGACCAGCATAACATATTTTTTCACTTTGTAACAAAAGAAACAAGCTCTGAAAAGTTTGGTTCTTGAGCTTACCTGAGACGATGAACTGCTATTGTAAGCTTTCCAGGCCTCTCCTTCGTGCAAAAAGTCTTCTCTGAACCTCCTGAGACTAATGAGGTGCTTCAAAACCTTTAATGGTGGTTGATTTGGAAGTTTCTGTTCTGGTATAGCAGGTTTTGCAGTTGGTGTATGTGATGCTTTTGGCTGTTTTAATGGTTGATTTTGGTTCTATGGAGGATGTGTGACTTGTTGGTGAAGAGAAAATTGAAGTGTGATGGTTGTGGGAAGAGTTTCGATGAGATGAAGAAAACTTGCAGTTTTTGTGAATCTGATTGTGTGTGTCTCTCTAGCTCATGTCCAGCCTGTTTTATGATCCATAACCCATCCCTAAACTATTGGAAGGAGTCTGAGGAAGTGACATGCACTGTGGGAATGGCATGGGGCAATTGGCCAAAAAGTCAGTGGTAGGTGTACCTCAAGTATGGGCTGTGGCAGAGGCTATCCTAGGGCTGCTCTGAGTTTTTCTGGCTTTAAGGGTGGCCATGGGATGCTTTGAGGTGATCTGAAATGGATGAAGGGTGAGATGTCACATGTTTTGCCTTTTTACAACTTGTTGCATTTTGAAGTTTTTGGTCATGGATATGTGACATCCCTTGGGAAATTTGCAGCAAAATGGACCATATGAAGTTGTTATAATGTTTTGAGGTCACTTAGCAACTAATCCAATCACTAGAAGTCCTTTTTTGCAAAAATTCCATTCTTGAAGATTCATGAGAAATGCCTTATGGTGACTTGTAATTCAAGGCATGAAAATGAGAAATCTCTTGGGCAATTCTGAATCATGGACCATGTATGATGTTTGTGTAATGGTTAGAAGTCAAATTGAGGTCACAAATTGCCTTGGCAAGTGGTTTTGCAAGTTTCCCACTTTGGTGCATAAGTGAAATTTTGTGATTTTTCCCAACTTTGAAAGGCCATATCTTGAGTTCTATGATGAATTAGATCAAGTTCTTGTACTTTTTGAAAAGGGAATGATCCAATATACAACTTTCATGACCAAGAATTTTTCATTTGAAGCCTTTTTGGTTAAGAAAGAGGAGGTTGAAAAACTTTCCCAAAATGGCAAGTTTGCATTACAAGTCACTTTCCCAAAATGGCAACTTTGCAAATGGCTTGAAATTCTTCAATTTTGTGAACTTCTAACTTCTTATAAGATCAAATAAAGATAATATACACCCAAAATGATGGATAATACCCTTTGGTTGGATGATTGGGGGCCTCAGATGCCCTGATTTTGCCCTGACTTGCTCAAGAAGTCATCTATTGATCAGATGCCTTCCCCATTGAATTTCTTCATGAAAATTGGTATGTATGATCCTTATAACATATAAAGACCAATAGAAACAAGAATGACCAAAAAAATTGGAGTTATGGCCTCTGAAACCAAAACCCTAATTTTAGGTCATCTGTGTAGTTAAACCTGGCTCTGCTTCCATGCCTCCTCAGTTCTTGTGATTCTTTGGCTTTCTTGATCTTGGGAGGATATAATATGATGCTTGAACATACATGGACCCTCTTGATATGATTGAAGACCTTTGTAGTGGCTCAGATAGCCCAGGGATTGCCCAGATCACAAACCCTAGATGCAGATGACTTTGAACCAATGCAGTGAAGCAAAAATGTAATATGAGATGATATGATTGAACTTATGCACATGAAAAGAATCACAAGCCATGGTGAAATGAGTGAGGGCAAATTTGGGGTGTTTACACACATCAGTGACGACCGTCACCAATCCAGGATGACCGTCCCAACTTCAAATTGAGCGTCACAAGCCCAAGTTGGTCGTCACAACTTCAAGTTGATTGTCACAATTAAATTTACAAAAACCTATTTACGTATCAGAATTCAAAATAGAAAGATGTTATGCTTTTTCGTCTCATTCAACAGAGAGACTGTCTCTACCCTAATCAACCTCAGTCCAAGCTCATCAATCAATGCCCAAGATAAATCCATTCCGTCAAGTTCTCAACAAATCAAACATTGTAGGATATAAATAGAAGCTACTGCAAAGCTCAAAGAGAGCTTCGTCCATACCCCAAATTTCTGCCGCACTGCCATTCGAAGTTCAAATTTATTTTTTCAGCACCGCTTTTATTTTTCCATTACCAAACCTAAGTGATAATTTCCATCACTTAGGTTTTATGTTTCTAGCCACTGCATATTTGTTTTAGCTTTTAAGTTTCTTTAAGTTTGGTTGATCAAGAACATTGCAACCAGGTTTCTATTTTTAATGCTTTATTATTTAATTATTATTACATTTATTATTATTATTATTATGCAATTCTTCTTCTTCTTCTTCTACCTGGCTAAACCGTTAATCAGTATGTTATTATTTAACCGAAACGAATTTGATAGGACTATGCTAATATCTTAAACTAAGTTACTTTCCGGTTTCGATTTCTTAATATAAACAACTTTCATTACGAGAGTAAGAGAGTATAAAAGATTAGGATTAAGACCACGAGAGTGTGAGATCATAATTAGATATCTGAAATCGGGCATTGTTTTAAATACATCGGAAATGCTTTAAAACCAATTAGAACCTTTAGGTTTCCAAAAAGTATTTCTAACTTCAATTGACACAGCGAGAGCGCTCAATTGAACTTTGGGATATAGTCATAGGCAAGACCACGAGAGTGTGAGTTAACGACTTTTAAACCGACAATTTCTACAGAGAGATAACTTAGTAAACCTTAATAAGTCGGCCCTCTATTGAATTCACGAAGGTGAATCAATTACGTACCAATATCCTTATTATTAATTTAACTTAATTAATTTCTCACCTTCTAAAACTAAAAAATATCACTCGCCTTAGCTAAACATAATGTTCCGGATTGGGCCTCAAGACTGAATTGGGCTATGACCCAACATGTCGAGCAGAGGCCCATATACTCGAGCAGGGACACCTAGCAGACGGGCAGAGACATCTAACGGTCGGGCAAGTTTCTCATACCACGGGCATACATTCAGGACGGGCAAAGAGCAAGTCTACCAGGTCACTTGCCACGTCACCCAACTGTCCCTTATTATCTCCTGAATGATAGGGGCAGTTGGACCAAGGACCAGGCCTCTTAGCTAGGTCTTTACGCTTCTCACACGTTCCTTGGCAGTTCTTCCTTGGGCCTAGCTGATCCAGTCCAAAGAAGGACCTTGGCCCAGCGCTGGGGGCTCACTATAAATACCCTTTTCACTAAAGGGTCAGGTATTCTGATTCACTCAATAACTTACCTATTTCATTGTACCAATACTAATTCAAGCATCGGAGTGCCTTGCAGGTACACCCCCTCTCTCTCACTCTTCGGTCATTACATCAGATTGCTGGAAGATCCTCTTGATTTGGTAAGATCAGTGGCGCCGCCTGTGGGAAACTAGATTCCCCTTCTTCCATAACAAAAGATCAAAGCTCAAACACCATCCTTCCACCATGTCTAGAGAACAGCTCAATGAACGCAACCGTCCCCTCGTCGACTACACGATGGAGGACAATCTGCAATACCATGAATCTAATGCCCGAGATGGGCGCCCAACCACCCCGTCTCCTGAACCCGAGAACAATGGGAACCCGCCTCAAGTTCAAGACCAGGTGGCTGACACGTTCCAACCCATCCCCGTTCCCGTCAAAGGCAACGCCACCATGATTGCTATGGTGAACTCCCTCAACCAGGCCAGCTCCATGCTCTACCAGCAGCACGAGAGGATCATGGCCTTAGAGGCTGATCGACATGAGGGCCGACCTCAACAAGAAAGAAGGACGCAACAACGTCCAGAAGCAACAAAGAAACGGGGACGAAGCTCCCTAGAACCCAACAAGAGTAGGGCGCGTGCCCGCCGTGATTCCGGCCGATCGGGGACCTCGCCAAGGCGCGATCGAAGCCCTGACCACAACGAGCACTCCCCACCGAGGAGCGACGAAGAAGACCTACATTTCCCCCTGTCACGGGTAATAATGGAAGCTCCACTCCCCAAAGGCATGGAGAAGCCCCCAAACTTGGCCATCTATGACGGGACCACCGACCCCGACGATCACGTCGACAATGTCAACGTAATGCTCGACTACCGCAACGACATCACCGGGCACCTCAAATGCAGGTTGTTCTCGACAACCCTCAGGAAAGGGGCCATGGCCTGGTACAAAAGCTTAGCCCCATAGTCCATCACATCCTGGAGAGTTATGAGATCCATGTTCACGAGGCATTTTACAGCCTCCCGACGCCACCCCAAGACAGAAGCGACCCTCGAAGCCATTGTGCAAAGGAAAAATAAGACATTGCGCTCGTATATCGAGCGATTCAACCAAGAGGCTGTCGAGGTGGACACCACAGAACACATGAAAAAATATCTCCTCGAGAGGGGACTCTTGCCCGGAAGCGAACTTAGCCGAGCAGTTGGGATAGAACCTCCCCGCACTTTGAATGACCTCCTGCATAAAGCCCAGGCTTACATCAGATACGAGGAAAAGCAAGTTTCCTACAACGCTCGCAGCAGCCGTAACACCGGGGAAACCGACCATCCCAAGCGCGAGGATCCGAACGTTCCCCGTCGTAATGGGGACATGCGAAGGGAAGAAAAACCCTACGAACCCCATGAAGGAAGAGGCCCCGCGGGCCAATACAACGAATATACATTGCTGACAGCTCCCCGCGAGCGCATCCTCGCCAAATGCATCAACTCCGAGCTCAAACAGGGTAGGGTGAGGTTCCCAAAACCTTCTGCACCCAAGCCTCACACCGACAAGTCCAAGTACTGTAGGTTCCACAGAAGCCATGAGCATGTGACTGAAGATTGCGTTCACTTGAAAGACACAATAGAGATTTTGATCCAAGAAGGACATCTCAAGCAATACAATAGGAGGAACGAAGCCTCCAAACACGAAGAACAAGAAAAGAAGAAACCTCGGGAGGACACTCCCCCCGACGAGTCTTCCTATCAGGTGGCGCTTTGCATATCACGACCAGAAGACTTCAGCTTCCCCGATACATCACCAGAAGGGCGGATCACTGCTCTCAGTCCCCGGGAAGACTTTCCAATCTCCCTTGTCATATCAGGCGGAGGGATGAACGGCGAAGCCGCCGCCCTTTCGGTAAAGCGCAAGTTCGACGAACTCCTTCTGACCGCACCCGAGCAAAAGGAAACGCTGACAAAATACCGAGGCAAGTCCAACCCAATATCCTTCTTTCTAGAAGAGCTTCCGGGCGGTTCCCCTAACTTAGGCATCCCGCTGTTGATCAGAGCCAAGATGGCTCACTTCGACGTCCGACGCATTCTGGTCGACCAAGGCAGTTCGGTGGACATCATGTACATCCACCTTTTCAAGACCCTAAAATTGGACAAAACCAACCTATCTCCCTACGTCGGGTCCGACCTCCAAGGATTCAACGGGGCCACGACAAAGTTGTGGGGCTACGTCGAGCTCCTCGTCACCTTCGGAGAGCAAGAGACGGCCAGAGAAATCAAGATCCAGTTCCTGGTGTAGAATGTCCCTCTCTTTACAACTGCATCCTCGGCCGCCCGACTCTAGCTGAGCTGACGGCGGTCCCGTCCACCGTCCACCTGAAGATGAAATATTACACCAAATTGGGCCGTGTAGTCACCATCCACGGCGACATCAAAGCCGCTCGAAGATGTTATGATGCCGCAGTAAAAGGACAGGCCACAGTCAACACAAAGAGTAACAAAAAGCCCAGGGCCGAGGAGCCTCCCCCCAGGGAATCAACGCCATCGACCTCGATTGCCGCATCGGCCATGATGAAACTAAAGAGCGGAAACCCACCGAGGGACAGGCTCTCACTCACCCGTTCTGCCCAGTCCCGGACGGAGAGTTCGAGCTCATTCCTCTGGGCGATGACCCCGACAGGACAATAAAGATAGGCAAGGGGTTGCCCGAAGAAATAAGGAAGCAGCTCGCGATATTCCTCAGGGAGAACTCCGATCTCTTCGCATGGAACACCGCGGAAATGCCCGGCCTAGACCCTGAGGTCGCATGTCACCAGTTAGCTTTAGACCGGGAAATCAGGCCTGTAGCACAGCGTAGGCGCAAGCAGTCCCCCGAGAAAGCGGAGGCTGCCGAGCGAGCTGTAAAAGACCTCCTAGAAGCAAATTTTATTTCTGAAGCCCAGTACACAACCTGGCTCTCTAATGTAGTCCTCGTTAAGAAAAATAATGGAAAATGGTGTATGTGTGTTGATTATATTGATCTTAATAGGGCTTTCCCCAAAGATGCTTTTCCTCTCCCTAACATAGATAAACTCGTCGACAACTCTGCAGGTTTCAAACTCTTGTCCTTCATGGACGCATACAGTGGATATAATCAAATCCCTATGTCGGACATGGACAAGAGACACACGACATTCATGACCCCGACCGGTAATTACTATTACAACGTAATGCCTTTCGTACTCAAGAACGTCGGGGCCACGTACCAGCGCATGATGAACAAAGTCTTCCGAGGAGAAATCGGGGATATGCTCGAGGTATACATGGACGACATGATCATCAAATCACACAAGGAGACCGACCACGCTCGACACCTCTACAAAGTCTTCGAGCAGGCGAGACAATGTAAAATGAGGTTTAACCCCGAGAAATGCACATTCGGCGTTCGGGCAGGAAAATTCCTAGGTTTCTACCTCACCGAGAGGGGAATCGAGGCCAATCCCGAAAAATGTCGAGCATTCTCAGAGTTTCCAACCCTGAAATCTAAAAAATCCATTCAATCCCTCAACAGGGTGATCGCCTCGCTCTCCCGTTTCATCGCCAAATCCGCCCAGCACGCGCTACCTTTCTTTAAACTCCTCCGTAAGGAGGCCACCTTCGAATGGACCGACGAATGCGAACAGGCACTACTCCATCTGAAGAAGGCCCTCTCCGAACCCCCGGTCCTGTCACGACCATTGGAAAGGGAGACCTTATACCTGTATCTGTCTGTGGTAACCAAGGCCGTCAGTGCCGCTCTTATCAGAGAAACCGACAAGGGACAAAAACCCATCTACTTCACGAGCAAAGCACTCCAAGGCCCCGAGCTCAGATACCAACAAATTAAAAAAGTTGCATTAGCTCTCATAAACATCGCGAGAAAATTACGTCATTACTTCCTCGCTCACACGATCAAGGTAAGAACCGACCAACCAATAAAGCAACTCCTTGGTCGACCGGACATGGCCGGCAGAATGTTAAAATGGTCGCTAGAACTTTCCGAATTCGACATACAGTACGAGAACAGGAAAGCTTTGAAAGCTCAAGCCCTGGCCGACTTTGTAGCGGAAATGACTCACAACCCAATCCCAGCGGACGGTGCCCATAAATGGACGATCTTCGTCGACGGCGCCTTCAGCTCAACAGGCAGTGGGGCCGGGATCATCCTCGAAAACAAGAACGGAATCCTGATTGAGGTCTCACTAGCATTAGCCTTCCCAACACCAACAACCAAGCCGAATATGAGGCTTTCATCGCCGGTCTGAGATTGGCCGAAGACCTAGGAGCAAAGGAAGTAAAAATATCAACAGGCTCCCAGCTCGTGGCATCACAAGTACGGGGAGAGTACCAAACCAAGAACGACAACCTCATCGAGTACTTAGATTTGGTCAAAGAAAGACTCGAAAAATTCAAGAAGTGGGAAGTCCAACACGTACCTCGCGAGCATAACACGCGAGCAGACATCCTATCAAAACTGGCTAGCACTAAAAGGAAAGGAGGAAACAAATCAGTAATCCAAGAAATCCTTCCTCGACCCAGTACCGAGAAGCCACCTCCTCTACTCGAGGTTAACATGATCGGGGACACTCATTGCTGGATGACACCCATCTATGATTACCTCACAAAGGGCGAACTCCCCACAGACCCTAAAGAGGCGGCCGTTACCAAACGTAGGGCGTCCTCGTATGTCCTCCTCGAAGGGAAACTCTACCGTAGAGGACTCTCCATCTCGTTACTCAAATGCGTCGAAGAAGAGAAAGTTCCCGACATATTGGGGGAAATGCACCGAGGAATCAACGCCCAACATCCCGGCGGACGATCGCTCGCACGCAAGGCTCTTCGAGCGGGCTACTATTGGCCGACTATGCAACACAACTCCAAGGAACACGTCAAAAAATGCGACAAATGTCAACGACACGCCGACATGCACCTCGCACCCCCAAACGAGCTAAAAACACTCTCCTCTCCTTGGCCCTTCGCATGGTGGGGCATGGACATCCTCGGGCCATTCGTAACTGGGTCATACCAAAATAAATACCTCATTGTAGGGGTAGACTATTTCACCAAATGGATCGAAGTAGAAACACTGGCCAAAATAACAGCGCAAAACATTCTTCAATTTTTCAAACGAAATATCCTCGCTCGATTCGGCATACCTCCGGTCCTCATCACGGACAACGGGACGCAATTCACGGACGGGGAATTTCAGGAGTTCGTGGCCAGCTTAGGAACTAAACAACATTTTACATCCATCGAGCACCCTCAAACCAACGGACAAGCGGAGGCAGCCAACAGGGTAATCCTGCGTGGACTGAAGCGCAGACTCGGCGAGGCAAAAAGGGCATGGGTCGAGGAGTTACACAGCATCATGTGGGCGTACCGCACGACACCACATTCCACGACCGGAGAAATCCCATTCAGACTAACATACGGCACCGAAGCAGTCATCCCAATAGAAATACGAGAGTCGAAGAGACGCATAGAGGAGCCCCTCGACGAGGAGATGAACGACGAGGCACTTAGAGCCGAGCTGGATCTCGTCGATGAGATCCGCTCCGAAGCATCCCTTAGGGAAATATCCCTCAAACAAAAAATAGCCTTATGCCACGACGCAAAGGTCATAAAAAGAGAGTTCCAGGTAGGCAGCCTGGTCCTCAGAAGAAACCAAAAAAACCCAAGAGAAAGTAAATTGGCCTCCAACTGGGAAGGTCCCTACCGCGTCCACGACAAGACGAGCAACGGGGCATACTATCTAGAAAACCTACAAGGTGAAGAACTCGCTCGACCATGGAACGCAGAGAAACTTAGACAATATTACAGCTAAATATGTCACGGGGAGACATGGGAGGTACGACCATGCTCTCCACCACCAAAACTACAGGGAGGATCCACGCTACCCAGGGACGAGCATGACCCTTCCAGCAGACACAACCCTCCCCGACACTGGGCACCTCAAACGAGCCCCAGCATCGCAGTACCGCGATTGGCAGGGCACCCAACTCGCGATGGGAAGGCCCAAGCCCCGAGGTCAGAGTTCTCCAATCGCGAACTCGACCTCGATTTTAGGCGAGCGCAACGCCCGCTACCTCATCGGTTCCCTAAATCGGCGGGACCAACATAGTCGAGCACAAACAGTTCAAAAATATAGCGAATACAAATTGTACAAAATCGAGTAAGTTAATAGCTAAAATTTGAAACATTCATTCAAACACGGCCGTAGCCAAAGAAAATACAAAGTGAGTCTGAAGGCCAATATTCATACAGGCACGGAGGCCGTCATACACGGGCATGCAGGCCATACAAATAAACAAAACAAACAAAATCCAAAGACTTCGCCCGGAGTTACTCTTCTTCTTCTTCCAGCTCCTCGTCCGCTTCGAAGGGGAACACAATCTCCCCGTCAGCGACACAGTAATTGTGAGCCGACCCCTCTGTCACCAACCCGAGGTTCAATATTCTTAGCTGATCAACAACATTGTCGAACCCTTCTTTGAACATGGCCACCAAATCCTTGTTGAGAGCACGGATGTGTCCCACCAATTCACCCCGGGTACGGAGAGCAAGCTCCTCTTCATTCTCATCCGCCAGGGGACGGATGGTACCCTCAAGAAAATCCAAACGGGCACGGAGCTGAACCTTTTCCTCCGCCACCTTTTTATGCTCAACAACTTGCTCCTTCAGGCTCACCTTCTCCGCCTTCAGTGTGTCCCGCTCCAGCTTCATCTCCTCCAGCTCCTTCTTTAGCCCCTCCTGCAGCTGATGCTCCTCCTTGTAATCAAACAGGTCCTTTGACAACCTATCCTTCTCAGAACGAGCCTTCAGAAGGGCATCCTCCAAGGAAGCCGTGGAAACGGAGGTGTCGGTCAGAACCATGGCCGTCTCCATCACCCTGATGACCGCAGCCAGATCCCTCGCCAACTCCCTTCGCGGGACATCAGCATCCTGGCTCAAGATAGCCTTCGCCTCGGGCGCCGACACCGCAACAACACCTTCAGCCTTGAAAAATTCCTGCTCTATGTAGCAAGGGGGCAGTAGATAGCTCCCAGGGCCACCCGGACTCCTGCCCCCCGCTAAGGCAGACCTGGAAAGAGCCCCATCCAAGCGCTTCCGTTTGAGAAGAGGGGAGGTAGAAGGAGGCGGGCTGTCTTATATGTGGATTGGAGAGGAGCATTAAACGGGCGGTGGGGAAGTAGGCACCGGGCTAGCAGTGTTCGAGGTACCTACCCCAGAATCACCAGCCACCTCCTGAACTCGGGGTGCCGCCTTCTTCTTTTTCTTGGGAACCCTGTCCAGGGCTCCTGCTTGGTTGGCCAGCTTGAGAACACGATCACGAATAGAGGGCATAGCACCTGCAAAACAAAAAACACAAACGTCAGTAGGCAAAACACGACCAAGGAAAATAAGAATAAGAGAACACCTACGCAACAGTTCCATAGCCTCCTCGTCTGTATCACACTCGAGCAGAGTCTTCGTGTTGATAAGACGGGGCTCGCAGATTGGCATCCCAGCCTCATCGACATAGGGAGCCCCTTTTCGGTCGACCCAAACCGCCAGGTTGAAACTCTGCACATACTCCACCAGCTTCTTGTAAGCCAGTCTGTCCTCGACACCCAGGCTCAAGAACCTCACCCGATAATGACTGGTTGAAAGCTTAAAATGGTCGGGCTGCCACCTCAAAGGTATCCTCGACATAAGCTTCTCCTCCCCGGCCGCATTCCGCTTGTAGTAATAAAGAGAGTGCAGGGCGAAACGGGTGATCGGTTTCACCGTGTACCATCGCCCTTTAAAATGTCGGGCGAAATCCACGTACGTCTTGAATAGCCTCACCGGCTGCTTGAAGGACACCCAACTGTGACGCCCTCGGACACCGGACCGTTGCAGGTGAAAGATATGGAAAAAGAGGGGCAGAGTGCACCCAACGCCGAGGAAACGAAAAACTAATTCAAACGCCCGCATGAAAGCAATGGCGTTGGGGTGCAATTGCGACGGCGCCAGCCGAAGCCACTTAAAGACCGACATCTGAAACGAGTTGAAGGGCAACCTGACCCTGGCCTCTCGAAAGGCGAACTCGTACATGGCAAAATGTTTCCCCGGGAAGCGATGACATATTTGGTCCGCCTCTTGAGGAGCATGACACTGCCAATTCCCAGACTCCTCGGGACCAAGGTCTTCCACCACGGCGTAGGCGTGGGTCGTCTCATCGCAAAAATAAGATTCTTCTTCCAAGGGTTCGTCCGCAACCCAGGATAGGTCGTTTTGTCCAGACGAGGAGACGTGCTCTGTGTCCTCCCCTGCATTTCCATCCTCGACATTTAAGCGTACGACCTCCTCTTCATCTATGGGCCGCGGTTCGACATCTTCTCCCCTGGCTTGAAAACGCCCGGTCGTACCTGAAACGCAGACAGAAAAAGTGAATTCGACATCGCATCAAATCCACCCTTCCACCGCAAGTCAAGTGAAAGGGCGTAAAACTAAAACGCACGCCCTAAAACCTGACTACTGGTCTAGACCGAAGATGGGGCGACCTTCGCGAGCGTACGAGCATATGAAGTCCCGACCCACGAAGTCACACTGACGTAGACTCTACGCCCGCGGCCCACTAGGCCTTACCTAGGAATATTCATACACACATGAACTTCACGCTCGAAGCATGCTAAACCTGCCCGTGACATTCATGTGCATATGAATTTTACGCCAGGGACGTTCATACACGCATGAATTTTTCGCCCGTGGCATGCTCAACACGCCCAGTTTATTCAAACGCGTATGAATTTTTTGCCCGGGACATTCTAACCCTACCAGAAAATTTAATACCTAAAATCTAACAAACTATTCCCAGACTAATTCTACCTACTTTTACGCAAATAAATCATGAAAATTCCTAGCTATTAAACGTAAAAACACAGAAAACAGGGAAGCAGGAGTGGTACCTGACATATCTGAAATGGAGGAAGGAACGGTGGCACACAAGCAGAGACGGCGGTGCAGACGGCGGAGACGGGCGGAGAAAGGTTTTTTCTTCAGAGCTTCCGGTCAACGTCAAAGCGAAAAAGTTCAAATGAAGTGGTTTATCCCCTTTATATAATCATAAATGCGTGGACAGACGCGCCAAGTCATCATTGCCTAGTGCATACGCTACCGTTTGCACAGAAAACGAAGCGACGCACCATTAATGCTGAGACACGTCAATCCATAGGAATCCTGAACGACGTCGGGCGATTGTACATCTGCCCGACTCTATGAAACATCCTCGACTCTGTTAAACGTCACGTTCCCGACGAAAAACTGTTAGACATCACATGCCCGACGAAAAGAGCTCAACGGTTGATTCTGTTAACACCATGCTCGACCCAGCTATGCGTCCGCTGCTTTATCCAACGTGCTTACGCCCGATTATATTACAATTCGTCACTCCGACTCGGAGACTCGACTTGGGGGGCTCTTGTTCCGGATTGGGCCTCAAGACTGAATTGGGCTATGGCCCAACATGTCGATCAGAGGCCCATATACTCGAGTAGGGACACCTAGCAATCAGGAAGAGACATCTAACGGTCGGGTAAGTTTCTCATACTACGGGCATACATTCAGGACGGGCGAAGAGCAAGTCTACCAGGTCACTTGACACGTCACCCAAATATCCCTTATTATCTCCTGAAAGATAGGGGCAGTTGGACCAAGGACCAGGCCTCTTAGCTAGGTTTTCACGTTTCTCACGCGTTCCTTGGCAGTTCTTCCTTGGGCCTAGCTGATCCAGCCCAAAGAAGGACCTTGGCCCAGTGTTGGGGGATCACTATAAATACCCTTTTTCACTAAAGGGTCAGGTATTCTGATTCACTCAATAACTTACCTATTTCATTGTACCAATACTCATTCAAGCATCAGAGTGCCTTGCAGGTACACCCCCCCTCTCTCTCACTCTTCTGTCGTTACATCAGATTGCTGGAAGATTGTAAACACCCCAAATTTTCCCTCACTCATTTCACCATGGCTTGTGATCTCTTCATTTTCATAAGTTCAATCATATCAGATCATATTGTATTTTTGCTTCACTGCATTGGCTCAAGTTCATCTGCATCTAGGGTTTGTGATCTGAGCAAACCAAGGGTCATCTGAGCCACTCCAAAGGTCTTCAATCATCTCAAGAGGGTCCATGTATGTTTAAGTATCATATTATATCCTCCCAAGATCCAGGAAGTCAGAAAATCACAAGAACTGAGAAAGGCATGGAAGCAGAGCCAAGCTTAACTGCACAGATGACCTAAATTTAGGGTTTTGGTTTCAGAGGCCATAACTCCAAATATTTTGTTCATTCTTGTTTATATTGGTCTCTATATGTTATAAGGATCCTACACACCAATTTTCATGAATAAATTCAATGGGGAAGGCATCTGATCAATATATGACTTTTTGAGCAAGTCAGTGCAAAATCAGGGCATCTGAGGCCCCCAATTATCCAACCAAAGGGCCCTATCCATCATTTTGGATGTATATTATCTTTATTTGATCTTAGAAGAGGTTATAAGTTCACAAAATTGAAGAATTTCAAGCCATTTGCAAAGTTGCCATTTTGGGAAAGTGACTTGTAATGCAAAATTGTCATTTTGGGAAAGTTTTTCAACCTCCTCTTTTTCAACCAAAATTGCTTCAAATGAAAAATTCTTGGTCATGAAAGTTGTAGATTGGATCATTCCCTTTTCAAAAAGTACAAGAACTTGATCTAATTCATCCTAGAACTCAAGTTATGGCTTTGCAAAGTTGGGAAAAATCACTAAATTTTCACTTATGCACCAAAGAGGGAAACTTGCAAAAACTTATGCCAGGGCAAAATGTGACATCTAATTGACTTCTAATCATCATACAAACATCACACATGACCTAAAACTCAGAATTGCCCAAATAATCATGCAATTCCATGCCTTGATCATCAAGTAATTCAAAAGGGGCCAAAACTTCATGAATTTGCAAAATGGCACAAATCTTGATATCCACTTGTGCCAGCTCCTCAAATCAGTTTCCATGGACCTCCCTAAAGCCAGCTGACTCGAGCCATACCTCTAAGCCAGCCTTCCATGAGCCCATACCTCAAAGGACAACTTTCTTGACTTTATGCAATTTGAGCCATGCCAATCAAACTATTCCACAACAACTCTTCTGACTAATCACAGCTTCACATACATGCCTCAAGGATTACATTTCATAACTTCTTGGAACACAGATCATCACATACACTCAGTTCTCAAAAATTGGCCTCAAACTTGTCCTCTTCGAAACTCATAGCTCAGTCATCAAAACTCAAAACTTTTTCCACCATTCATCTCCACATTCACCCCTGATCATTTCCCACCCTTCATTTTGCCTTGAAAGCCCCCAAATCAAAAACACGATTTTCATTTCCCTTGACCTGAGCTCCACTGAACTTCACATAGAGGCCATATAAACTCCAACCAAGCTTTGCAAACTCTTTAGGGGGATCATTGGGGTGATTTGAAGCAAAGAACTGGCCAGAAAGCTCCAGGGTTGAAAGCTTCACTTCAGGTAGCCATGGAATTTATTTTTCCAGAACTCTTGTTTTAAGTTTCTAAATGCTTAAGCTTGCTTCCCTGAACACACTGAACTTGGAATTTTTGAAAATGGTTGAGAAATAAGCCTGTATCGAAGCTATGAAACTTTTCCAGATTTTATGTTTTTATCCATATCTTGAGTTGTAGGTTATAGAAATTTGTTTTGATGCTTGATTCGTGTTAAGGGTGATTAGGAAATGTGATCTGGAGCTTTAGAGCTCTTGATTTTGCCTAGAGAAGAAGTTAGGTTTTGTGCTCGCCGGAGAAGATGACCGGAACCACTGTTCCGGTCATCTGAAGGTGATTTAATTAGGGTTAGGGTTTAGGTGAGTTTGAATGTGAGCCATTGATTTCCTTTTCCCGCGCGCATCCAATGGTCCAGATCCCTTGATTAAGCCCTAATCCTTGATTAATTAGGTTAAACATAATTAGGAAAATTCAAAATCCCAGAAATGATCTGAGCCCTCCATTCACGCGCGCGTTAACTCCCTCCCTTTTTGTTTAAATATTGGCCATTGGATCGGTTGACTTTCCATTAAATTCATTTATTTTCATATTTTTGTCATTTGTTTTGCATAATTATTTTAAAATACATAGAAAATCCAAAAAAAAATATTTTCTTTCTGCATTTTTATTCTAAATAATTTTCTTAACATAAAAACAATTTTTATTTTATTTTTTACATTTTCAAACTATTTTAAAAATATTTAAATGTTTATTTTAATTGATTAATGAAGATTAATTAATTAAAATAGCATTTAGGTTTCCAAAAATCACCAAAAAATTCAGAGAACATTTCCAAACATTTAGAAACATTTACAAACTCACAACACAAATTTCTTTTTGGTTTTGATCATACTTTGGCAATTTTCATTTGAATTAGGGTTCTTTAATTTGAATATTTTTAACCCTAACTTCAAAAATTCATAACTTTTGATCCAAGTTGAGTTTGTGAATGGTTTTTTTTGCATTGTGTTATGCATTCTTTCAAGCATCTAAAAACATTTTTGTTTCATTTTTATAATGCATTTTCAATTTGTTTGGTATTTTACCTTTAGGATCACCCTTAAAACCCTAGGAACTTAGAAAAATCATAAGTCCTTCTAGGTTAAGCTTCTGACCTTCCCCTTTGGGAAGTGAACTTGTATAGGTTTAGGGTCCCTTTGATTCCATTTTCAATTTTTTATCTCATGCTTTGCTTCTGATTTTGATTTTTGCATCTCATGTTGTACATAAACCCTAATTTGCATCTTCACTTGCATCCATCTTGCATAAGCTTACATACATGAACTTGCCAAGACTTTTTGTGCATCCACATGACATATAAGACATCTTAGGACATGTTGAAGTCATGTTTGATCATTGCATCATCCATTTGCCATGTTTTTGTTTTCATTTGATGTCATATGCATTCATGAACTTTCATGCCTCTTATTTGCTTCATTTGCATTCTCATCCTTTGTATGATCATCCCCATCTCTTGACATGCTTTCATATCTTCTTATAGCATAATTTGCATCATGAATATGCTTCTGACTTTGGCTTTCATCTTTGCATTCCATCTCATTTTCATTTCCTTTCATTTCCTTTTGCTAACGTTTCAGGTGGTAAGTGTTTGAGAAGTGAATTTGCCTTCACTTCTCATGATCTCTCCTCATCTCTCTTATGCATCATTGCTGCATTTTACTTTTTAATTAGAGTGAGCTTGCTCATTCATGCTCCTTCTTCACCTTCTTTATTCAAGAAACTTATCTTCTTAAGTGAAGTAAGTTGTCCTGCTTCTTCTTGCTTCTCCTCCCTTTCATTTGCTTCTTCCTTGGTGGCTTCTCTGAAGATCTTCTTGCAAGCACCATAAACCCTAGGAACACCCAAGCATGATCAAAACTAGGGTTTGATTAGTCCCTCTTTAATTTTACCTTTGTGTCATCTTTTGTGTCCTTCTCTTCTCATCTCTTAATCAGGGACTAAACCTTAAAGGTTTTAAGGCTTTGTGATTAAGGTTATGCCTGCATCCTTCTCTTAGGATGGAGTGTATAACTTTAATCCTAAGTGTTAAACCCTTAATGTGTTTAAATCTCTTAATCAATCCACCTAATAATCACTAAGGCAATAAGCTTGAAACTTGGGCCTTGCATTAGGGTTCTAATTCTTCCTTAATTGGTTAAGAAGGACTAACCCTAGTGTTAATGGACAAGTCCCCCTCAAGTTGTCTTACAAACCATAAAATCCACTTCTTAATCTTACCATTAACTAAAATCCATTTAATAAAGTTTTTGTTTTGTCTTGAGGTTAATCCCTAATCATGGATTAAGTTGAGGAGCCTTTCTCAGCTTAAATGTTCTCATCTATTATCCTTCTATTAGGATGGTGTAATGAGTCCATTAAATCTTTGATTATGGCTTAAACTCATTACTTAACACTAAACAAAAACTCCAAAAAAACATCTAAATAATTGCAAGTAGGTTGATGATCTTAATCCTACATCATGGTGATTAAGTGTGAAGTGTTTACTTCATGCTTTAGGTATTCTCATTACCCCTAATCAGAGGGAGGATGTGATGAGTTTACTAACCCTTGATTTAGGCTTAAGCTCATTTTCTTATGACAAACAAAAAAAGCAATAAAAGATTGAAAACACCAAAAACAAACAATAATCGTCTCCTCCGGGATTCTCTTCTCATCATCTTCACTCATAAACGAGAACTTGCTTCTTCCGTCTAATGCAAGACAGTTTGCACCTGAGCCAGACAGGTCATACACTTGAGCATAGGCAAGTAAGCAGTTCAAAAGTCAATTCATCTTTCAGTCTCTTTGAGTCGAACTACGGTTTTCTGACTTCCTCATTTCACGAGAGGATACGTAGGCATAACTTAACAGTTATTGAACAAAAGTCTCTGTATATTCCCCCCCTTTTTCAGCTTTATTCTTTAAGTCTCATAGTCTTGAACTTTGCACTCTTTTCTAGCACTGACACTCCTTTATTTGACTTCACATTTCTTTTGCACAGACACTTGCATTTCTTTTCCAGCTTTTGCACACAAAATAACACTGACACTACTGTCATACCCTAAATTTGTCCTACCCTATTTGTTTTTCCCCTCTAAAAGGGTCATCTGATCCATGGCCACAATTTCCCGATATTTGCTCATTGTGACTAATAAGCTTTGTAGATATATTCGCATTTATGATCTAAGCCAAGGTGTTAAAGGTTATTTTGTGGAGGATTAATCGTGTAGGCGTATTCGGTTGTGCGAAAGATAGGCTTAAAGTGTGAAAAGTATTCGAAATAGAAGATTTCAGAAGGAAAAGCTCAAATTTACTTCCAAACTCATTCTTCATGTCTTAAGGTTCAAAGAAAAGCCTTAATTTCCATTTGATCTTAAGGAATGATCCATTTGTAGTGCTTGGTTTCAAAGTGTTATCATGTAATTAATTTATATTGTTTCAAGAGTCATGTTATGTCAAGAGCTGCGGCAATTTGTTTCTAGGAGATAGAAGAATTCGTATTCATTTGGAGTCCACATTGTGGTGCCTCCATACTAATATGACTAGCTATTTGCATCATTTTAAGCTCAAACCCTTCATGATAAATTCATGGTGGAGTAATTCATGCCTAAGGTGTTTTCAGGGTGTATTGAAAGACTAAGTGTTCTAATACGAATTGCAGAAAAAGAAAAAATCCAAAGATCTCAACAAGAGGTCATTAGAAGGTGTCCAATTGAAATTTATCAAAGTTAAAAGAACACACAGTTCACTATGCTATTAAGTCTTGAGATTACAAGTTTGAAATTCAAGAAAATTACATTGGTACAAAGGTTATACAAAGGGATTCAAGGATTTAAATTTCTTCAGCTAATCTAAATCACTCCAAGTTTCATTCTCAACTATTCCTTGCCAAAGCTAAGCCGTAACAGTCAGCTTACATGCAAAAAAAAAATGATTGCAAAGATTCAGACAATGCTACACCAAGTTGTAAGTAAAAAAGAGCCAACGGCATAATCTGTGAACAGAAGGTAACAGAAGATGTCGACGCTTCGACAGCGTGTGGAAACCAATCCATGCCTAGAGACTTCCATGCCAAGTTCCGTACCACCTTCATCATTATACTATTGTCGTGACATCGCGTGGTTCGTGATATACTTGGGCTTGGGCTTGCCATTGTATTCTCCATAAATCTGCCTGCAAGCAAAGATACAAAGTTCTTCACGCTAAACTCTTACAAAAGAAAAAAAAGCAGTACAACGAGATAAAAAATGTAAAGACGGAATTCAGGTCCAAGAAGTTTCACTACAACATCCATTGTGCACAGTTCATGCAATATTATAACCTGTCAAGAAGTACGGACCAAATGGAGGGTTAGAAGCAAACAGGAGAATGATTAATCTTGAAGGTTAAACCTGAAGCATCATGTTTTTTTTACAAAGTATAAGAAAGTTTAGTTTACAAAGAATATTCATGACGGGATTTCTACAAACTCCTAAGATCGGGTCGCTTACCTTAGCCACACCACTGCATCAGGTGGCAGCAAGCCTTATACTATTGCTCCATTGAGTTATTCATAACCAACTAGTATGGATTTTCGTCTTCAATGTTGGTCGTGTTAACCGTGTTGCCTTCTAGTCAAGAAAGTCCTACGAAACAAAACGCCAATAAGTCACACGCAGGAATGTTTTCAGAATTTCAGTTGCAAAGCAAAATTCAACAAAAGTTCAAAGCAATTACAAAATGTTGCAGCAAGTATTACGAGCAAGCCGAAGATTACGATGTGATCAGAGTCAAAATAATACAAAGAGTGTTCATATGACTTACGATCAAAGCAACACAATCAAGTCTCCACGATGTTTATATCCATGATTGACATTCTAAATGCAAAATAAATATGAGCGAAAAGTGATAACGGTAGAATCCATAACATGAATAAGATCTGCAAGAGGCAATAAAAACAAGAAATATCAACAGAAGTTCAAGATGTATGCGACCATTAAAACAACATATTTGAAGCATTATTCCTCACCATTGTGCTTTTCTCCCCAGGCTTCCATGTTCCTCATCTTTGCACCTTCCTCAATTCCCTCATATTACAACCTGTGAACACAGCTGTTGGGAATGTTAGAAAAACAGATGAGCAGTTTTGTAATGATCAGAAAAATATTATCAGCATGTCGCACATAAGTGATTTCTCAAGGCAAATAAAGTTCAAGACAATTAAGGTTAGAACAAAGAACTCAGAACTTCTGCAGAAAAATAGAATCTAAGCTTATGGTAAAGACAACAGATACCTGATTTTTCATAGCAGCTCCTGTAAGCTCTTCTGAGTTACCTGCAGAATATCCAAACAATTGGATTAGTTTACCATTACCAAAGCATGAGCAGCATTGTTATCATGGATAAATGGCCAGCAAACTGAAGTCATAATCAGAGTAATAGAAACATAGGCTATGTTTCTTTTCATCCTTCAGTATAATATCCACGAGGTCCCTCCAACCAATGCATCTGTCAATGTTGAAAACCTCAGGTTAATGCACACTTCGAATGACAAAAGAAAACATCCAGGAAGTAACAAAGGTGAATGTTAGCAAGGAGCAGATTTATCTATAGCAAGATGAAATTCAAATTCACATCAGAATAACAAACAAGGCCATAAAAGCTGATACTCAAAAGGACTCAGTTTCGATACTTCAAAGATTCCAGACAATTCCCGCGAGCATGTTTTTGTTTTGAAACACAATAATGAAAAGATTTGCAGATTTGAACAAGTTCAGAGAAATCTTACACAGTTACAAGGTGCACTCATTTTGCCAAAGGTCTCATGAAACTCTCATATCAAGGATCTAGCTCCAAGATTCCTCCCATCCAGTCATCATGAAATTCGCGGTTCGCCAAAGTCCTCTCATTCCCTTGTTTTCAACCTACAAAACGGATGCGACAAATATGTCATAAGTATTATATCAATCAAACATGGAAAGGGGTGTTAGGAGCTCACATTGCAGCCAACAAAGATGAGGTATTAAGGATACAAAATCAGAGAAAAGGTGAGATGAACTTTATCCCAAGCTTCGCCAAACACATGGCTCACGAACTGCCGGATCCACCACCTTCATGCCAATCTCATGGAAAAACTCCTCATACCAAGTATACATGAAGACAAATGAAGCAAATATGTCAAGACAGTATACAAATGTGGATAAGGAAATAAAAGCTCAAAATCACATTCAGGAATTGAAGTCCGCAAGCAGGAGAATTCAACACACTTGTCACAAGAGCATTATGTTAATCATAAGCAAATTGAATCAGGAAGTACATTGAGACAAGAAATAACAAGAGGAGCATACTCAGTACAAGAAATTAAGAAATTTACAGCAGTGAAAAATGCAGCATATCAGTAAAAAATCAATTTCAAAATTGATGGGACCACATCCTTTCTAGAATGATTTCCAAATGCATTACAGACAAAAGTGAAAAATAGTGACTCACCCAAGCTGGCCCACAAGATGTTGACAGCAGGAAGAATCTTCGTACAATCAAACGGATTGATTTCCACAGCTCGTCTCTCCCACTGAAAAACGAATTCTCCACGCATATGAGCTACCTCTCAGGGTTTCCTATAAAAGGAGGAAATCATTAGCATTAGAAAGGAGGAAATTGGTGATTCTGTAACAATATTACTAAACACCCTAACCACCCGAGGATACAAAAAACCCTAACCAAAGCCAACTGACGGCAAAGGAATCAAGAACACCGAAAAAAGCCCTAAACACCATCACCACCTGAAAACGGAAACGAAAAGAATTAGAATACACGAAAAAAACCCTAGCACACCCCACCAAGTCAAATCCCTAAATCCTTCACTCAGAGCTCATTTTCAAGGAGTTTTTTCGAGTTTATCATCAAAACTCTAAAAGTACTCGAGCTAAGACCTCTATTTTCATTCACACCGTCAGCAACAACGCTGAGTAGAGGAAATCGAGAAGAGACCGAATCCAACAAGAAGGAGAAAAACGAGGCGAGGAAGAGAGGAAGAGGAGAACAAACCTGAGCAATCCGAACCGAATCTTCGAGAGGTATATAGCGTTCTTTGTCTTTGTTTGTGTTTGCAATTGTTTGATGTTGTTTTATTTTGATGAAATGATAGTTTAATTTGGGGATTGGGGTTTGTTGCTTTGCATTATTGGTGACGCGATGAGGCCGGGCTTCTCGAAGCTATGGCTGAGCTGAGTTTGAAGCTCTGTTGTGAGAAGAAGGGTTTGAAACAGAGAGAGAAAGGGATTCAAATGAGGGAATACGTGTTTCACATTTTATTCCTTTTCTATATTTTATTTTTAATTGAATAATGATGATGTACGAAGAATGGAAGAGGGCAGGTAAGCATGTGTCGTCTCATCTTACTGTGCTCATTTAGCATAGTTAAGTTGTTTGTTTCTTCCAAAGCCTAACTTTTGATCTGTCCAATGTCTCATTGGTTGTATAATCGGTAGTGATTTGTGTCCCATTATGACACTTGTCACGGCAAGATTCACCAGAAAAGTCAGCTCAAGCTGACTGAAGTTCTCCCCAAACCCTAATTTTCGTGGGCCATCACTTACTGGGCTTACGTTTTTCTATTTCTATCAGCACCCCATTATGCATAAACCTGGCCCATTTCATTTGTTTTTTTTTAGTAATTTTCTTTTAAAAGTGTTTTTCTAAAAACATAAAAAATTTCATAATCATTTTAATTAAATCTTTTTTTGTTTAATATTAATTAATCTATTTGTAGATTAATTTTATTAAATATTTAGTGTCAATTAACGAGCTCTCGTTACTCGCTCCGATTATTTCGGCGCAAGACATTCGTCTTGTTGGACGAAATAAACTATCCATAGTCTTTAGTGCAAATGGACTCTTAAATCCTTTCATCGAAGAAAGGTAATAAAATCAACAACCATCACCTGTATCAGGTCGAACTACGAAGCTCTGACTTTCCCATTGCACAAGGGAATATGTAGGCACGAGGATCTCAATCCTTGCCGAGCCCCTAGGATCAATAAACCCTTTAGTTCAACAAGTAATCATAAGTATAGACATCCCTTCGCGCGTGACAACCTAGATGGTTCCCATCGAGTACGATGGATGTAGGAGGTGCTAATACCTTCCTCCTACATAACTGACTTCCGAACCCCGACAATGGTTTGCGATGACCTTGTTTTATCCCTTCTTTGTGGTTTTATCTATATTTTCCATTTCCCTCTTCAGGAATAAATAAAATTAGGTGGCGACTCTCAAGTCAGCCCAGTCGCGACCGCGTTCGCGAGGGATCGTATTTTTCGAGGTACGACAGCTGGCGACTCTGCTGGGGACTGGTTCACCCCTATGCAAGTCGAGCCTAGTCTAGGTTTCCACGCTCGTTTGAATTGTTTGATTATGTGTTACTTGTTTATCGCTTTCTTTATTGCTTTACATTTTATATCCTTATTGTGGATCTTTGGTACTGGATTGATACTTTGATCAAAACAACTTGAGGGAAAGGCTCTATACCCGGGTCTATGAGTGTAAACATAAGTTAGCGAGGTTGTGTAGTATGGGCTCCCGAGGGAACCTCTCTTGTGGGTTGTCGATACGAAAACCTCACTCGGAGTAGATTTTAATGGAAATACTGACAACCGTCTAGCTCTTGGCGTGTGTGCTCAGATGTTTTCATTAGAGTCGTCGACTCTGAGGACCTTTAGAACCTATTGGTTAAAAACATCGGTTGATGGTTGCGTAGTAGTGGGCACCAGGGTTCGCCCTCGCGTGGCTCGATACGAAGACGTCACTTGGAATAGACTTACTCAATGGAGTTGACTGACTATCAAAATATATAAAAATTGACACGTGCATCAAACAATTGAGGAAGGTCCATAACTCCAGGACTTTGTTCTAAACCTCGTGTCGACGATCACGTAGTATGGGGTATCAGGAGATTTATCTCTTGCGTGGCTCGATACGAAGATCTCACCCAAACGAAATCCATATGGTGGAGTCAATCAACCGTCATGTTGATGGCGTGTGTGATGAATAGCCGTATGAATTGTTAACTTTGGGATCCTTTAAACTGTAGAGCCTACCTGGTGAGATCCTTGTGAGGAGAATAATCATAGTATCCTCCATCCCGTAGCTCTGGTCCTATGATCCTGGATCTTGCATTTCATTTACATATCATTTCATACGCATTACATATCATTTTCCCAAAACAAAAGAACTTATCCATCCTTTGTCCATATGAGAGTTGATATCTCGACATTTGTATCAGACTTGAAGTAGCTTTAAGGACTATGGATCCTTTGGAGCGAAGCCATGTTAATTTAAGAGGAGATGTAGACTCAATGAAGAAACGGGTGGAGCAACTTGTGGAGGCCATGATAGCCTTGGCAAAAGGAGAGGACAACATTCAACGAACGGCAGTTGGGGATTCTATTACACAAAAGTGTCACATTGTCAAGAATGAGAATTCTTCATCAGTTGACGCCATGGAGTATCATAGCTTTTCAATCTCCGCGCCTAATCCCAAAGGGTCAAACCCGGTATTGAATGCTGAACAACCTCAAAATCCTGAGTTAGCTGAAAGATGTCGTGTGTTGGAAGAGAAATTTGAGGCCTTAAAAGGACATGATGCTTTTGGTCTGAACGCTTCTGACTTATGTTTAGTGCTTGATGTGGTAATCCCTCCTAAATTCAAAATGCCAAAATTTGAGAAGTATGAAGGAGATAGTTGTCCAAAGAATCATTTGGTGATGTTCTGTAGAAAAATGACCACTCATACTAAGAACGATAAATTGATGATTCACTGTTTCCAAGACAGTTTGAGTGGAGCATCGTTGAACTGGTATACACAGCTAAAAAGTAGCCACATCCAATCATGGATGAACTTGTCCAGTGCTTTTATGAAGCAGTATGACTACAATCTCGACATGGCTCCAGACCACATGCAACTACAAGGGTTATCTCAAGAAAGTGATGAACCATTCAGAAAGTATGCTCAAAGATGGAGAGGGTTAGCTGCTCGTGTTCAACCACCAATCTTAGAGAAAGAATTGGTTGGCTTATTTATGGATAGTTTGCAAAGTCCGTATATCGAAAGAATGATAGGTAGTTCTTTTCCCGGCTTTTCACAATTGGTGTCAGTTGGAGAACGAATTGAGATCCTTCTCAAGAGTAGAAAAGTACAGGACATCTCAGACGTCCAGACTAGTGAAAGCGAATCAATTTTCAGTTCCCAAGAAACAGAGGAGGAAATTAATGCAGTTTGGGAAACTCTACAAGCTCCACCTCCAGTGCCTTATCCACAACACCCATGCAGAGGACCTCCTCAGTATCGACAACAGGTTGCATATCAAAAGCTAATGCAACAACCAAGTACTCCCCAACGGCGTCCTTACTACGCTAAAATACCAAAAAGGCATTTTGATCAATTACCAATGCTTCACAGTCACATACTTTCACGTTTGATTAATAGTGGATTGGTAGAGCCAAGGAAGATAGATACAATGCCTCTTCCACATCGACCAAACTTTGATCCTAATGCTTATTGTGGCTTCCATGCCAACTCACCGGGACATTCAACTGATGATTGCCAACAGTTCAAAAATAAAGTCCAAGATCTGATTGATTCCAAGGTAATCTCATTCACACCTAAGGGAATTCAAATCCACAATCAGGCGGGTTCATCAATCCATGTTATGGAAGAAGTCGCTGAGAGTACATGCGAAGATGGTTCTCAAACTGATCTTGAAGAGCAATTCTGAATTAAGGATTCCCAACAGTGAATCAAAGCCCAGTTCCTCAACACTGGCAATCTTTAGCTTATATCATTACTTTATATTTGTAGTTTCTTTTCTGTTAAATACTTCTTGCTTTTAAGAATTGTTGTCTTTAATGGTAATATTAATGTAATGAACCTGCATGTTTTGAACGAATCCATTCGTATTCACTCACATTTTCCCACTTATTGCAAAAAAAAAAAAATGCACTTTACCTCCTTTATCACACTGTTAGCAAATATTTGAGGGAGGATGACGAAAACGAAATACCCATAATCACTGATAATTTGCTTTCCGAAAGAATCTTGCTGATGATATACAGGCATTGTTTCAAATTCCCAAACACTGGAGAGATAAGGAGTTAATCCCTAGACAACCATTTCGAGCCTAGAAGTATGAGTTTTTTTTCGGATATTCAAAACCCTTATATTTAACCAGGGACAGGGTAGTGTTCAGTTAACCTGACTGTACATCCAAACTATAAGATGAAACATTCCAATCTGGAGATCCCTCCATGACCAATGACTTGGCAGTCACAATCCTTCAACAAAAAAAAAATCAGAAAAAGTAGAAGAGCCCGCTAAGTTGAACATCCAAATAGGCAACTTAGGCAAAAGTTAAGGCAATCCCGATGGACTAAAAACTTCAAGAAGATGGTCCATGCAAAAATTAGGGATCACAAAAGAAAAACAGTAGAAAGAGGTTGTCAAAATCCTCAGCAAAAAACAAAATAAGTTGCAGTGACCATCTTATCCAAAACCAAAAGGGTCACTAACATCCCAGAAAAATGAATAAGGTGACTGCCATTGTAAGAAAGTCTTGAACAATCATCTTCAACCATTACACCTTCAAGCTCTCATAGGAGACAAATACGTGTGTCATTTAACTGAACGTAGGATTGGAGAACATCACGAAGATGGGTGGGTACAAAAATATTTGAGCCTATATCCTTTGTTTCATAACCGTGAACCAGACCATGATACAACCCTTAAAAGACCTAATTGAAGCAGGGTTTATTCTGAAGGCATATCTCAGCAAGGTTGCGTAAGTTGACTCCTAAAAGATTTGCTAATTTTCTCCTTGTTATTTCACAAATCACTTGCTAAATTAGCACTACGTTTGGACAACTGATCCATTCGTCACACACTGTCACATCATCCAAATAAATGATTTTTCAAAACCCGCATGAATATTGCATTAAAATTACCATTTCTGTACAAATAAATTTTAATTGCAAGACAATATTTAGTATCTAAAGAAATTCCAAATAAGGAAAAGTCAAATAGGAGCTTGAGAATTCATTGGCGTTGACTCGAATCAAGATCAATCCATATCAGAGGCAAGACTCTCAATGACTGTATGGACATAAGAATTGGTTGGTCGAAAATCAAATCTCCAAGCATCAGAGAAAGACTATCTTAACTATCAGCCTATCTGGGGAAAATTATTCATGATCACCTAATTCAGGGCAAGTCCTTCCAAAGGCCCAGACAGGGGCAACTCCCCATGAAACCCAAATACTGGGGAAACTTGTAACGTGTCAAGTTAGGGTACAATCATTCTCGAGGCTTCTATCTGAAGAAGATTCCTTCAAAGTCCCTACAGACTGGGGCAAGGCAATTATAAAAGGATGCCTTAGGGCTAAGCCAAAGCATAATCAACATGCATTGATTATGTCGCTACGCTCATTTGAAAGTCATCATGACATCTGTCAAAGAAGTTGAAGTTCTGTCAGCAGCCTACCACTTCAACAATAGATCAGACTTGGGGATACCACAAATGGTCGCATCCATCCTCCGATCAGAGCATCGTCGGATACCAAGTGTCGAGAAGTCAATACCCTCCACCACCCCAAAAATTCCAATTATATTGGCAACCACCAAAAATCTTAAAGTCCAGCTTCATTGGCGCCCTCACGATTCCCAAAAGCCCACTATGGTGGCAACTACCAGAAAGCCAAAAGTCCAACTGTGGTTGGCACATCTCAAAATCCCAATAGTGTTTTGCACGACTTAAAAGTCCTATACCTTTTCAACTCTATGTTGATATCTTAATCTTTTCAACTCTGTGTTGATATCTTTACCTTTCAACCCAGTGTTGATACCTTTTCAACTCTGTGTTGATATCTTTACCTTTTCAACTCTGTGTTGATATCTTTATCTTTTCAACTCTGTGTTGATACCTTTTCAACTCTGTGTTGATACCTTTATCTTTTCAACTCTGTGTTGATATCTTTATCTTTTCAACTCTGTGTTGATATCCTTATCTTCTCAACCCCGTGTTGATACCCTTCCTTTCTCAACTCCGTGTTGATACCTTTACCTTTGCAACCCCGTGTTGATACATTTCCTCTCTCAACCCCGTGTTGATACCCTTACCTTTTCAACCCCGTGTTGATACCTTTGCTTTTTCAACCCTGAGTTGATACCTAGTGATTCTTTTCACCCTTGCTTTCAAAACCGCTAAAAAACCGAAAAGTCCACCCGTGGAGTGGCATCCTTTCAAAGAACAATTTCGTTGGCATCTTATCCAATCATTCGCATTGTCACATGCATGACATGCAACATTCTTGTCCGAAAACAAGAATGTCATCAAACACAGTCATATTAATCATTAGCATATAACAAAGCATTTGCATTAGAATCATTTGTAATTGCATTTTCATAAGAATCATCGTGCATCATGCAATGTACGAGGTCATATCAGGATAGCATAGCAGGATCCAGGACACGCATCCAGGATTTTCCTCTCTCAAAGTTGATGGTATTCCTCTGAAAGGAGCTGATATCCCGCATACGCTTACGGATTTATTTTCCCCAGCAAATCATTCTTCAAACTTTATAGTTGATGATGATGTTGTCCACCATCTTCGTTGCTCTCCAAGCAGAGAGCATCCTTAAAGATTTGATTGAGATACTGCTTTGGAGTCCTCCGAAGAACCTTAATTGAAAGGGTACTGCTTCGCAAGATCTGAAGAATCTCATGTTATGGTAGAGATACTGTTCTAGCATCACCGAAGAGCTTTGATTGTAAGGAACTGCTTCGCATTACCTAGAAAGTCTTATGCCATGGGAGAGATACTGTTCTAAATATCACCAAAGAACCTTCATTGATAGGGTACTGCTTTGGTGAACTAGAGAATTTCAATTGTTCGAGATACTGCTTTGGCCTTCCCCGAAGAACCTTAATTGAAAAGGTACTGCTTCGCAAGACCCGAAGAATCTCATATTGTGATGGAGATATTGTTCTAGTATCATTGAAGATCCTTAAATATAGGGAACTGCTTCACATGATCTAGAAAATATCATGCCATTGTTTGATATATTTCTCTAAATATCCCCAAAGAGCCTTTATTGTTAAGGTACTGCTTTGCCTGGATTAGAGAATCTCGTTGGATCAAAATACTGCTTTGGAGTCCTCCGAAGAACCTTAATCGAAAGGGTACTGCTTCGCAAGATCTGAAGAGTCTCATGTTTGGTAAAGATATAGTTCTAGTGTCATTGAAGATCCTTGAATATAAGGAACTGCTTCACATGATATGGAAAATCTTACCCCATTTATTCGAGATATTGTTCTAACGTCCACAAAGAGCCTTCATTGGTAAGGTACTGCTTTGATGGACTAAAGAATCTCATGCTTTGTTAAGACATTTGTTCTAGAGTCACTGAAGAGCCTTGACTGAAAGGAACTGCTTCATAAGACCTGGAGAAATTTATTGAGATACTGCTTCGTTAATTCAAAGAACCTCAGATATTTCGCACAATTTGCCAATTTCATCCTCATATCCCTTTCAGTTGTGTCGCATTTTCTCTCTTGCCGAACAAATTTCGGGGTCTTCTTATATCTATTTGACTTTTACTCTAAAACTGAACGCCATGCAGCGGTTCACTTTCTCGGGTCCAAGGCAATTAGATAGGGGCATCTGTCATACCCTAAATTTGTCCAACCCTATTTGTTTTTCCCCTCTAAAAGGGTCATCTGATCCATGGCCACGATTTCCCGATATTTTCTCATTGTGACTAATAAGCTTTGTAGATATATTCGCATTTATGATCTAAGCCAAGGTGTTAAAGGTTATTTTGTGGAGGATTAATCGTGTAGGCGTATTCGGTTGTGCGAAAGATAGGCTTAAAGTGTGAAAAGTATTCGAAATAGAAGATTTCAGAAGGAAAAGCTCAAATTTACTTCCAAACTCATTCTTCATGTCTTAAGGTTCAAAGAAAAGCCATGATTTCCATTTGATCTTAAGGAATGGTCCATTTGTAGTGCTTGGTTTCAAAGTGTTAACATGTAATTAATTTATATTGTTTCAAGAGTCATGTTATGTCAAGAGCTGCGACAATTTGTTTCTAGGAGATAGAAGAATTCGTATTCATTTGGAGTCCACCTTGTGGTGCCTCCATACTAATATGACTAGCTATTTGCATCATTTTAAGCTCAAACCCTTCATGATAAATTCATGGTGGAGTAATTCATGCCTAAGGTGTTTTCAGGGTGTATTGAAAGACTAAGTGTTCTAATACGAATTGCAGAAAAAGAAAAAATCCAAAGATATCAACAAGAGGTCATTAGAAGGTGTCCAATTGAAATTTATCAAAGTTAAAAGAACACACAGTTCACTATGCTATTAAGTCTTGAGATTACAAGTTTGAAATTCAAGAAAATTACATTGGTACAAAGGTTATACAAAGGGATTCAAGGATTTAAATTTCTTCAGCTAATCTAAATCACTCCAAGTTTCATTCTCAACTATTCCTTGCCAAAGCTAAGCCGTAACAGTCAGCTTACATGCAAAAAAAAATGATTGCAAAGATTCAGACAATGCTACACCAAGTTGTAAGTAAAAAAGAGCCAACGGCATAATCTGTGAACAGAAGGTAACAGAAGATGTCGACGCTTCGACAGCGTGTGGAAACCAATCCATGCCTAGAGACTTCCATGCCAAGTTCCGTACCACCTTCATCATTATACTATTGTCGTGACATCGCGTGGTTCGTGATATACTTGGGCTTGGGCTTGCCATTGTATTCTCCATAAATCTGCCTGCAAGCAAAGATATAAAGTTCTTCACGCTAAACTCTTACAAAAGAAAAAAAAGCAGTACAACGAGATAAAAAATGTAAAGACGGAATTCAGGTCCAAGAAGTTTCACTACAACATCCATTGTGCACAGTTCATGCAATATTATAACCTGTCAAGAAGTACGGACCAAATGGAGGGTTAGAAGCAAACAGGAGAATGATTAATCTTGAAGGTTAAACCTGAAGCATCATGTTTTTTTTACAAAGTATAAGAAAGTTTAGTTTACAAAGAATATTCATGACGGGATTTCTACAAACTCCTAAGATCGGGTCGCTTACCTTAGCCACACCACTGCATCAGGTGGCAGCAAGCCTTATACTATTGCTCCATTGAGTTATTCATAACCAACTAGTATGGATTTTCGTCTTCAATGTTGGTCGTGTTAACCGTGTTACCTTCTAGTCAAGAAAGTCCTACGAAACAAAACGCCAATAAGTCACACGCAGGAATGTTTTCAGAATTTCAGTTGCAAAGCAAAATTCAACAAAAGTTCAAAGCAATTACAAAATGTTGCAGCAAGTATTACGAGCAAGCCGAAGATTACGATGTGATCAGAGTCAAAATAATACAAAGAGTGTTCATATGACTTACGATCAAAGCAACACAATCAAGTCTCCACGATGTTTATATCCATGATTGACATTCTAAATGCAAAATAAATATGAGCGAAAAGTGATAACGGTAGAATCCATAACATGAATAAGATCTGCAAGAGGCAATAAAAACAAGAAATATCAACAGAAGTTCAAGATGTATGCGACCATTAAAACAACATATTTGAAGCATTATTCCTCACCATTGTGCTTTTCTCCCCAGGCTTCCATGTTCCTCATCTTTGCACCTTCCTCAATTCCCTCATATTACAACCTGTGAACACAGCTGTTGGGAATGTTAGAAAAACAGATGAGCAGTTTTGTAATGATCAGAAAAATATTATCAGCATGTCGCACATAAGTGATTTCTCAAGGCAAATAAAGTTCAAGACAATTAAGGTTAGAACAAAGAACTCAGAACTTCTGCAGAAAAATAGAATCTAAGCTTATGGTAAAGACAACAGATACCTGATTTTTCATAGCAGCTCCTGTAAGCTCTTCTGAGTTACCTGCAGAATATCCAAACAATTGGATTAGTTTACCATTACCAAAGCATGAGCAGCATTGTTATCATGGATAAATGGCCAGCAAACTGAAGTCATAATCAGAGTAATAGAAACATAGGCTATGTTTCTTTTCATCCTTCAGTATAATATCCACGAGGTCCCTCCAACCAATGCATCTGTCAATGTTGAAAACCTCAGGTTAATGCACACTTCGAATGACAAAAGAAAACATCCAGGAAGTAACAAAGGTGAATGTTAGCAAGGAGCAGATTTATCTATAGCAAGATGAAATTCAAATTCACATCAGAATAACAAACAAGGCCATAAAAGCTGATACTCAAAAGGACTCAGTTTCGATACTTCAAAGATTCCAGACAATTCCCGCGAGCATGTTTTTGTTTTGAAACACAATAATGAAAAGATTTGCAGATTTGAACAAGTTCAGAGAAATCTTACACAGTTACAAGGTGCACTCATTTTGCCAAAGGTCTCATGAAACTCTCATATCAAGGATCTAGCTCCAAGATTCCTCCCATCCAGTCATCATGAAATTCGCGGTTCGCCAAAGTCCTCTCATTCCCTTGTTTTCAACCTACAAAACGGATGCAACAAATATGTCATAAGTATTATATCAATCAAACATGGAAAGGGGTGTTAGGAGCTCACATTGCAGCCAACAAAGATGAGGTATTAAGGATACAAAATAAGAGAAAAGGTGAGATGAACTTTATCCCAAGCTTCGCCAAACACATGGCTCACGAACTGCCGGATCCACCACCTTCATGCCAATCTCATGGAAAAACTCCTCATACCAAGTATACATGAAGACAAATGAAGCAAATATGTCAAGACAGTATACAAATGTGGATAAGGAAATAAAAGCTCAAAATCACATTCAGGAATTGAAGTCCGCAAGCAGGAGAATTCAACACACTTGTCACAAGAGCATTATGTTAATCATAAGCAAATTGAATCAGGAAGTACATTGAGACAAGAAATAACAAGAGGAGCATACTCAGTACAAGAAATTAAGAAATTTACAGCAGTGAAAAATGCATCATATCAGTAAAAAATTAATTTCAAAATTGATGGGACCACATCCTTTCTAGAATGATTTCCAAATGCATTATAGACAAAAGTGAAAAATAGTGACTCACCCAAGCTGGCCCACAAGATGTTGACAGCAGGAAGAATCTTCGTACAATCAAACGGATTGATTTCCACAGCTCGTCTCTCCCACTGAAAAACGAATTCTCCACGCATATGAGCTACCTCTCAGGGTTTCCTATAAAAGGAGGAAATCATTAGCATTAGAAAGGAGGAAATTGGTGATTCTGTAACAATATTACTAAACACCCTAACCACCCGAGGATACAAAAAACCCTAACCAAAGCCAACTGACGGCAAAGGAATCAAGAACACCGAAAAAGCCCTAAACACCATCACCACCTGAAAACGGAAACGAAAAGAATTAGAATACACGAAAAAACCCTAGCACACCCCACCAAGTCAAATCCCTAAATCCTTCACTTAGAGCTCATTTTCAAGGAGTTTTTTCGAGTTTATCATCAAAACTCTAAAAGTACTCGAGCTAAGACCTCTATTTTCATTCACACCGTCAGTAACAACGCTGAGTAGAGGAAATCGAGAAGAGACCGAATCCAACAAGAAGGAGAAAAACGAGGCGAGGAAGAGAGGAAGAGGAGAACAAACCTGAGCAATCCGAACCGAATCTTCGAGAGGTATATAGCGTTCTTTGTCTTTGTTTGTGTTTGCAATTGTTTGATGTTGTTTTATTTTGATGAAATGATAGTTTAATTTGGGGATTGGGGTTTGTTGCTTTGCATTATCGGTGACGCGATGAGGCCGGGCTTCTCGAAGCTATGGCTGAGCTGAGTTTGAAGCTCTGTTGTAAGAAGAAGGGTTTGAAACAGAGAGAGAAAGGGATTCAAATGAGGGAATACGTGTTTCACATTTTATTCCTTTTCTGTATTTTATTTTTAATTGAATAATGATGATGTACGAAGAATGGAAGAGGGCAAGTAAGCATGTGCCGTCTCATCTTACTGTGCTCATTTAGCATAGTTAAGTTGTTTGTTTCTTCCAAAGCCTAACTTTTGATCTGTCCAATGTCTCATTGGTTGTATAATCGGTAGTGATTTGTGTCCCATTATGACACTTGTCACGGCAAGATTCACCAGAAAAGTCAGCTCAAGCTGACTGAAGTTCTCCCCAAACCCTAATTTTCGTGGGCCATCACTTACTGGGCTTACGTTTTTCTGTTTCTATCAGCACCCCATTATGCATAAACCTGGCCCATTTCATTTGTTTTTTTTTAGTAATTTTCTTTTAAAAGTGTTTTTCTAAAAACATTAAAAATTTCATAATCATTTTAAATTAAATCTTTTTTTGTTTAATATTAATTAATCTATTTGTAGATTAATTTTATTAAATATTTAGTGTCAATTAACTAAATTATTTTTCATTAATTTCTATTTTAAATATAAAAATACCAAAAACATTTTCATAGATTAATTTAATTAAATGTTTTATTTAATTAGATTAATTAATTTGATAATTAATCTAATTAAATATTTCTATTTAATTTGATTAATTATTTTTTTTCACCTTTGCTCGATTATGTGTGTGATGAATGTTTGCGTATGCTCGATTCTCCTGGCTTGTGATATGATGATATGACTGCTTGTGTGATTACTTTTTGCATTTTTGACGATAAATTGCTAAGTAAAATACGAACGCGCACTAAGACTAATCATTTCAAAGATAAGCGAAATCTTTGGTCCAACGCCAAGTAAATATCCATACGCACTTCACTTCATACACACACATAAGTCGATCGTTCCTTGATCGCCATCTGCACGAATTTTGCACCTTACACTTTTAGCAACATTTTCCAACTTAACGAATCAACGCATCGCGCTTGTTTTCCATAGCTAGTCTTTAGCTCACTTGATTCATATCAAGTCTCCCAACTTTCGCGAGTTGAGCACATTGTGCCTCGCTAATAAAATCAACAAATAAACCTCCACTTGCATTCACCTTAAACTTCAAAAACCGAAATGTTACTTTTTTTAGATCCAAACCCTTGATCCAACATCAAGCGGTCTTAGGAAACAAAACACTTCAATAAATACGAGGAAAATTGCACGCCATGAGCCTTAAGCGATAGAAAGGAGGATAACGAGCTCTCGTTACTCGCTCCGATTATTTCGGCGCAAGACATTCGTCTTGTTGGACGAAATAAACTATCCATAGTCTTTAGTGCAAATGGACTCTTAAATCCTTTCATCGAAGAAAGGTAATAAAATCAACAACCATCACCTGTATCAGGCCGAACTACGAAGCTCTGACTTTCCCATTGCACAAGGGAATACGTAGGCACGAGGATCTCAATCCTTGCCGAGCCCCTAGGATCAATAAACCCTTTAGTTCAACAAGTAATCATAAGTATAGACATCCCTTCGCGCGTGACAACCTAGATGGTTCCCATCGAGTACGATGGATGTAAGAAGTGCTAATACCTTCCTCCTACATAACCGACTTCCGAACCCCGACAATGGTTTGCGATGACCTTGTTTTATCCCTTCTTTGTGGTTTTATCTATATTTTCCATTTCCCTCTTCGGGAATAAATAAAATTAGGTGGCGACTCTCAAGTCAGCCCAGTCGCGACCGCGTTCGCGAGGGATCGTATTTTTCGAGGTACGACAACTACCCTTTTAAACACAATCTTTTAAGCGTGGATCCCGTCGAGTACGACGGACAATCTGGGTGCTAATACCTTCCCAGATCGTAACTAACCCCCTTTCTCAGTTTCTCTGGTTCGCAACCGTCTTATCCATCTTTTCTTAGGTTTATGTAGCATTACCTTTACTTCGGGATAAAAATGCCTAGCTGGCAACTCTTTTCAGTCCACCCTTGTGTTCTTCTCTCTCGCCGACCGTTCGCGTCTGTACCCTATCTGGCCAGGTGTCATTTGGTGGGAGCGACAGCTTGGCGACTCTGCTGGGGACCCTTATACTGTAACCAGGGCTTCTGGTTCTTTTTGTGGGTTCCTCCTAGCGTTTGTTTGATTTGTGTTTACTGGGGTGTTATGTGCTATGAGTGTTTATTTATTTTGCTTTATTTATTGCTTTATGTACAACTTTATTTAATACTTTCTTTACAGTTTTGCATATTTCATACTATCATTGTTGGATCTGGTTTTCTGTTTTGGTGGGTTGGGTTCCATTGAGAGTTTAAGGTCCTATACCTGGGACCTAAGTGACACCTAGGCTAGAGTGGTTCATGTTCTTTCCCATTCCATTTAGGTCTTGTGCGGGAATATGAGACACGGTTCAGATGTGGGTTTCTTCTTGAGAACTCTGTGCTACAGATTTCCTATAGTGTTAGGTCTATCTAGGAAGCCTGCTAAGTCTGGATGACCTTTATTATGACCTTCAGAAGCTGAGGTGAATTAGAGGAGGGTCTTTTATGGTTATTGTAAACACTGTACCTCCGGGTTAGAAGTGTTTACACTTCTCATAACTGACCCAAGTCTGAGGATCCTTGTTCTAGAACACTACCTGTGAGGGGGTTGGGCTGTTTATAGGTTTGCAGGAACCCTTGGCCACATCATACCCTGTTACTGTTTTGTTTAAAGAGTACTCCACTTTGGACAGTTCTTGTGATTAACCCTGGACATATGACTTTTTATTTGAGTCCCCCACCCTGGCTAATGGATTTCTAAGCCTCCATCTGGACTTTTGAACATACATGGGCCTTATATCAAGACAGATAATCAGATCCAGCTTGATCACAAACCCTTGCATATCATTTACATATATCATCATTGCATCATTTGACATTTGTTTATTTGCTTTTCAAGGTATCCACTTCATTATATCTTGGTTTTGGTTTTGACCCCTTCTTCTGCATAGACCTTTACTTCAGCTGTCTTCATCAGTTATCTCCATCCTCACCAGCATCAGTCTATCAGAGTTGCTTCTAGTATCAGTCTGTGATCTTCATCAGCATTTGACTTCAGCTTCTTCAGCAACACTCATGGCTACTCCCAGGAAGAGCAACATATCCTACCACTTTTTTGAGCCTGTGTTGACTGGTATCAGGCAGGTCCAGTCACTTATCACACCTGACCACATCCCATTATTTAGAGAACACTATGGAGGTATCTTGGATATGGTTATGGACCTTGATCATTCTTAAAGGAGCATGATCCACACATGCTTGCAGTTCTATGACCCTCCATTGAGATGCTTCACCTTTCCAGACTTTTAGTTAGGGCCTCTGCTGGAAGAGTTTTCTTTATTGATTGGAGTACCTATCAGAGGTGGAATCTCCTTCAACCTAGAGATGACTACTCCTAGGAATGAAGAGATAGCAAAGGCATTGTACCTGGAGCCTGCACTTATTGAGCAAAGCATGACAACAAAGGCTGGGATTCCTGGTTTGCATCTGGACTTCTTGATTTCTCAGGCCATCCTGAAGGCTTCATTGGGAGAGTGGAGGGCAGTCTGTGCACTGTTAGCCCTCAACATATATAGGGCTATACTATTTGCAGATGAGCCTAAATTTGTCAGCAAGAATGCCATCCATTTGTTTCTTCTGAAGAACCCAGTGCCTACATTACTAGGGGATTTTTACTATTCCATCCACCAGAGGAATAAGAAACAAAGGGGGAAGTTGGTTAGATGTTGTGCTCCTTTGTTTTATTCTTGGCTACTCAGACACCTGTCTAAATCAGATGCTTTCTTGAACCCACACCAGCAGAAGAATTGGGCCAAGAGGTTCATTGCCTTGACTTCAAATGATATCAGATGGTGCACCCAGAGCACTAAGGGCAAGGACATTATCACCAGCTGTGGACAATACCCAAATGTGCCTCTGATAGGAGTGAAGGATTGCATCAACTACAATCCTTTACTGTTTAAGAGACAATTGGGATATGCCTTGGTTCACCCTCCCAGAGGACAGGATTTAGCTGAGACCTTATATTGTGAAGTGCAACCTAATTCAGCTGTTGTCAGACAAGCATCCTGGGCTCTGGACAACATCCAGACAAAAGGAGTAGCTATTCTTTGAAGATGTAACAATGTTGCTTCGGCTCAGTACTCAGACTGGTCCCGTACCAGAGCTCAGATTACCAGAATGCCTTTCACCTTGGAAGACATGTCTGGACCATCTACAGTACAGCCTGCAGCAACAGTTAGCCTGGAGGAATTTGAAAAGTTGAAGAAAAGGAATGAACAACTATCTCAAGCCTTGAAGAAGACCCTTTGGGAAAGGAGTGATGGTCGCCTGGACATTGAGAGATTGGAAAGGCTCGGGGTTGAGCATCTGGACAAAATTGAAAAGACAGAGGATTACATAAGGAAAGCAAGGGCTGGAGAACAGATATTGAAGAATGCCTGTAAGGAGGCCAAGATTCAGAAAGCTAGGGCTGAGCACTATCTGCAAGAGAGCCAGGCTAGGTGGGTCAGGATCACTGAAGCCCATACACAAGAAGACCAGAAGACTCAGGCCAAGATTGATCAGTTGGAGGCCAATGAGAAGAAACAGCAGGAAGCTTTGTTGGCAGCTCAAAAAGAGATATCAGAGTTGAAGCTTAGAGCAGGATTGAAGAGATCAAAAGACTAGGACAGGCATAAGAAGCTGACTACTGCTATTGCTACCAGGAACCTCCTCATTAGGACCATTACAGAGCACCCAGCTGGTCCAGTGACTGAGGCACTCCTGAAGGAGGTCAGGGAAGATGAGTTTGGACTGGATGTTTGATTCTTTGCTTGTTGTACTTTTCCTTTTGTTGTATTTTTGACCCTCCATGGGCATGTATTGTAAAACAGACTATGTATGTTTCATCATTTGTAATATATTTTGGTTTGTTTTCATTTGGGTTTTCTCTCAACAACATCAAGCATCTTCCTCGAGGTCTGGAAAGGTCAAAACCAAGAACCAAACCGGATACCTTGGAAAACAAATAAGCATACTGCATTGCATACTAACTTTGTTTTTCTTTTGTAGGTTTTTGTTATTATTCTTGTTTCTAACTTTGTTGTCATCTCAGGAAACATTGCTCGTCGCCGAGTGTTCCCTGTCAACCGCACGCACCGGTACCCGACTCGTAACAACCTTCCCGGCATTCAAATGGAGCAAGTACAACAGGACCTAAATGAGGTCAGAAATCAGATGGCAAATGAGAGAGTGGAAATGAGAAACCAGATGTCTCAATTCATGGCTTTCATGACTGGTTTAGCCAAAAGCCAAGAAAGACTGAGAGAACTGGTAGAAAGACAGACACCCGAGGAGCCCCATCTTGGAACAGGGGGAACTAGCAACAATGAACGGGGGCAACCTCGTATTGACCCACCAGAATATGGACCCCATCTGAATCCAGAAGTTAACATCCCGAGGAACGTTCAAGGTAATACTGCTGGGGGCAAAATCCTGTAGGAGGGTCCCCAGGAAGAACAGTACTGTTATAGGGGCAGGAGATGAGGTATATGACAGAAGATTGGACGAGATTGCTGAAAAGTTAAGATCTTTGGAATCACAGAATTTTTTGGGCTTCGATGTGATAGATATGGGACTAGTAGATGGGGTGAGAATTCCCCACAAATTCAAACCCCCATGCTTTGAAAAGTATAATGGTACCTCCTGTCCTCGCACTCATCTGCAGTCTTTCTTGGGAAGGCTCAAAGCTTATACCATGGATGAGAAGTTATGGATGTTTTACTTTGAGGACAGTCTGACTGGAGCTTCGAGATAATGGTATTCGCATTTGACTAGGGCCACCATAAGATGTTGGAAGGACTTGGCCGAGGCTTTCATTCAGCAATATCAGTACAACCTAGACATGGCTCCCAATAGAACTCTTTTAATGGGCATGTCTCAGTCTTCTAGAGAGAGTTTCCGGGATTATGCTCAGAGATTGAGACAGCTTGCTGCTGCTGTCCAACCACCCATGTTAGAAAGAGAAATGGCTGGCATGTTCATGAATACATTGCAAGGGACTTATATTGATAGACTCGTTGCTTTCTCCTCTACCAGTTTTGCTGATGTGGTCATAGCTGGTGAGAGAATTGAAAGTCTTTTGAAGATGGGCAAAATCTCCGACAACGGTGCAAGTTCCTCCGGCAACCCCAGAAAACCTTTTTCAGGACCCCGAAGGGCAGGTGAAACTAATGTTATCCATGCAGGCCGGGGCAGGCCCCAGTATTCCCACAGGTCAGTGGAAGCTGTTACCATCCCAACTCCAGTTCCACAACAACCTTTATATCCTCAACAACAACAACAACAACATCACTATCAGCAACCATCTCATTTTCCGCAACAGAGAACCTACAACAACAACAATAGCAACCAACAGCAGCGTCCTTTCCAACAGAGGCCATCCCAGGTAAATAGGGTAATTGACCCTATCCATATGCCTTATGCTGCCTTATTGCCACAACTCCTGAAGCTCAACCTGGTTGAGTTAAGGACGTTGGCGCCACCAGATCCTCTCAATCTCCCAAAGAATTATGATGTCAACGCCAGGTGCGCCTTTCACTCCAACGCACCTGGTCATAATACTGAGAAATGCAGAGCATTACAGATGAAGGTTCAGGATTTGGTTGATTCTAAGGCCCTTAACTTCGCACCTCCTCCGAACGTCAACAGAAATCCTATGCCTAATCATGGTGGGCCTAGGATTAATGCCATTGAAGAGGACCAACCATCTACATTGGTTGATAATGTTGCACAGATTCAAACACCACTGGCTGAAGTCAAAGTTCAACTTTTGAGATGCCAGGTGTTCCCAGGCTGTGGGGCCTGCTGTGAATTGTGTAAAATGGCTAGTAATGGTTGTGAGAAGCTAAGGGTGGGCATAGATGGCCTTATCGAAGATGGAATCTTACAAATTACTTCAATAACTCCTTCAGCAACTCTTGTTTCAACAACAATGGATTCTCCTACAACACCAACAGTTCTCCTTTCAACAGATTCTCCTACAACAGCAACAACAATCATTCCTACTGATTCATCAACATCACCAGCAATTACTCCGTCTATCATTTCAACAAGTCAAATTTCAACAACTGTTTCTTCTACAACATCAACATCCATTTTACCAAAGGAATCTTCTACAACGCCAACAAAAATTAATGAAGATGTCTCAACAGTTACAATCTACTATGACCCATCAAATGTTCCTCCCAGCAACAATTTCCAGCAACAAATTGTGGCACCTCCTGCCAGACCTCCAGTCACAATTTATTATGATCCTCACACCATTACAGTACCTTCCTCTGCAGCAATCAGCCCAGTCACCATTACGGTACCTGGGCCTGTTCCTTATGAAAGCAGTAATGCCATACCTTGGCATTATGGCTCTAATCTCTACTGCAACGAGGAGAAAATCACTCTGGATTCATTGACCTCTTCTCCACAAATTGATAATGTTGGGGGAGGCGGAGGTTTCACCAGAAGCGGACGCCTTTTTTTCTCACAAACACAAAGACCTAATGCTGAAGCAGAAGCTGCTGCTAAGGCAAAATGAAAGAATGTGGTATCTGAAGAGCCATCTGCCAAAGACACTCAGAAGACATCTTTTGAACAAGATGTAGACGAGTTCATGAGAATCATAAAAAGAAGTGATTACAAGGTGGTAGACCAGCTTCACCAAACACCCTCCAAAATCTCCATATTATCACTGTTAATGTGTTCCGAAGCTCACAGGAACGCATTGTTGAAAGTCCTGCACGCAGCATACGTGCCGGAGGAGATTACTATTAATCAGCTAGAAACTGTGGTTGCAAATGTCAACAGCAGTCATGGACTAGGCTTTACCAATGCTGACTTAACAACAGAGGGACGCAACCATAACAAGGCTTTGCATATCACCTTGGAATGCAAGGGTGCTGTTCTGTCTCATGTACTGGTGGACACTGGGTCGTCACTCAATGTTCTACCAAAGAAAGCCTTAGTGAAGCTGGAGTATGATGGCTTGGCATTGCATCCGAGTAATTTGGTGGTGAGAGCATTTGATGGCTCTAAAAGATCAGTGCTTGGGGAGATTGATTTGCTTGTGTTAATTGGCCCGTAGACTTTCAAAACTACCTTCTTTGTGACGGACATACAGCCGGCCTACAGCTGTCTGTTGGGTAGACCCTGGATCCACGCCGCTGGCGCTGTTACATCTACCCTTCACCAGAAGTTAAAATTCGAGTGGGAAGGCCAAATCATCACCATCTGTGGGGAGGAGGACATCTTTGTTAGCCAGCTGGCTACGCATAAGTACATAGAAATGGATGGGGATATCCATGAGACCATGAGTCAAGGGTTTGAGGCCCTTAATATCAATGAAGCATCTGCTGTGTGTGGGACTTCTATCACATCATATCAACAAGCCCGGAAGGTTGTTGAGGAGGGTACCGCTCAAGGCTGGGGCAAGCTGCTGCCAGTAAAAAAGAAAGAAGACCGATTCGGGTTGGGTTACAGACCAACTCGACAAGATCAACCAGAGGCTGCAACGGAGCCCAAGTTTGTCAGCAGGGGGATGCTCACCCCGAATGCTGTGAATAGTTTGGAAGATGAGTCAAAAGACGAGCGCAACCAGGAAAATTGGATACGTCCAAGGATCCCGGGGAACCATGTCTCAAACTGGTCTTCCCAGGAAATTATAAGAGTTACTCCTGCAGAGTAATTATTATTTCCTGTCTTTAAGCATGCATCAAGTCCTGCATCTTGCCCAAGATGTCAGGGCTCATTTTGTAATCGGACCATCTTGTATTTTGTGCAAACGATCAATTAATGAATATCAGGACATCTTTTGCAAATGAGTCTTTTTCTTTTCTGCTCACTGTTTTTCATTTTTCATTTTTTGTACAAAAATAAAATGGCAATGTTTTTCAAAATAATAACTTCATTTTCACTTTTTCTAAACAAGATAAAACTGGTCACTAAAATGAACAAATCTAAACCCTTGCAGAGAGTGCCTTCCAGACTGGACCGACAACAACACCGCTATGACTTCGTATGACTTTGACAATCCGATTAATCAAGCTGATGAAGGGGTTGAAGAAGATTATGAGCTACCTGAAGAATTAGCCAGGTTGTTGAGATAAGAGGAGAAGGTTATCACTCCTCATTAGGAGGAGGTTGAGACGGTTAATCTTGGTACAGAAGAAGACTTGAAAGAAGTTAAAATCAGGGCCTGTCTGCAAGATTCAGTAAAAGAGCAACTTATTGACATGCTTCGGGAGTATATGGATGTATTTGCTTGGTCTTATCAGGATATGCCAAGACTGGATACCGACATTGTTATGCACAAGCTGCCTCTAAAGGAAGACTGTCCACCAGTAAAACAGAAGTTGCGTCGTACTCGCCCAGATATAGAAATGAAGATAAAAGAAGAGGTACAAAAACAGTGGGACGCCGGTTTCCTTGCTGTAACTAGCTATCTGCTGTGGGTTGCTAACATTGTACCTGTGCCTAAGAAGGTTGGAAAAGTGAGGATGTGTGTGGATTACCGGGATCTGAACAGAGCCAGCCCGAAAGATGACTTCCCATTACCTCACATTGATGTATTGGTCGACAATACAACTCAGTTCTCGGTGTTCTCCTTCATGGATGGATTTTCAGGATATAATCAGATCAAGATGTCACCTGAAGACATGGAGAAGACAACTTTCATCACACCCTGGGGCACATTCTGTTATAAGGTAATGCCATTCGGACTAAAGAATGCTGGTGCCACTTATCAACGGGCTATGGTGACATTATTCCATGACATGATCCACAAAGAAATTGAATGTTATGTGGATGACATGATTTCCAAGTCCCTCACAGAAGAAGACCACCTGATGAATCTGTTGAAGCTATTCAAGCGTCTTAGGAAGTACCAATTGAAGTTAAACCCCAACAAGTGTACATTCAGGGTGCGATCCGGTAAACTGCTGGGATTTATTGTAAGTGAGAAAGGGATTGAAGTTGACCCTGACAAAGTCAAAGCCATCCAGGAAATGCCTGCACCAAAGACTGAAAAAGAAGTTTGGGGGTTCTTAGGTAGATTGAACTACATTTCAAGGTTCATATCTCATCTTACAGCGACCTGTGAGCCCCTGTTCAAGTTGTTAAGGAAAGAACAAACAGCCAGGTGGAATGAAGACTGCCAAAGAGCTTTTGACAAAATCAAAGAATACTTACAAGAGCCTCCAATCCTTATGCCTCCAGTTGAAGGAAGACCTCTGATAATGTACTTGACAGTATTAGAAGAGTCAATGGGGTGTGTGCTGGGCCAGCATGACGAGTCTGGTCGAAAAGAGTATGCAATATACTACCTAAGCAAAAAGTTTACCGACTGTGAACAACGTTATTCACTGCTCGAGAAAACTTGTTGTGCTTTAGCGTGGGCTGCTCGCCGACTAAGGCAGTATATGTTGACCCACACTACCTTATTGATCTCAAAGATGGACCCAGTTAAGTACATATTTGAGAAGCCAGCACTTACCGGACGGGTTGCAAGATGGCAAATGATTCTCACGAAATATGACATTCAGTACACATCCCAGAAAGCCATCAAAGGTAGTGTATTGTCTGATTATCTTGCTGAGCAACCCATTGATGATTACCAGCTTATGAGATTTGACTTCCTTGATGAAGACATCATGTTCATAAAAGCAAAAGATCACGAAGAGCCTATTCAGACTGAAGGGCCTGACCCAGAAGAAGAATGGACTATGATGTTTGATGGGGCTATTAATATGAATGGTTGTGGTGTTGGTGCAGTACTCATTACACCTAAGGGAGTTCACATGCCTTTCTCGGCAAAACTCACTTTTAACTGCACAAATAACGAAGTTGAATACGAAGCCTGTATCATGGGTCTTGAGGAAGCCATTGACCTCAGGATCAAGACTTTAACTGTATTCGGAGATTCAGCTCTGGTAATTAATCAAACCAACGGCAAATGGTACACCCACCAGGAGCATCTGATACCTTACCGGGATTATACAAGGAGGCTACTCACATTCTTCACAACAGTCAAGCTTGAGTATATCCCTTGAGATGAAAATCAGTTTGCAGATGCTCTGGCTACCATTTCATCCATGATCAAAGTTCAAGCTGCCAACTTTGTGCCTCGGATATCAGTGTCCAGACTTGACAGACCGTCATACGTATTCTCAGTAGACCTTGCTAAAGATGAAAAGCCTTGATTCTATGACATCAAACGCCTCTTGGAGGATCAAACATACCCACCCGGGGCATCTTCCAATGATAAGAAGACATTAAGAAGGCTAGCTGGTATTTTCGTCCTGAATGCTGATGGGTCGTTGTACAAAAGAAACTTTGATATGGTACTTCTCAGATGTGTTGATAAAACAGAGGTAGACTTGTTGATGCACGAGGTGCACGAGGGATCTTTTGGTACCCATGCTGGAGGACATGCAATGGCTAAGAAATTGCTACGGTCGGGTTACTACTAGATCACAATGGATGCAGACTGTTGTGCTTATGCCAGAAAGTGCCACTAATGCCAGATTTATGCGGATAAAGTGCATGTGCCTCCGAATCCTCTGAATGTAATGTCTTCACCCTGGCCCTTTGCCATGTGGGGGCATTGATATGATTGGAAAGATCGAGCCGACTGCTTCAAATGGCCACAGATTCATCCTAGTAGCCATTGATTATTTTACCAAGTGGGTTGAAGCAGCTTCGTATGCAAATGTCACCAGGCAAGTGGTAGCCCGATTCTTGAAGAGAGACATCATCTGTCGGTATGGAGTGCCCGAGCGGATCATTACTGATAATGGTTCCAATCTGAACAACAAAATGATGGTAGAACTGTGCCGGGACTTCAAGATCCAACACCATAATTCTTCTCCTTATAGGCCAAAGATGAATGGCGTTGTGGAGGCAGCTAACAAGAATATCAAGAAGATTGTGCAGAAGATGGTGGTCACCTACAAAGATTGGCATGAGATGCTACCATTTACCTTGCATGGGTACCGTACCTCAATCAGAACATCCACTGGGGCAACACCGTATCAACTAGTGTATGGTATGGAGGCAGTCCTACCTGTCGAGGTTGGATTACCCTCCTTATGGGTACTGTTGGATGTCAAATTGAATGAGGCAGAATGGGTTCGATCCCGGTACGAACAACTGAGTCTGATCGAAGAGAAGAGATTAGCTGCAATTTGTCATGGGCAGTTATATCATAAAAGGATGAAGAAAGCCTTCGATCATAAAGTCAGGCTTCGGGAATACCAAGTAGGAGATCTTGTGCTAAAAAGACTCCTCCCTCCTCATACAGACCACAGGGGCAAGTGGACTCCGAATTACAATGGTCCATTCATAGTAAAGAAAGTTTTCTCTGGTGGAGCGCTGATGCTCAGTACTATGGATGGCGAAGATTTCCTGTCCCCTGTGAATTCAGATGCAGTTAAAAAATACTTCGCATAAAATGACCCGCTGGACATAAAAACAGAATGTAAGTCCAGGCAAAAATAAGGCATCCCAGCGAGTCAAAAACAAAATAAAAGACTCGGGCAAAAATAAGGGAAAAATAATCAAAAAAATGTACACCCGCTGAGTTGAAAAGCCGCATTGGACAGCTCAGGAAAAAATGGGTATCCCAGTGGATTGAAAACCCGAAAGGGCGATCCACGCAAAATAAGGGAATAAGCGAACAACTGCATTCTGAATTCGTCTGTATCACTTACAACTTGGTAAACTTCAAAAGGTTCAAACGTCAGTCAGAATCAGCCTTCTTCATAAAGCAAGATGAGAAGAACGTCAACGCCATACGAGTCGTAGCAGAGGGAAGCTCACTGAAGCGTCATTAACATTGACAGTACCCTTTTGTTTCTCAATTTGTAACAATCTCTTCATTTCAGGGGATCTGTTTCTTTGACTGTATTTGCCAATTCAGGGCACCCAAATAAATAAAATCAGATTTTCAATCACATTTCGTCTTGTACATTTTATTTCATTTGCAAAAATGTCTGATATCCTTGATATAATGGTTGCATAAAAACAGATGTGCCTCCTTAATCGCATGCTTGCAGGAAATTTATTACTTACTCCCAGGAGTGTCTAAACTCCTATGATGGAATCCGGTAAGGGATGCCTCGGGGAACTTGTACGTTTCTTTGTCATAACAGGATTGCAGGTATTCAACGCGCAATGTGGGGCATGAAAGCTTCTCCCCAGCAAGATGCCATACCATTATTCCCTCAGCACATCTTCCAAGCAGCACCGGGGATGCTTTCTCCCCATCAGAGCTGCTAGGCATCACTCCTCCAGCACTTTCTCCGGAGCAGCATCGGGGGGGGGGGGGGGGGGAGGGCTCATTTCCCCTGCTAAGTTCATCATCCTCAGCAAGATCCCCACAGAGATCTCTAGGAAGATCGTTCAGTGATCATTCCTCCCCAGCCAAGTGCTAGACAGGGAACCATCTTCCCACAAGAGCTTCAGCCTCTATCCGGAAGAGCAATGACTAAAGATCGCACAGCAAAGTGACGAAAGCTTCCACAGACCCTAGCTAGGCTCCTCATTACCAAGATAGGTCTATCAGTGACCTATTTCCCCGAGCAGAATCATATATGTTAGATCTACCAATGACCTCATCCCCAGCTGGGATATTCCTTCAGTAAGATCAATCAGAGATCTTCGCAACAACGGGATCCGAATCCCGGATCGGTATCTTTTGCATAATCATAGCATTCACATCATATTTACCCTCAGAGCGTAGCATTCCGTCTAATACGGAGCATTACGGAAAAAATCAAACATATTGCATAATCACAAGCCATGTTTTGAATCAGTCACCTGTGCAGACCAACATTCCATCAGCAATGTATATAATCTTACAGTCCCCGCAGAATGCAAAAGCATCCCTTTGCACTCTCAAATACAGATACAGGCTCCTTTTGGCACTCGTCTGTGTCATTATCCCCCAGTAAAGTCGCCCGAATGTTCTCTACAAACAAATATCTATACACTCTTTTGACACCCGTCCGTGTCACCTTTCCCCAGCACAGTTACCCAAACACTTATAATACACTCCTTCTGACACCCGTCCGTGTCATCTTATCCCCACAGATCGTCAGAATATCTTTTATACTTATGAGTTCATGACTTATACATTCTCTTTTTGACACTCGTGCGTGTCACTCTCCCCAACATATTGAACACTCGTCTGTGCCCCACTCATGCTTACTTCTCACTCATACAGATACTCGTCCGTATCTTGTATACACCACTTATATTTTCCCAGATTCAACACTCGTCCGTGTTCTTTGTTAAACAGTTGGTACTCGTCTGTATCATCATCTCTGAGCATGCGTCAGCGTTTGTTTCTACTGATAATCATCCGTATCATAGTCTTAAGGATGCTCGTCCACATCTTTAATCTATACACGGTGTCAAACACTTATACCTTTCGTTTCTTGAATGTAGACACTCGTCCATGTTTACCATTCCTCAGTAGAAAGACTTTTCTCCTATCTGACATTCGTCCTATGTCGTGATATTTCGGCAGCCGTACCCTGCCAGGTGATCGTCCTTCACCTTTTTGATGATCTTCCTTCATCATTCCCCCAGCGGAGTCTCCATTATTGGAACCCTTTCCCATCCGACATTCGTCCTATGTCGTGATATTTTAGCAGTCGTCCCCTGCTAGGTGATCGTCCATCACCTTTTTAATGATCGTCCTTCATCATTTTATCTGATGGTCGTCCCTATCGTTGATCATGTTATCTGACATTCATCCTATGTCATGATAAACCCCGAGAGCAGCCGTACCCTGCTAGGTGATCGTCCTTCACCTCTTGATGATCGTCCTTCATTATGCTTATCCGATGGCCGTCCCCACCGTCGACCTTTTCTATCCGACATTCGTCCTATGTCGTGATACTTTCGGCAACCGTACCTTGCCAGGTGATCGTCTTTCACCAATAGATGACCGTCCCTCATTTTATCCCCAACAGAGCAGCCGTCCCCTGCTAGGTGATCGTCCTTCACCTTTGATTTCATTTATTTTATTAACCCGGTGGCCGTCCCCCATCGCTGTTACCCTTTACTTTATGAACCTGATGGCCGCCCCCATCATGATACCTCCATCTCCCCAGCATGTCGGACGTCCCCGTCATTGCTTTATCCCCAGCAGTCGTCCTCTGCTCGACGGTCGTCCTACGTCGCCCGCACTTTATAAATCATACTTTATTTCCTTTTACAATCTATATCCCTTTTCTTCTTCATAACCAGTGAGTGCAAATTTTGGACTGTCTTTGGTATTCAACCACAAGTTATCTTGTTTGCCTGATAAGCCGTCGCTTACATCCTACACAGCTAACTCATGCTTGAATAGGGGCAGCTGTAAACACCCCAAATTTTCCCTCACTCATTTCACCATGGCTTGTGATCTCTTCATTTGCATAAGTTCAATCATATCACATCATATTGTATTTTTGCTTCACTACATTGGCTAAAGTTCATCTGCATCTAGGGTTTGTGATCTGAGCAAACCAAGGGTCATCTGAGCCACTCCAAAGGTCTTCAATCATCTCAAGAGCGTCCACGTATGTTTAAGTATCATATTATATCCTCCCAAGATCCAGGAAGTCAGAAAATCACAAGAACTGAGAAAGGCATGGAAGCAGAGCCAAGCTTAACTGCACAGATGACCTAAATTTAGGGTTTTGGTTTCAGAGGCCATAACTCCAAATTTTTTGGTCATTCTTGTTTCTATTGGTCTCTATATGTTATAAGGATCCTACACACCAATTTTCATGAAGAAATTTAATGGGGAAGGCATCTGATCAATAGATGACTTTTTGAGCAAGTCAGTGCAAAATCAGGGCATTTGAGGCCCCCAATTATCCAACCAAAGGGCCCTCTCCATCATTTTTGGTGTATATGACCTTTATTTGATCTTATAAGAGGTTAGAAGTTCACAAAATTGAAGAATTTCAAGCCATTTGCAAAGTTGCCATTTTGGGAAAGTGACTTGTAATGCAAAATTGCCATTTTGGGAAAGTTTTTCAACCTCCTCTTTTTCAACCAAAATTGCTTCAAATGAAAAATTCTTGGTCATTAAAGTTGTAGATTGGATCTTTCCCTTTTCAAAAAGTACAAGAACGTGATCTAATTCATCCTAGAACTCAAGTTATGGCTTTGCAAAGTTGGGAAAAATCACTAAATTTTCACTTATGCACCAAAGAGGGAAACTTGCAAAAACTTATGCCAAGGCAAAATGTGACCTCTAATTGACTTCTAATCATCATACAAACATCACACATGACCTAAAACTCAGAATTGCCCAAATAATCATGCCATTCCATGCCTTGATCATCAAGTAATTCAAAAGGGGCCAAAACTTCATGAATTTGCAAAATGGCACAAATCTTGATATCCATTTGTGCCAGCTCCTCAAATCAGTTTCCATGGACCTCCCTAAAGCCAACTGACTCGAGCCATACCTCTAAGCCAGCCTGCCATGAGCCCATACCTCAAAGGACAACTTTCTTGACTTTATGCAATTTGAGCCATGCCAATCAAACTATTCCACAACAACTCTTCTGACCAATCACAGCTTCACATACATGCCTCAAGGATTACATTTCATAACTTCTTGGAACTCAGATCATCACATACACTCAGTTCACAAAATTTGGCCTCAAACTTGTCCTTTTCGAAACTCATAGCTCAGTCATCAAAACTCAAAACTTTTTCCACTATTCATCTCCACATTCACCCCTAATCATTTCCCACCCTTCATTTTGCCTTGAAAGCCCCCAAATCAAAAACACGATTTTCATTACCCTTGACTTGAGCTCCACTGAACTTCACATAAAGGCCATATAAACTCCAACCAAGCTTTGCAAACTCTTTAGGGGGATCATTGGGGGTGATTTGAAGCAAAGAACTAGCCAGAAAGCTCCAGGGTTGAAAGCTTCACTTCAGGTAGCCATGGAATTTATTTTTCCAGAACTCTTATTTTAAGTTTCTAAGTGCTTAAGCTTGCTTCCCTGAACACACTGAACTTGGAATTTTTGAAAATGGTTGAGAAATAAGCCTGTATCGAAGCTCTGAAACTTTTCCAGATTTTATGTTTTGATCCATATCTTGAGTTGTAGGTTATAGAAATTTGTTTTGATGCTTGATTCGTGTTCAGGGTGATTAGGAGATGTGATCTGGAGCTTTAGAGCTCTTGATTTTTCCTAGAGAAGAAGTTAGGTTTTGTGCTCGCCGGAGAAGATGACCGGAACCACTGTTCCGGTCATCTGAAGGTGATTTAATTAGGGTTAGGGTTTAGTTGAGTTTGAATGTGAGCCATTGATTTCCTTTTCCCGCGCGCATCCAATGGTCCAGATCCCTTGATTAAGCCCTAATCCTTGATTAATTAGGTTAAACATAATTAGGAAAATTCAAAATCCCAGAAATGATCCGAGCCCTCCATTCACGCGCGCGTCAACTCCCTCCCTTTTTGTTTAAATGCTGGCCATTGGATCGGTTGACTTTCCATTAAATTCATTTATTTTCATATTTTTGTCATTTGTTTTGCATAATTATTTTAAAATACATAGAAAATCCAAAAAAATATTTTCTTTCTGCATTTTTATTCTAAATAATTTTCTTAACATAAAAACAATTTTTATTTTATTTTTTACATTTTCAAACTATTTTAAAAATATTTAAATGTTTATTTTAATTGATTAATGAAGATTAATTAATTAAAATAGCATTTAGGTTTCCAAAAATCACCAAAAAATTCAGAGAACATTTCCAAAAATTTAGAAACATTTACAAACTCACAACACAAATTTCTTTTTGGTTTTGATCATACTTTGGCAATTTTCATTTGAATTAGGGTTCTTTAATTTGAATATTTTTAACCCTAACTTCAAAAATTCATCACTTTTGATCCAAGTTGAGTTTGTGAATGGTTCTTTTTGCATTGTGTTATGCATTCTTTCAAGCATCTAAAAACATTATTGTTTCATTTTTATAATGCATTTTCAATTTGTTTGGTATTTTACCTTTAGGATCACCCTTAAAACCCTAGGAACTTAGAAAAATCATAAGTCCTTCTAGGTTAAGCTTCTGACCTTCCCCTTTGGGCAGTGAACTTGTATAGGTTTAGGGTCCCTTTGATTCCATTTTCAATTTTTTTATCTCATGCTTTGCTTCTGATTTTGATTTTTGCATCTCATGTTGTACATAAACCCTAATTTGCATCTTCACTTGCATCCATCTTGCATACATGAACTTGCCATGACTTTTTGTGCATCCACATTACATATAAGACATCTTAGGACATGTTGAAGTCATGTTTGATCATTTCATCATCCATTTGCCATGTTTTTGTTTTCATTTGATGTCATATGCATTCATGAACTTTCATGCCTCTTATTTGCTTCATTTGCATTCTCATCCTTTGTATGATTATCCCCATCTCTTGACATGCTTTCATAGCATCTCATAGCATCATTTTCATCATGAATATGCTTCTGACTTTGGCTTTCATCTTTGCATTCCATCTCATTTTCATTTCATTTCATTTCCTTTTGCTAACTTTTCAGGTGGTAAGTGTTTGAGAAGTGAATTTGCCTTCACTTCTCATGATCTCTCCTCATCTCTCTTATGCATCATTGTTGCATTTTACTTGTGAATTAGAGTGAGCTTGCTCATTCATGCTCCTTCTTCACCTTCTTTTTTCAAGCAACTTATCTTCTTAAGTGAAGTAAGTTGTCCTGCTTCTTCTTGCTTCTCCTCCCTTTCATCTGCTTCTTCCTTGGTGGCTTCTCTGAAGATCTTCTTGCAAGCCCCATAAACCCTAGGAACACCCAATCATGATCACAACTAGGGTTTAATTAGTCCCCCTTTAATTTTACCTTTGTGTCATCTTTTGTGTCCTTCTCTTCTCATCTCTTAATCAGGGACTAAACCTTAAAGGTTTTAAGGCTTTGTGATTAAGGTTATGCCTGCATCCTTCTCTTAGGATGGAGTGTATAACTTTAATCCTAAGTGTTAAACCCTTAATGTGTTTAAATCTCTTAATCAATCCACCTAATAATCACTAAGGCAATAAGCTTGAAACTTGGGCCTTGCATTAGGGTTCTAATTCTTCCTTAATTGGTTAAGAAGGACTAACCCTAGTGTTAATGGACAAGTCCCCCTCAAGTTGTCTTACAAACCATAAAATTCACTTCTTAATCTTACCATTAACTAAAATCCATTTAATAAAGGTTTTGTTTTGTCATGAGGTTAATCCCTAATCATGGATTAAGTTGAGGAGCCTTTCTCAGCTTAAATGTTCTCATCTATTATCCTTCTATTAGGATGGTGTAATGAGTCCATTAAATCTTTGATTATGGCTTAAACTCATTACTTAACACTAAACAAAAACTCCAAAAAAACATCTAAATAATTGCAAGTAGGTTGATGATCTTAATCCTACATCATGGTGATTAAGTGTGAAGTGTTTACTTCATGCTTTAGGTATTCTCATTACCCCTAATCAGAGGGAGAATGTGATGAGTTTACTAACCCTTGATTTAGGCTTAAGCTCATTTTCTTATGACAAACAAAAAAAGCAATAAAAGATTGAAAACACCAAAAACAAACAATAATCGTCTCCTCTGGGATTCTCTTCTCATCATCTTCACTCATAAACGAGAACTTGCTTCTTCCGTCTAATGCAAGACAGTTTGCACCTGAGCCAGACAGATCATACACTTGAGCATAGGCAAGTTAGCAGTTCAAAAGTTAATTCATCTTTCAGTCTCTTTGAGTCGAACTACGGTGTTCTGACTTCCTCATTGCACGAGAGGATACGTAGGCATAACTTAACAATTATCGAACAAAAGTCTCTGTATATTCCCCCCCCCTTTTTCAGCTTTATTCTTTAAGTCTCATAGTCTTGAACTTTGCACTCTTTTCTAGCACTGACACTCTTTTATTTGACTTCACATTTCTTTTGCACTGACACTTGCATTTCTTTTCCAACTTTTGCACACAAAATAGCACTGACACTACCCTTTTAAACACAATCTTTTAAGCGTGGATCCCGTCGAGTACGACAGACAATCTGGGTGCTAATACCTTCCCAGATTGTAACCAACCCCCTTTCTCAGTTTCTCTGGTTCGCAACCGTCTTATCCATCTTTTCTTAGGTTTATGCAGCATTACCTTTCCTTCGGGATAAAAATGCCTAGCTGGCGACTCTTTTCAGTTCACCCTTGTGTTCTTCTCTCTCGCCGACCGTTCGCGTCTGTACCCTATCTGGCCAGGTGTCATTTAGTGGGAGCGACAAAGATCCTCCTGATAAGGTAAGATCACATAGTAACACCCGATAGCGCTAGGTTGCTTATCGAGTCTCTGTGGGATCGATATCTTTTATTACTACACGATAGACTATGCACTTGCAGTTAGTAACCGTTAGACTCAGAAAGTCATGATCACCATCCAAAATAGGCGGTCTATTGACAAACTCTAGTTCCATGTCCATTGTAGTAGAACATATCGTCCCTAGATCTCACCCAGATACAGAGCAGGATGTCTGCTCTGATACCAATTGAAATTCTGGTAATAGATATGAGATGTCAAATAAGATGTCACGACATTAATATATGAACATTGACAAGGTAAATAAAGTGTAAAGTAAAACAACAAAGACACAAGAGATTGTTAACCCAGTTCAGTGCAAACTCACCTACTCTGGAGGCTACCAAGCCAAGAAGGAAATCTACTATCAGTAGTATCAATTTAGAGTTAAACAATCTCAGTTAACACTTTTCATTTAATCACTATCCAATGCAATTTCTATCTAAGAACCCTTAGATAAGAGAACTCCCTCTCACTCCCCCTCAATCACACATTGTGATAATCAACCAAAAACTTACAAAGAAAATAGAAGAACATTCTTCCAAGATAAACAACTTGATTTTTCTTAAAAGCTTCAACCAAGAATAAACACTCATGCTTAAAATCTTAGAGTGGAAAGAATTACAACTCAATAAAATCAGTCCAATTCAAACATCTAGGTGATGTTAGAATGACTCACAATCAATAACACAAAACAAAACCCTAACTCAAAATGCAGAGCTTTTTCAATCTCTAATTTTTGTAATTTTCAATTAGGGTTGCACCACTTTAAGTAGAAAATGATCTTCATGAATATGAGCAATGAAAGCAGTCAGAATTGATCTTTATTAAAAACTGATTGATCTTCAAATCTCTTTTGAACAAATTGTACAGGAATAGAAACATCAGATCTTTCCGAAAATAATAACCTAAAAGATATTAAAATATTTGAAAATATCTTCAAATATCTGAAACAGAACAACTTCTGTTAATCATAAAATTCCTCCTTGATTTTCGCCACCAATCAGATTAATCACAGAAACAAACACCTGCTAAAAATCCTCCAGAATCAAATGACAACTTTCTGCAAAGTTGCCCAGAACTGACAGACAGATGTTAAGACATCTGCTATGACATCACAAAACAACAATAATGTCATGACAATTGAAGATGTTTCAGCATTTGGCTCAGCATCTGCCAAGTATTACAACCACATATGTAGTGATGTCTGAGCAGCCATGTCAGGACTTCTTATCTGACAACTTGCTAAACCTTCTATAGAACTTGTTCTTCAACATGTTAGAACATCTTGACCAACATTGTTGTTGTCATATTAGTTTTACAAAAATTTATGTCAACACCCACAACAGCAGAACTAACAACACCGTTTCCAGATCTCGTTTTGAGGAGAATCTAAAGAGAAATAGGTTTTTCTTTAGCTTTTGAGTTTCCACCGGATTCTTCAGCCTCAAGCTCCAACTATGGTGGTAGCGAATGCTCGCACATTAAAATTATTCACCATCCAGAGCTTCCCCGTCAAACTACGTTGAAAGATTTCTTCACCACCAACCTCTTCAATCTTCTTCTTCTTCTTCTTCTTCTTCTTCTTATTCTTCTTCTTATTCTTATTCTTTGGCGTGTCTTCTCCTTCGAGACCTACTGGAGAACCTTATGACCAATGCTCAATATAATGACACTGTGGGCTTTCTCAATCATCGTGGTTTTCTCTTTCTCTATTAGGGCAACACCCATTTTTTAATCCCTTCAACATTTCTAACAAATCATATTGAACAAGAAGAGCTTGCATCTTCAACTGCCATAAATATAAATCACACTCCGATAAATTTTTCAATCTTATACTTTGTTGACGACATCTTGATCCATACTCACCGTATCAATTTGTTGTGACAAATGTCGCACCATGAGCGAAATAATTTTGTGATAAAGAAATGTTTTCTTGAACAAACACAAGAAAACGATTTAGTTACGAAGAGAGAGAAGAAGACATAATTGGTTATAACATTTTTCTATTCACTTTCTCCAAAATAAGGGTTTACAAATGACAAGTGAATAACAACTTAACCACTACTTTAACACGCTAGAGTACAATATATATATATATATATATATATATATATATATATATATATATATATATATATATATATATATATATATATATATATATATATATATATATATATATATATATAGAGAGAGAGAGAGAGAGAGAGAGAGAGATAGAGATAGAGATAGAGAGAGAGAGAGAGAGAGAGACTCCTAGTATATGTATGATGATAACACTCATACCTGACATACATAACTATTACATAACAAATAACAAATTACGTAACTAACTTAAGTCATTTGCATGCTCGAACTGAGTTTGACTACAATATACACAACTTCCATTACAACATGCCCAAACTAACAAGCTTTCCCTATCAAGACTAGAGTTCCATAAAATAAAAAAAGTACTACTATGAGTTAGACTTTTCTTTTTCTCTTTCAAATGCCAACAAACCGTTTTATTTTGTTATATTTAATAGATCAATTTTTTAAAATAATTAAGAAAAATAGTTTGAATTACCTTTTTTTTCTATAACACTAAGGGAGGGTTAGTTGAGAGCCGCCGTTAAAATTTGAAATGGAAAAGGGTTTCCGCCATTAACATTTAACACCAAATAGCATCGTCCTCTCTCTTCAATTTTGATGAACATGGATGATTCTTCTACTTGCCCCTTCTGTTTTTTATCCCTTCCATCCTCTCAACTCCAATGGTATCACTCCCTTTCTTCATTCATTCATATTTTTCTACTATTGTTTCATATTGTCATAATACTTCCATAACATTGCTTCAATTTCAGGCATGCCAATACCCACTTCGAAGACGACGATTTTCGTTCCCCTCCGGTAACCCTTTTTCTCCCTCATTCAAACCCACCTATTTTTTCCCCTTTTTCTTTCAAATTAACCTAAAAAGTTTAAAAATTCAATAAAAATTGAATATTTTTCCCCTTTTTAAAAGTGGGTGATTGTATGATCAATTTCTGCAATCAATTAGATTCTAATGATACATTTTTTGTTAAAATAAGTTTACAAATTTATGTTCTAAAATTGGCCACTTTTTCTTCTGTTTTTCTAAAGAGAAGAAAATCAAATTAGTTGTTTTTTCTTCTCAGCTTATTGTTTATTATGCTGTGTTGTATTGTTTCATATGCAGAGTAAAAAAGCAGTTAGTGACTTACATTTTGATACGAAATTTGGTGATATTAATAATTGGTGTGGTGGCGATGGTGGCGGGATTGGTAGAGACAACGGGATATGGAGGATGGATGAAAAGATCTCTCACTTGGTTGATTTACAGATAAAGGGTGAGTTTCACAATGTTAATGGCGGTTTGATGAACTTATTGAGGAATTGTTTGGAATCTGAAGGTGGAAACTCGAAAAGCATCTTGTCGGGTTATGTTGATCATTTTCAAAGCCTTCAGTCGGAGGATGTTGGATGGGGTTGCGGTTGGCGTAACATTCAAATGCTTAGCTCGCATTTATTGGCACAAAAGCAAGAAGCGAAAGAGGTATTGTTTGGTTGTTCAGGGTTTGTTCCTGATATTCCATCGCTCCAAAGATGGCTTGAGATTGCTTGGGAAAGAGGTTTTGATGAACCTGGCTCTCAACATTTCAGTAGTTCTATCTATGGTTCTAAAAGATGGATAGGAGCTACCGAATGTGCTGCACTCTTGCGTTCTTTTGGTCTCCGAGCAAGGATAATTGACTTTGGTCCTAAGGAATCTGAATCTCTTTATCTATCTGTCCCTGGTTCAAGTGTTGGTGAACCGGAGCTAGTGAGAATTGACGATGGAAGGAAGAGGAAAGCACCTAATTTTCATGGACCAATGGATAGATATCTGTCTCGTAGTGGTGGTGGTGGTGTTTCTCAAGCAAGTTGTGGCACAAATGCAAAGTCTTGTTCTTCTCTTGATGTCACTGTTGATAAAGAAAGTGGTGGTGAATGTATGGTAAAAAGTGCTGCAGAAAAAAGTAAAGCACATCAAGTTCTAATGGATTTTGTGTGGAATTATTTTTCTAATAAAAACTCAATTCATTTTGGCTATAAGCGTGTTGTCTTCAGCGAGAAAACGTGAGTGATGATTCATTTTAGGTACACTTGTTCATGTTCTATCTATCTAACCAAACAAATGATATTGTTTCTTGTGGTGTTTGATGTTTTGAAAACTTTGTCTGACAGGCCCTTGTACTTTCAACATGATGGACACTCAAGAACAATAGTTGGAATCCAAGTCAAACATCAACGAAATGGAATTCTGCATTATAATCTCCTAGTTCTTGATCCTGGTCATGTAATATATTTCGGTGTTTTTATCTTTTTTCCTAATTGTAGTATTTAAATGGCTATGTTTAATTACTAGGTTTAGATTTATGTTAAAATTGACTTATTCGAGCTTATGCACTGACGTGACATAAACACTCCTGAGTCTATTTGAGGGAACTTGTGAAAATAACTTCTTACATGTCCATAAGCAGTTTTCAGCTTATTTCCTCAAGTTTTTTCTATTTATTTTTATAGAAATAGATTATACATAAGCACCGATATAAGTGCATAATGATGTGTTTATGTATGTGTACGTGTGTTCTGGAACATGCATGATGTGTAGCAATGATGACATACATAGTTTCTAATGCTGTTACTTATCGTTATAGAGAACGGCGGCTATAGAAAGATCACTAAGGGAGAAAGTTGGATGGCAGGGATTTATAAAAAGAGGAGTGCACACACTTAGGAAGCAACAATACCAGGTTTAACTTCTTTTTACAAAAATTTGCAACGCCTTGCTGCTTTGAAAGGTGAGGTTTTGATGTTAATTTGTCTATTTCAGCTGTGTTATGTTGATCCTGGAATTGCCAGTGAAGAGGAGATGAAAAAACTCAAGACAATGGATAGTGTCTTCATTCAACTCTAATCAGAGGTTTTTGCTGCATCAAAGTATCATATCTTATTTCATGCGATATAAAAAGCTTAGTTATGAAACATTCCTGAAGGGAGATAATGATCAGATTCAATTCAGGATTCATACTTCATACTACTTGTATGGAATGGAAGGAATCTGCGAATTGCACAATGCTAGTGAGACCATAGGGACAGGGGTTTATGGCTTTTCATTTTCTATAAGATATTTGCTGTCAATTGGTTTAAGTTTTGGCATGTTTCTACTTGTTGCAATAGAACTCTCATCAAAATGGTAATCGTTTAATTGATGCTACCCCTTGTGCATTTTGTGGTCCAGAGCATGAAATGATTTCCATGTGATTTCCATGTCATATTATATTGACCACAAAAAATAAGTGTAATTTATTTTGTTCGGATTAAGTAGATACTATGGACTATTGAGTTAGTGTAAACAAATCAGAAAAAACCAATTAAATCGATAATCCAAATAAAATTAAACTGAAGAAAAAAACCCGATTGTTTTTGGTTTGGTTCAAAAACCGAACCAAATCAATAAAAATCGAAGTAGTTTGGTTTGGTTCTCGGTTTTAAATTTTAGGAACCGCCAAATCGATGAACTGAACTGATGACTTTAAATACATATTTAATCTTTTATTTAACTAATTAATAAGCCTAAATTTTGTATCGGTCCAACATTTCTTCATCTTTAATTACACTTCTTTTCTTTGAACCAAATATGTAGTCAAAAACAAAACTCCAAACATAAAAAATAGAAATCATAAGGCATAAAAATTTGCTTTCACCAAACTATTGTTCTGCCTATCTGTCATCATTGTTTCTCTCGTCACCGTCATTCATATAGGTTATGGTTTCTTTTTTCATCTTCAAGTTTTCTTCGTTACTTTTCATTTTTTTTAATCTTTTATGTTTCTTCTTCAACGAATTTCCTTATAGTCTTGTTACAAAAAAGCCTTGATGTGTTTAAGGTGTGAAATATGTTAATTTATGTGTATTGAAACTTTTGACTTTATTGTTGTGTTTTATTTGTTAAGCTTTCAAATTCCTTCACAACATTCTCATGCCAAGTGTCTACTTTTTTATTCGATAGTGAACTTATTCATAATGCAATGAAAATTATGTAAATGTTTTGTATGAATTAAGAACAACTTATAAGTTGTTTGAAAAGTATAGCATGAAATATATGATATGAAATATATTATTTTAAAAATAATAACATAAAACCCATTGAACAATATTAGAGTAAATGATATACAAATGAATATAATGTTTAGAAAAAAATATTGTAAACAGATCAACTATACCGAACCGAACCGGTTAGTTTGGTTTGGTTCTACTTTTAAAAAACTTAGAGACCTTAATATATTTATAAAAAATTGTATGGTGGTTAGAGTTTGTTCACGACAGTGAGAAGCCATGTACAATGATGTTACAGTGGTTTTAGAGGACCTACTCATGTGAGGTGAGAAATTTTATATATTAGTGATGTACTTTGTTTATTATGCGTAAGTTATGATCAATCATTTCCCATTAAGGGAGAAGTATTTATAGAGGCCTTAGGCCTAAGGTTACTTGGGAAGGATTAACGCCAACTCAGTCAATGGTGGATTGTTAAATCCCTATTTCTTAAGGAGACATGGATCAACTATTGACCCTGACTTCTTTTTGCCCAATGAACGTCTTTTCCCATGTTTTTCCATTTCTGAGCGAGAGGAAGATACTTGGGGCGAGGCATTACCTCCTTAGAGGTAACATATGATCGTTACCTTCCTGGGGGTTACACAACTCCCACCCTCGACATATCTTTTACAAATATACACAGTCCCTTAATTACGAGGGATTTGATAAAGGACAAAGTGTTTTTAGACCATAGAATGAGGGAGTATCCCAAGACCCCAAGTTTTCCTGATGATATGTGTGATGAACCAAACCGATTAGGTTTTAGGTTCTTTGGAAATATTATGTAAAAGACCGACTAATGAGACAATAGATTCCTCGGTTATATGGAGTTTGACTAATGAAACTATAAGTACCTTAGGAGAAATTATATGGAGCCTGGCTAATGAGACTACAAGCCCCACAAGTGAGGCGTTTGACCTCTAAAGCATGACTTTTACAAAGCCCTCTAACAAGACTTAAGGCCAAATCTCTTAGAGTAAACTTTATTTGTGCCCCTTAGGCAAGACTTATATGTTTGGTCCCGCCCAAGAAAACTCTAGGTCTCTCAGGTGTGAAATTTATATAGTGTGGAAGATCTTAGTCCCTTAGGAGAAAGTATATATATATTGGATGATGAAAGACTACAAGTTCCTCGGGCGAGGCATTAGACCTTTTGCGTTAGACCTCTTGGACGAGACTTTTATAAAATCCTTAGATAATGAGTTTTTTTTTTGAAGAATTTACTTATATTTTGATAATTAAATTATATTAGAAGTAAAGAATATTGGTTTTAGTATTAAATTCTAATTTTAAATAAAAATAAGGAAGTTGGTAGAATTATGAGGAATTAAAGGAAGACTTGTGTTTGAAAGGGAGAAAACATGTTTCGTTTACTGTTCTTATGGTAACCTATTTCCCAATTTCGTTTTTTCAACATGATAGAGCCAATTATTCCATGGAAGTTCTTGGATTTATCATATGCAAATGCTTGCTCAAAGTTGCAAACTTACTCAGGTTAACTCTACTAAGCCACCAAAATCTTTCGTCGAAGCCATGAATAATGTCTGCAATATCCAAGTCAGTCAGTTGCCGAAACCATGTGCCAAAGGAGACCGTTTGTCAATTGTAATCCCCGAGGAGGAGAATCTACTGGGAGTGGAGGCGTGCAAGCACAACCTTCATGACGGTGTTATCTAGCTGAATGGTACGTCGCCACTAACGGTTCAAAACCATAAAGCTAAGCTCATGAGTCTATGGAAATCAATCGGAAAATGGGGTATCACATCTCTTGGAAAAAGGTATTTCAAGTTCTCGTTCTCTTCTCTTGAGGATTTTAGGAGAGTTTGTTCCATCACCTCTTGGAATCTTAGTCCAGGTTTTCTGAAATTGTTTTCATGGGCTGAGGATTTCAACCCTGCTCTACTGAAACGTTCATCTGCAAAGGTATGACTTCACATTCATGGCTTATCGCAAGAATATTGGCGTCAAAAAATTGTTTTTGCGATTGCGAGCATTGTGGGGATTCCTTTGTGCACAGACTCTGCATCAAATAAGTGTAGCTTTGAAAGTCCTTTTGGTCACTTTGTTAGGGTGTTAGTAGATCTGGATTTGAATTCTAACATCAGGTACAAGGTATTAGTGGAAAGAATGGAATTTACGTTTTTCGTCGGTTTAGAGTATGAAAACCTCCCGGAGTTCTGCAGTAATTGTACCATTATTGGTCACTCCTTGGATAAATGCAAATGTAGATCGGAGACATTCGGAACTGGTCTGCAGAATAAGCGAGGTGATTAAGAGGTGTTGGAGAGAGGTACAATTATGCAAAAAAAACAAAGCAACCTATTTTCGTTCAAGTCACCAAGGACGCAAATGAGGCAAATAATATAATAAATGGCAACGAGAAGGATCAATCAGTCAACCTGGATGCTAATCCTTCAATCATTCATGTTGTTATGGTGAACGACTCTGACACGGAAAAAGGTATAGGCAATGATAATTCTTTGGTCATGGGTGTTCATAAGTCTAGCTTGGATGTGGAAGCGAAAGCCATTGCAACAGTTGAAGACATAGAGGACACAAACAAAACTTTGGCCTTGTTAGTCGAAGCAAATGATTCAATTGAGAACTCGATCTTCTTAGACAACACTATAATAATCTCAGATGGAGAGGTCCCTGAAACAAATCCCGAACTTCAACAAGACTTAATGTTTCTTAATGCATCTTAGGACAACATGGTGCACCAAGAATTAGCTAAACAAGGAATTGGTGATACACTGCATAATCCTTTAGGAATGGATGAAGATGGATTCATGAAAGTCAAATCAAAGTAAAAGAAAAAATTTCAAAAAAAAATTGCAGCAAGAGGGAATTACTAGACAAGGTCGAGGCCCGATAGTGATAGGATGCAAATTCTAAACTCTAACAAAATTAAGAAGGACAATAAAGAAATTCTAAGAAAATTAAAATAACTTTTGATTTCATTGATTGCTTCTAATGTGTCAAAAGATAATACATATATAGTGATACTAATGGACCATTACTAAAATGCCCAATACTTATAGGAAGTCCAATTCAATAACAATTAAAACCCAACTACTATAAAACCTTAATTTAATAATAAACTAAAATATTAAAATATAAATAATACCCTCTATCATTGTCGCTGGGTTCACTTGAACCTTGTCCCCAAGGTTCTAAAATTACTCCCGGATTCGCCAATAGAAGTTGAATATCTATTTTCTTGAAGCTCTTAAGTAAATCTTCAAAGGCATAAATGCCACTAGTATCAATATCAGTAACTGGATAAATTTCAATAACAAGATAATGTATACTAGGTAAGTCACTTGATGTTCTTTGAATCTGCTTAAGAAACTGCTTAACAAAACTTCCAACTCCAATCACACTAAGATATAAAGCCATTCCTAAGCTTCTCATTGAATCAGGAACTTGGTCATAAAAATATTCTTGTAAACCAACAAGAGAAAATGCATCACCAAATCCAAGAATAAAATAATGAGGTACTAACCAAAATACACTCATATTCATAATCTTTTCTTGTTCATGCATTCTAAGTCTTTTAGCTTTTACTGTGAGACATGGCATATGTTTTGAATAATGTCAAAAACTTGGTATGACTGAAATTATGTGTGGATCACAAGGGAAAAGAAGGAAAACTCATTTTGATGAAAATAAACTGAATGAGCCGACTCAAAACCTTCTATGAGCTGACTCATTTGAGGCATTTTTAGCAAATTTCTCTCTGGTCCCAACAGGCTGACTGAGGTCAATTTTGAGCTGGCTCATCTAGCTTAGTGAGCAGGCTCATCCCTGTTTGAGCTGACTCATCTAGCCTGTTGAGTCGGCTCATCCCTATTTGAGCTGGCTAAATCCTGTTGGCATTTTCAGTCAATTTCTCTCGGGTCCCAACAGGTTGACTGAGGCCAATTTTGAGCTGGCTCATCCATCCTGTTGAGTCGGCTCATCCCTGTTTGAGCTGGCTCAATTCTGTTGCATTTTTAGTCAATTTCTCTCGGGTCTCAACAGGCTGACTGAGGCCAATTTTGAGCTGGCTCATCCAACCTGTTGAGTCGACTCATTAGCTAATTTGAGCTGGCTCGTTGCTGTAACTGTCATTTTTTTGTTATTTCTTGCTTTCAATTTTTTTGTTATTAACTAACCAATATAAATAGCTGATTTTATTTCATTTGAGTAAGGAACAAGGAAAGTGAAAGATATACACATAGCTCTCTTCATCTTCTTCATTCTTGCATCAATCAACAATCATACACAACAATCTTTGTTTGATTTCGGTGTTTGTTTCGAAGATAACGTTCAATCGTGAATTAGAGTTTCATATTGGGTTTAGAGTGTGTGGGTTTTCCTTGGAAAAATCCGAAGGGTTTTCTCCTCCAAGATCATTGAAGATTTTGGGGTTTTGCACACATCGATCGTTCGTAGATTCAGCCGAGTGAGGTAGATTGAAGATCAAGTGAATCGTTCTCTCATATCACGGTAGATGGAGGATTGCGAAGGTCTTTGTGGGTTCACAAGTGTGGGAGAAACTCAGCCGTGCTCAAAGTTTGGAGAATCGTGAATTCTTGCAAGAAGGGAGCAATTAATCGGAGGCTTTCTCGACACGCGTGGAAGACTTGATTCTACTTTAGATCAAGGGACAAGAAGAAGATTCGACATCACATTCAACGTGGTTTGGTTTGTTGGTTCATTTATTTCTCTTCTTGTAAAACAATTGCGATTTAATAAAATTGCTCAACTCAATTTCGAATTGGGGGCAGAGTACTTCGAGCGAGGACGACGAAGGAACTGCCTCAACAAATTCCTTGTGCTCTTTTCATTTCTCGCATTTTACTTTTATTCATATTGATATTGTGTGCTTGAAAATTCTGGTGTATCAAATTAGTGCATTCAAAGTGTTTGATAAATTGTTACACTCAAAAGTGATGACTAGAGTGGGTAAAATTCTGCACTATTTGATACAACAAAATTGTCTTTGGTGTGTGCACTCCAAGTGTTTGGTAAAAAGCCTAATCACATAAAATCAATTTAATTGTGCTTGATTTCTTCTCTAATCATTGTTAAGAATAGTTTTATCAAGTGCTGAATTATCAAGTGAATCATTTGTGCAATATTAATTCTTCTAGTCATCATTTCATTCCAATTGGGTTTTACGCATATCCGATCTCCGGTGACTTCTAATTTGAACTAGACGATTTTCCGCGATACTTTCGCAATACTTTTTCAACTTAATTTTGAAAAGTTAATTTTTAAAAAGGGATCTATTCAACCCCCCCTTCTAGATCTGCGCTACCGTCTAACAAGTGGTATCAAGAGCACCGGTTCATCTAGTGCTTCACATACAACTTATTGGAAAATGGACAACGATCCAACGGGGGCGTACAATAGAGCTCCAGTTTTTACCGGAGAAAACTATAGTCACTGGAAAGATTGTATGCGCATCCATATCAACTCTGTTGATAGAAAAATTTGGAAAGTTATTCAAGAAGGCCCTTTTCAAATAACCATGGCCGGACCGGATAATGTCCAAATTGAAAAACCGGAAGCACAATGGGATGATAATGATGAAAAGAAATATAGCTACGATTGGAAAGCTCGAAACATACTCATAGCTTCTTTGGGAGCGGATGAATATTTTCGAGTTTCTCATCACACATCGGCTAAAGCTATGTGGGAAGCCTTACAAGTTTCCCATGAAGGAACCAATGATGTTAAGCTTGCTCGAATTAATACTCTACAACAAGAGTTCGATCGTTTTCACATGAACCAAGGGGAAACCATTGGTGAAATGGGAAAAAGATTTTCTCACTTGACAAATCGATTAAATGCTCTTGGTAAAACTACTCCTAATGATGTAGCAACTAACACGATTTTGACATGTCTTACTAGGGAATGGTTGCCAAAAGTTACGGTAATCAAAGAAGCCAATGATGTAAGAACTTTGGATCTAATTACACTCATTGGAAAACTACAAGAGCATAAACAAGAGCTCTTAAACTTAAATGAGCATGAAGATAAAGAAAAGAAAGAAAAGATCGAGAAAAATAAAGATCATGAGAAGAAGAAGAAGAAGAAGTCTATTGCATTAAAAGCTTCTTCCTCAAAATCCTCCACCAATAAAGATAGTGGGAGTGATTCAAGTGATGATGAAGACGAATCAAACGAAGATATGGGTTTGTTTGTAAGAAGATACAATTGGTATCTAAAAAAAATGAGATTTCCCATTCGGACAAGTGTCTCATCAACTATAGAAGAAAATCTAATCCTTCCAAGCAAGAGTTTGTTAAAAGTACTAAAGGCAAGGGATCTTGTTACAACTATGGAAAACCGGGACATTACAAACCGAATTTCCCTATGTTAAAGAAAGACAAGGCAAAAGACAAATATCAAAGAAAAGGTAACAAGGCTAGAAGAGCATATATTTCTTGGGAAAGCGATAGTGATTCGTCTAGCAAAGATACCTCAAGCGATGAGGAAGAGAAAGTAAACCTTTGCCTCATGGCTCATAAGAAAGACAAGAAAGAGGTAAGACATGCTAAATATGATTATGCTGAAAAACTGTCTTATAATGATTTGCTTAGTACTTTTAATATTCTCCATCAAGAAGCTAAAGAAGCTTTCAAGCGCATTGCATCCAACAAAAGAATTTTTGCACATTTAGAGAAAAATGTTTCGGATAATGAAAATGCTATGAAAGCTCTTAAGGCATCGATGGTAGAATCTATAGTAGAAGACAAACGAGAATGACACAACTTTCATAGTTGTGAAACATGTTGGATTTGGCAAAAAGAGGTTAAAACTCTTCAAGCCAAACTAGACAAGTTGTCACAACCAAAAATGAAATTCACTATTGATCGTTCAAACTTTAGAGAATCAATGAACAACCCATATCAAAAATATATCTATGTTGTGAAGGATCAAAATAGTCAATGAAAGTCTAAACCATTCTTGAAATGTCACTATTGTTGCAAGGAAGGTCATACAATTGCCAAATGTCGTTTTAGGATATACTTGGTCCCTAAAGGCATTTGTCAATGGTTGCCTAAAAGCAACAAAATTTTCACTCACACTCTAGGACCCAATGAAAATTGGGTACCTTTCTCTCTTGTCTAATCATGTAGGTGGAGCGTCTTAATACAATGGAGAAACGATGGTTTCTTGATAGTGGATTCTCAAGACATATGACAGGTGATATTTCCTTATTCTATGACTTTGTGGCTAAGAAGAAGGGCTTTGTTACCTATGGTGATAACAACAAGGGAGCTATACTCGACAAAGGTAGTGTAGGTTGTAAACACCCCAAATTTTCCCTCACTATTTATCACACCATGGCTTTTGATCTTTCATTTTTGTTTTAACATAAGCATTACATCTCATGTTGCATTTTTGTTCCACTGCATAGTTCAAGTTCATCTGCATCTAGGGTTTGTGATCTGAGCAATCCAAGATTTCATCTGAGCCATCCCAAAGGTCTCAAAGCTTTCCAAGAGGGTCTATGTGTGTTCTATTATCATAATATGCTCCTCAAAGTTCATGAAAGTCAAAAGATCACAAGAATTGGCAAAGGCATGGAAGCAGAGCTAGGGTTTTCACTACACAGATGACCAAAATTAGGGTTTTGGTTTCAGAGGCCTTAACCCCAAAATTTTGGGTCATTCTTGTTTCTAATGTTCTTAATATGTTATAAGGATCATGTGTACCAAGTTTGATGGAGAAACGCATTGTGGAAGTCATCTGTTTACTGGGTAACTTCCTGAGCAAGTTAAGTCAAAATCAGGGCATCTGAGGCCCCCAACAATGGAACCAAAGGGGTATTTGCATCAAATTGAAGTTAAATGATCTTTATTTGAACTTAGAAGTGGTTGTAAGTTCACAATATTGGAGAATTTTGAGCCAATTGCAAACTTGCCATTTTTGGAAATGACTTGAAATGCAAACTTTCCATTTTGGGAAAGTTTTTCAACCTCCTCTTTCATGACCAAAAATGCTTCAAATGAAAAATTATTGGGCATGAAAGTTGTAGATTAGGGTTTTCCCTTTTCAAAAAGTACAAGAACATGTCTTGATTCATCTTAGAACTCAAGATATGGCCTTTCAAAGTTGGCAAAAATCACATAATTTTCAAGTTCATGCCAAATAGGGAATTTTGCAATTTCACTTGCCAAACATTCTAATGACCTCTAATGTGCACAAACACTTCATAACATGCCAATGCAACTTCAAAAGATCAGAATTGGCCCAAGGATTGAAGCTTTTCATGGTTTGATTCACAAGAAACACCAAAGAGGGAAAGTTGCAAAATATATGCCATCTCATGACCCAAGCCTTCCAGCACATCAAATTCAATCCCATGGCCATCCTTGATGCAAGCTGAGGCCAGACACCCCTCCAAATAACCTCTGACCCGTGCCCATACCTCATAGTACACAATCTTGACATTTTGCAAAAACCCCCATACCAATCAGCCTGTGCCACAACAACTCTCTGGCCAATCAACTTTGTTTATGTGGACATTAAGCAACTCATTTCATACAATACACAAGGCTGAAACCTCTCATACACCCAGAATCACAAAAACCTCAAGAAACCTTCATCTCTTCGAAATTTATCACACAACCACTCAAACTTCAAACTTTCTTCACCATTCAACTCAGCATCACCTCAGGATCATTTCCCACCCATCACCATAGCCTAAAACACCCTCAAACTCAAACACAATTTCTGCAATTTCAGAAACCAAACACTCAAAATAGCCACTCTAAGCTTCATTCAAGCTTACCAATAGCCTCAGGAGGTCAAAGGGGACTAGATTGCACAAGGGGGAAGGCCATAAAGCTCCATTTCAAAGAACTTCATCTCAGGTAACCTCCAAGAACATTTTTTCCAGAAACGTGTTTTCATGTTATAGAATGATTCTACGTGCTTCACTGATCACCCTGATGTGTTTAAAATTAAAAATGGTTGAGAAATAAGCATTTCATGATGTTCTGAAACTTTGCTTGTGAAATTGTTTTTGCTTTGATTCATCATGTATGCGTGTTTTAAATGCTTTTTGATGCTTGATTCTTGCTTGTTGATGTTTAATGGTTGATTCTGGAGAGTTTGGGAGGTTCTCATAGCTTAGGGAGAGAGATAGCATTTTGTGCTCGCCGGAGAAGATGACCGGAGCTTGCTCCGGTCACCTGAATTTGTTTAGGGTTGTGATTAGGGTTAATCCAGCCGGTTTGAATATCAGCCGTAGGATCCTGTTTAGCATGTGTTTGTAGGGTCCAGATTGATCCACTTAAGCCCTAATTCAGTTTAATTAAAATAATTAGTTAATTAACCCAGTTTGAATCTCAGCCATCCAGATGCGCGCGTGGTCAATTCCCTCCTTCCCCAGTTTGAATCTTAGCCTTAGGATCTGCTGACTTCCATTTATTCTCATTTATTTTCATTTTATTTTCATTTCTTTTGCATATTTATTTTAAAATACCAAAAACCATCACAAAAATATTTCCTCTTGCATTCTGACTTTAAATATTTTTCTCATTCCAAAAATAATTTTTATTTTATTTTTTGCATTAAAAAGTATTTTTAAAATATTTAAATGTTATTTTTAATTAATTAAAGTATTTTAATTAATTAAAAATGCATTTAGGTTTCTAAAAATCACCAAAGAAATCATGAACCATTCCAATGCATTTAGAAACATTTTCAAACTCTTCACACAAATTTCTTTTTAGGTTTGATCATAGTTTGCCAATTTTCTTTGAATTAAGGGTCATTAAAATCACATTTTTGAACCCTAACTTTGAAAAATCATTTCTGCCTAACCAAGAAGAGTTTGAACTTGATTATTTTTGCATTGTGTTACATATTGTATGTAGTTTATAGGTTATTTTCCTCATGAATTTATCTTGCATTTTTAAATTGATTTGCATTTTTCCTTTTGAACCACCCAAAAACCTAGAAAACTTAGAAAAATCATAACTTTCAATAGGATTAGCTTCTGACCTTCTCCTTTGGGGTGTGACCTAATGTGGGATTAGGGTTTGTTTGAGCTTAATTTCAAATTTTTATCATGTCATAGGCTTCTGTTTTATCCATTTGCATTTCACATGTTCATAAACCCCTAATTTCTCATGTTCATCTGCATTCATCTTGCATATTCATCATTACATGAACTTGCCATGACATTTCATGCATTCATATGTCATATTAGACATATTAGGACATGTTAGAACCTTGCTTGAATATTTCTTCATTCATTTGCCATGTTTAGCATCCATTTCATTTCATAAACTTTCATGTGTTTTCAAACTTCTAAGCATGCTTCCTTTGCATCTCATATTTGTATGATCACACATATGCATATTGTATGACTTTGCATCATCTCACATGACATTTTCATAACATAAACACTTATGACTTTGGTCTTTGCACTTCATTTCATCTCATTTCACTTCATTTCTTTATGCTTTATACTTTATGCATTCATGCTAACACTTTCAGGTTTTGGTAAGTTATTTGGGAGGTGGATTTGCCTTCACCTCTCACTTCTTCTTATGTCTTTCATATGAATTTAACTTGTCTTTGAATTGAATTTGATTCACTTATGTTCCATCCTTCTAACTTTCTTCCTTTAAGTTACTTATCTTCTTAGGAAGTAAGTAACTTATTCTTCTGCTTCCTCCTCCTTTCATCTGCTTCTTCCATTGGTGGCTGCCTTGAAGATCTTTCTTAAGCCTCACAAACCATAGGATATCCAAGCATGATAATGATTAGGGTTGTAATTAGTCCCCCTTAGATTTTTACCTTTGAGTCTCTCTTCTCATCTCAATAATCAGAGACTAAACTCTTAAAGTTTTAGGACTTTGGAATTAGGGTTATGCCTGCATCCTTCTCTTAGGATGGAGTGTATAACTTTAATCCTAAGTGTTAAACCTTTAATTTGTTTAAACCTCTTAATCAAAACACATTAATAATCATCAAGAATTTATCTTGTAACTTGGGCCTTACATTAGGGTTCTAATTCTTCCTTATGGTTAAGAAGGACTAACCCTAGTGTTTAATGGGCAAGTCCCCCTCAAGTTGTCTTACAAACATAAAATCCACTTCTTAATCTCATCCCTTAATTAAAATCCACTTAATAAAGGCTTGTTAGATAATGAATTTAATCCCTAACCATGGATTAAGTTGAGGTATCTTCCTCAGCTTAAGTGTTCTCATTTATCATCCTTCTATTAGGATGGTGTAATGAGTTCACTAATTTGTGATTAGAGATTAAACTCATTACTTAACACTAAACAAAAATCCAAAAACATCTAAATAATCACAAGTAGGTTAATGATCTTAATCCTACATCATCATGGTAATTAAATTGATATGCTTATCTCATACTTAAGTAGGCTCATTATCCCTAAGCAGGGAGGATATAATGAGTTTACAAGCCCTTGATTTAGGCTTAAGCTCATTAACTTATGCAGAACACCAAAAACAATAACAAAAATTAAAACACAAAAACAAACAATAATCGTCTCCTTCGGGATTCTTTTCTCATCACACTCATTCACAAACGAGAACTTGCTTCTTCCGTCTAATGCAAGACAATTAACACTCGAGCCAGACGAGTCATACACTTGAGCATAGACAAGCAAGCAGTTCACAGTTAATTTATTTTTTCAGTCTCTTTGAGTCGAACTACGGTTTTCTGACTTCCTCATTGCATGCGAGGATACGTAGGCATAACTTAACAGTTATCGAACAAAAGTCTCTTTGTCATCCCCCTCTTTCAGCATTCTTTTAAAGCCCCAGTTCCTGAGCATTCACCTTTTTTGCACTGACACTTGTATATTTCTTTTCCAGCTTTTGCACACAGATAACACATACACTACCCCTTTAAGCACAATCTTTTAAGCGTGGATCTCGTCGAGTACGACGGACAATCTGGGTGCTAATACCTTCCCAGGTTGTAACCAACCCCCTTTCTCAGTTTCTCTGGTTCGCAGCCGTCTTGTCCATATCTTTCTAGGTTTATGCAGCATTACCTTTCCTTCGGGATAAAAATGCCTAGCTGGCGACTCTATTCAATTCACCTTCATCTTCTCTCTTTCTCCGACCGTTCGCGTTTGTACCCTGGGACCCTGGTGTCTTTTCGGGGGAGCGATAGCTTGGCGACTCTGCTGGGGATCTTTTCTTGCAACCAGTGCTTCTGGTTCTTTTTGTGGGTTTCTCCTAGCGCTTGTTTGATTTATGTTTATGGGGGTGTTATGTGCTACTTGTGCTTGTTGTTTATTTTCTTTATTTATTGCTTTTTTCACAGCTTTATTTATTGCTTTATTTATTGTTTATATGCATTTCATACTGTTATCATCATATCATTTGTGCTGGATCTCCTGTCTGTTTTGGTGGGAGGGATATTGAGTGAGTAAGGTTCCATACCAGGAGCCTGAGTGACACATAGGATAAAGTGGCTTCATATTCTTTCCCATTCCATTTCGGTCTGGTGCGGGAATATGAAACACGGTTCAGACATAGGTTTATTCTTGAGAACTCTGTGCTACGGATTTCCTGTAGTACTAGGGCTATCTGGGAAGCCTGCTAAGTTTGGATGACCTTTTTGTGACCTTCAGCATCTGAGGTGAATTAGAGGAGGATCCTTTATGATTATTGTAAACACTGTACCTCCGGGTTAGAAGTGTTTACACTTCTCATAACTGATCCAAGTCTGAGGATCCTTGTTCTAGAACAATACATGTGAGGGGGTTGGGATGTTTACAGGTTTGCAGGAACCCTTGGCCTCATCATACCCTGTTATTGGTTTTGTTAAGGTCACATCATTTTGGACTGTTCTTGTGAAACCCTGGACTTGTGACTCTTTATTTGAGTCCCCCACATGGTTACTAGTTTTCTAAGCCTCCATCCGGAATTATGAACACACATGGACCCTATCAAGGCAGATAACAAATCCAGCACTTGATCACAAACCCTTGCATATCATTCTGCATACATCGTTTTGCATCATTTAACATTTGTCTATTTGTTTTACAAGGTATCCACATCTTATCTTTGGTTTGGTTTTGACCTGTTCTGCTGCTCAGATTCCTTCAACTATCTGCATCAGCCACCTTTATCAGCTATCTTCATCAGAGATTCTTTTCAGCCTTCTACATCAGCTGTCTTCATCAGAGATTCTTCTTCAGTACCTTCACCAGTTGCCTTCATCAGTACTTCTCCTCAGTCTTCTTCATCATCATTCATTGTCAGTATGGACCCATCCAGGAAGAGCAACGTCACTTATCATTTCTTTGAGCCCACTCTGACAGGCATCAGACAGATCCAGACTCTCATCACTCCTGATCATGTCCCTTTATTCAGGGAACATTATGGTGGCATTATGGACATGATCATGGACTTGGATGCATCCCAGAGGAGTATGATCCACACCTGTCTTCAGTTCTATGACCCTCCTCTCAGATGTTTCACTTTCCCAGATTTTCAGTTGGGACCTTTGCTAGAAGAGTTCTCCATGTTGTTGGGTGTCCCCATCAGGAGAGGGATTCCTTTCAACCCTGAGATGACTGCTCCCAAGAATGAAGATATAGCTAAGGCTTTGCACTTGGAGTCCACCCTTATTGATCAGAATATAACCACTAAGGCTGGAATTCCAGGCCTCCATTTGGACTTCCTGATTACTCAGGCCACCATTCATGCTGCAGCAGGGAAGTGGGACACTGTTTGTGCTCTTCTGGCCCTTAACATATATGGAATCATCCTGTTTGCATACGAGCCTAAGTTTGTAAGCAAGAGTGCTATCCACATTTTCTTGTTGAAGAATCAAGTCCCTACTTTGCTTGGAGACTTTTACTACTCAATGCATCAAAGGAATGAGAAGCAGAGGGGAAGATTAGTCAGATGTTGTGCACCTCTCTTCTATTGTTGGTTATTAAGGCACTTGCTAAAGTCAGAAGCTTTCCTGAACCCTCATCAGTCAAGGAACTGGGCTAAGAGAATGATTGCCCTTACTTTAGAAGACATCAGATGGTGCACTCAAAGCACCAAGGGCAGAGATATCATCACCAGTTGTGGGCAATATCCCAATGTACCCCTGATTGGAGTGAAGGGTTGCATCAACTACAATCCTTTTCTATTCAAAAGACAATTAGGATATTCTTTGATGCATCCAACAAGAGAGCAAGACATGTCAGAAACCCTTTATTGTGATATTCAGCACAACCTTGCCATTGCCAGACAAGCAGCCTGGGCTTGGGACAACATTCAGACAAAGGGGACTGCTATTCTTGGCAAGTGCAACAACATAGCTTCAGCTCAGTATCTTGATTGGTCTCGTGTCAGAGGATAGATCACCCACATGCCATTCACCCTAGAGGATGTGCCTAGACCATCAGCAGTAGAGCCTGCAGCTACAATCAGTTTAGAGGAGTTTGAGAAATTGAAGGAAAGGAATGCTCAGCTTTCTGAAGCTCTGAAGAAGACTCTCTGGGAGAGGAATGATAGTCGTCTGGACAATGAAAGGTTAGAGAAGCTCCGGATCGAGCATATGACCAAGATTGAGAAGACAGATGATTACATCAGAAGAGCCCGAGCAAGGGAGTTGGTATTAAAGAATGCTTGCAAGGAAGCCAAGATTCAGAAGGCCAGAGCTGAGCACTACTTGGAAGAGAGTCAGGCTAGGTGGATCAGGATCACTGAGGCTCATTCACAGGAAGATCAGAGAACCCAGGCTATGATAGAGCAGTTGGAAGCTAGTGAGAAGAAGAATCAGGAGGCCTTATTAGCAGCATAGAAAGAAATCTCTGAGTTGAAACTCCGGGCAGGGTTGAAGAGATCAAAGGACCAGGACAAGCATAAGAAGTTGACCAGTGCCATTGCCACCAGGAACCTTCTTATCAGGACCATCACAGAGCATCCAGTTGGCCCAGTGACTGAGGCTCTCCTGAAAGAAGTCAGAGAGGATGATTATGGATTGGATGTCTGATTTCTTTGTACTTGTACTTCATTTTTGATTGTATTTTTTGTTGTTGTATTATGACCCACCATGGGAACTTTGTTGTAATCAAACTATGTATCTTTAGACTTTGTAATATATGGTTTGTGTTATTTTGTGGGCTTTATCTCTCTTCAACATCATCATTCCTTGAGGTCTGGAAGGTCAAAACCAAAGAACCAAATCGGATACCCTTGGAAGACAAATAGACATCCTGCATTGCATACTAACCTCATTTCTTTGTTTTGTAGGTTTTTGTTTTTGTTGTTTCTCACTTTGTTGTGGTTTCAGGAAACATTGCTCGTAGAAGAGTCTTCCCCATCAACCGAGTTCACCGGTATCCGACAAGAAACAACCTTCCAGGATTACAAATGGACCAGGTTCAGCAAGATCTGACTGACGTGAGAGCCCAAATGTCCAATGAAAGGACTGAGATGAGGGCCCAAATGAACCAGTTTATGGCAGTGATGACTGGGCTGGCCCAGAGCCAAGAAAGACTGAGAGAGTTGGTCGAGCGGCAAACTCCCGAAGAAAACCACCCCGATACAGGGGGTACCAGCAACAATGATCATGTACAACCTCGTACTGATCCCCTAGAGTTTGGACCTCATATGAACCCAGAAATTAATGCTATAAGGAACACCCAGGGTAACACTGGAGGGCGTGCCTTGCAGGAGGACCCTCAGGAAGAGCAATTTAATGTGGTTGGGGCAGGAGATGAAGTCTATGATTTTCGGCTGGACGAGATAGCAGAAAAGCTGAGGTCTCTGGAGTCTCAAAACTCTCTGGGTTTTGATGTCATGGATATGGGACTAGTGGAGGAGGTTAGAATTCCTCACAAATTCAAACCTCCCTGCTTTGAAAGATACAATGGTACATCTTGCCCTCGCACCCATCTCCAATCTTTCCTGGGAAGATTAAAAGCCTACACCATGGATAAAAAGCTGTGGATGTTCTATTTTGAGGATAACTTGACAGGGGCATCCCGGGAGTGGTACTCTCATTTGACCAGGGCCACAGTAAGAAATTGGAAAGATTTGGCCGAGGCTTTCATTCGCCAATATCAATATAATTTGGACATGGCTCCAAACAAAACACTTCTAATAGGAATGTCACAGTCTTCCATGGAAAGCTTTATAAAGTACGCTCAAAGATGGAGGCAATTAGCTGCTGTCGTTCAACCCCCAATGTCAGAAAGGGAAATGGCAGATATGTTTATGAACACCCTCCAGGGGACTTACATTGATAGGTTGGCTGCATTCTCTTCCACTAGCTTTGCAGACGTGGTTATAGCTGGAGAAAGAATTGAGAGCTTATTGTAAATGGGAAAGATTTCTGATAACGAAGCCATTTCAAGCAGTGCAAGGAAACCATTTGCAGGGCCTTGCAGATCCGGTGAAACAAATTCTGTACATATGGGCAGAGGAAGACCCCAATACCTGCCAAGATCAATTGCCGTTGTCACTATTCCTACTCCACCTCCTCAATACACTCAACAACCACAACATTTTCCTCAACAACAACAGTTTCCTCAACAGAGGTCCTACAACAACAACAACAACCAACAACAACGCCCTTTCCAGCAAAGGCCATCTCGAGTTAACAGGATAAATGACCCTATACCAATGCCATATGCCACCTTGTTGCCACAACTCCTGAAGCTTAATCTTTTCGAGTTAAGGACTTTGGCTCCACCAGATCCTCAGAACCTTCCAAGAAATTACGACGTCAATGCCAGATGTGCCTTTCATTCTAATGCACCTGGTCACACCACATAAAAGTGCAGAGCTTTGCACATGAAGGTCCAGGATCTGGTTGATTCAAAGGCCCTAAATTTTGCACCACCTCCTAATGTCACGAAGAATCCTATGCCCAGCCATGGTGGGCCCAGGATAAACGCAATTGAGGAGGGCCAACCCATGAATTTAATTGAAGATACTTCAAGTATTCAAACACCTCTGGCAGAGGTTAAAGCTCAGCTTTTAAAATGCCAGGTGTTTCCAGGTTGTGAGGCCTGCTGTGAATCTTGTAAAATTTCCGTCAATGGGTGTGCAAGCTTGAAAAGTGGCATCAATGGCCTGATCAGAGAAGGTATCCTGCAAATAACAACAACGGCTTCTACAATATCAACAACTCCTTTTTCAGCAACAACCAGTACTCCTCCTACAACTGCAAAGACAATTGTTCCTACAGACTCGTCTACAAAATCAATAACCACCTCTTCCATCACTTCAACAAACACCAGTTCAATTGCATCCGCTTCTACAACTACAACAACCATGAACAATGACGTCTCCACAGTCACCATATATTACGACCCTGCAACGGTCCTTGATTCCAGCAACTTTCAACAACAATCTCAACAACAGTTTCAGCAACAACCAAGCTTCACTCAATCACCACCACCATTAACCAGAAGTCCTGTTACCATATTTTATGATCCACAAACAATAACGGTTCCTACCTCTGCTGCAGTCAGTCCAGTCACCATCACGGTGTTGGGGTCCATTCCATATGATAAAGATAATGTTGTACCATGGCACTATGGTTCAGACCTTTACTGCAACAGAGAGAGAGTCCTTCTTGATTCTTCAGTTCATACACCACAAATGGATAATGTCGGGGGAGGCGGAGGCTTCACCCGAAGCAGACGCCTTTTCACGTCACAAGTTCCAAGAGCTAATACTGAGGCAGAGGCTACTGCCAAAGCCAAAGGTAAAAGTGTGGCACCTGAAGAACCTGTACCAAAAGAAGCCCATAAAACATCCTTTGATCAAGATGTGGATGAATTTATGAGGATAATCAAAAGAAGTGACTACAAGGTTGTGGATCAACTCCACCAGACTCCTTCCAAGATCTCCATCTTATCCATGCTGTTGTGTTCCGAAGCTCATCGGGATGCACTACTTAAAGTCTTGCATGCAGCCTACGTGCCGGAGGAGATCACAATAAATCAGCGTGAGACAATGGTGTCTAATGTTAATACTAGCCATGGGCTAGGTTTCACCAATGCTGATTTGACAACAGAAGGTTGTCATCATAACAAGGCTTTACACATCACCCTGGAGTGTAAAGAGGTTTTGCTTTCACATGTTCTTGTTGACACTGGGTCTTCACTCAATGTCTTGCCAAAGAAAGCCCTTGTCAAGCTTGAATATGATGATATAGCTCTCCGACCAAGCAATCTGGTGGTTAGAGCTTTTGACGGTTCCAAGAGGTCTGTTCTTGGAGAGGTGGAGCTTCCTGTGATAATTGGCCCGCATGTCTTTCAAACTATTTTCTATGTGATGGACATTCAGCCGTCCTACAGCTGTTTGTTGGGTCTACCATGGATTCACGCCGCTGGCGCAGTTACGTCGACCCTTCACCAGAAATTGAAATATGAGTGGGAAGGGCAGATTATCACAATCTGTGGTGAAGAGGATATCTTTGTTAGCCATCTGGCTACATACAAATACATTGAGATGGATGGTGAAATCCATGAAACCATGAGCCAAGGGTTCGAAGCACTGAACGTCAATGAGGCGACAACTAAAGTATTTGCTGCATCCCAGAAGGATAGGATGGGTACTTCAATTGTCTCCTATCAACAAGCTCGGAAGGTTGTTGAAGATGGAAGCGCCTGAGGCTGGGGCAAGCTACTACCAATGGAGAAGAAGGAGGACAAATTCGGTTTGGGTTACAAACCATTCCGACAAGATCAAGCAGAGGCTGCTAAGGAGCCCAAGTTCATCAGTGGGGGGATGCTCACCCCAAATGCTGTTAATAACGTGGAAGACGAGGTGGAAAGCGACCTCAACCTGGAGAGCTGGATTCGTCCAAGGATCCCGGGTCACCAAGTCCTTAACTGGTCTTCCCAGGAAATTATAAGGGTTACTCCTGTAGAGTAATTATTATTTCCTGCTTTTTTCAGCATGCATCAAGTCCTGCATCTTGCCCAAGGTGTCAGGACTCATTTTGTAATAGGGCCATATTTGTAATTTTGTGCAAATGGAATATCAATGAATATCGGACATCTTTTGCAAACAATTTTCTCTTTCGCTCACTGTCTTTTCATTTTTGTTATTTTTTCGCACAAAACAATAAAATGGCAATGTTTTCAAAATAAATAACTTCATTTTTTGAACAAGATTAAAATTGATCACTAAAACAAACAAATCTCAATCCTTGCAGAGATTATCCTCCAGATTGCACCGACAACAACACTGCTATGACCTTGTATGACTTCGACAATCCAATTAATCAAGCTGATGAAGGGGTTGAAGAAGACTATGAGTTACCTGAAGAGTTAACCAAGTTTTTGAGGCAAGAAGAGAAAGTGATTACTCCTCATCAGGAGGAGGTTGAAACTGTTAATCTTAATACCGAGTAGGATTTGAAAGAAGTAAAGATCGGGGCCAATCTGCAAGCTCCAGTAAAGGAACATCTTATCAGTATGCTTCGGGAATACGTCGACGTCTTTGCTTGGTCCTATCAAGACATGTCAGGTCTAGATACGGATATTGTCATGCACAAGCTACCATTGAAAGGAGATTGCCCTCCAGTAAAGCAAAAGTTACGCCGTACTCGCCCAGATATGGCCATGAAGATTAAGGAAGAATTACAAAAATAGTGGTATGCCGGTTTCCTTGCTGTAACTAGTTACCCACCGTGGGTCGCTAACATTGTACCCGTGCCAAAAAAGGATGGCAAGGTGCGTATGTGTGTGGATTACTGGGACTTGAACAGAGCTATCCTGAAGGATGATTTCCCGTTACCTCACATTGATGTATTGGTCGACAACACAGCTCAGTTCTCGATATTTTCTTTCATGGATGGATTTTCTGGGTATAATCAGATCAAGATGTCACCCGAAGATATGGAGAAAACAACCTTCATCACACCTTGGGGCACATTTTGTTACAAGGTAATGCCGTTTGGACTGAAGAATGCCGGCGCCACTTATCAACGGGCTATGGTAACATTATTCCACGATATGATCCACAAGGAAATTGAATGCTACGTGGATGACATGATTGCCAAGTCCCTTACTGAAGAAGACCATCTGATAAATCTGCTGAAGTTGTTCAAGCGTTTGAGGAAATATCAATTGAAGTTGAACCCCAACAAGTGCACATTCGGGGTACGTTCTGGTAAGTTACTGGGATTCATTGTAAGTGAAAAGGGAATTGAGGTTGATCCCGACAAAGTCAAAGCTATTCAGGAAATGCCTGCACCTAGAACTGAAAAGGAGGTTCGGGGGTTCTTAGGTAGATTGAACTACATATCAAGGTTCATATCTCATCTTACTGCAACTTGTGAACCCTTGTTCAAGCTGTTAAGAAAGGAACAAACAGTCAGGTGGAATGACGATTGTCAGAAAGCTTTTGACAAGATCAAGGAGTATCTGCAAGAACCTCTGATTCTCATGCCTCCAATTGAAGGAAGACCTATGATAATGTATCTGACAGTATTAGAAGAGTCAATGGGGTGTGTGTTGGGCCAGCATGACGAGTCTGGTCGAAAAAAGTATGCAATATACTACCTAAGCAAAACGTTTACCGACTGTGAACAACGTTATTCACTGCTCGAGAAAACTTACTGTGCTTTAGCGTGGGCTGCTCGCTGACTAAGGCAGTATATGCTGACTCACACTACTTTGTTGATTTCAAAGATGGACCCCGTCAAGTACATATTTGAGAAGCCAGCACTTACCGGAAGGGTTGCAAGATGGCAAATGGTTCTGACAAAGTATGACATTCAGTACACATCTCAAAAAGCCATCAAGGGCAGTGTACTGTCTGACTATCTGGCTGAGCAACCCATTGATGATTACCAGCCCATGAGATTTGACTTCCCTGATGAAGACATCATGTACATAAAAGCAAAAGATTGTGAAGAGCCAGTTCACACTAAAGGGCCTGATCCTGAAGAAGAATGGACTATGATGTTTGACGGGGCTGTGAATATGAATGGTCGTGGGGTTGGTGCAGTGCTCATTACACCTAAAGGAGTTCATATGCCTTTCTCGGCAAAACTCATCTTTGCCTGCACTAACAACGAAGCAGAATACGAAGCATGTATCATGGGTCTTGAGGAGGCCATTGACCTCAGGATCAAGAAATTGAATGTATTCGGAGATTCAACTTTGGTAATCAATCAGACCAACGAAAAATGGTACACTCACCAAGAGCATCTGATTCCGTACCGTGACTACACGAGGAGATTATTGACTTTCTTCACAACAGTAAAACTTGAGTACATCCCTCGAGACGAAAATCAGTTCGTAGATGCTTTAGCTACCATTTCTTCCATGATCAAGGTTCAAACTTCTAATTATGCGCCTCGGATTTTGGTATCCAGATTGGACCGACCAACATACGTATTTACTGTGGACACTGCTAATGATGACAAGCCGTGGTTCCACGACATCAAATGCTTCTTAGAGAATCAGACATACCCACCAGGGGCATCATCTAATGATTAGAAGACATTGAGAAGACTGGCCGATAGTTTCTTCCTCAATGTTGATGGTTCATTATACAAGCGAAACTTCGACATGGTTTTGCTCAGATGTGTTGAAAGAAAGAAGAAGACCTGCTGATGCATGAAGTCCATGAAGGATCTTTCGGTACCCATGTCGGAGGACATGCAATGGCAAAGAAATTATTAAGATCAGGTTACTACTGGATCACAATGGATGCAGACTATTGTGCCTATGCCAGAAAATGCCTCAAATGCCAGATCTACGAAGATAAAGTGCATGTACCTCCAAATTCGTTGAACATAATGTCTTCACCTTGACCCTTTGCCATGTGGGGCATTGACATGATTGGAAATATCGAACCAACTGCTTCAAATGGTCACAGATTCATCCTGGTAGCCATTGATTACTTCACCAAATGGGTTGAAGCAGCTTCGTATGCAAACGTCACCAAACAAGTGGTAGCCAGATTTCTGAAAAGAGACATCATCTGTCGATATGGAGTTCCCGAGCGAATCATTACTGACAATGGTTCCAATGTGAACAACAAAATGATGGCAGAACTGTGCCGAGACTTCAAGATTCAACATCACAACTCTTCTCCTTACAGGCCAAAAATGAATGGCGCTGTTGAGGCAGCTAACAAAAACATCAAGAAGATTGTGCAGAAGATGGTGGTCACTTACAAAGACTGGCATGAAATGCTACCATTTTCCTTGCATGGGTATTGAACCTCAATCAGAACGTCCACTGGGGAAACACCTTATCAGCTTGTGTATGGTATGGAGGTAGTCCTACCTGTTGAAGTTGAGCTACCCTCCTTACGGGTAATGATGGATGTAAAGCTGGATGAAGCAGAATAGGTCCGGTCTCGGTACAATCAACTGAATTTGATCGAAGAGAAGAGGCTAACTGCGATCTGCCATGGGCAGTTGTATCAAAAGCAGATGAAGAAAGCCTTCGATCAGAAAGTCAGGCTTCGGGAATACTAAGTGGGAGATATTGTTCTGAAAAGACTCCTTCCTCCTCATACAGACCACAGGGGAAAGTGGACGCCAAACTACGATGACCCATTCATAGTAAAGAAAGTTTTCTCTGGCGGAACACTGATGCTCACTACTATGGATGGCGAGGATTTCTTATCCCCTGTGAATTCAGATGCAGTTAAAAAATACTTCGCATAAAATGACCCGTTGAACATAAAAACAGAATGTACGTCCAGGCAAAAATAGGGCATCCCGGCGAGTCAAAAACAAAATAAAAAGACTCGGGAAAAAATAAGGGAAAAATAATAAATAAATAAAACGTGTACACCCGCTGAGTTGAAAAGCCGCATTGGACAGCTCAGGCAAAAATGGGTATCCGGTGGATTGAAAACCCGAAAGGGCGATCCACGCAAAATCAGGGAATAAGCGAACAACTGCATTCTGGATTCGTCTGTATCACTCACAACACGGTAAGCTTTGAAAGGATAAATCATCGGTCAGAATCAACCTTCTTCAGAAAGCAAGATAAGAAGAACGTCAAGGTCATTCAGGTCATAGCAAAGGAAGTTCAAAGGAGTGTCATCGTCAACATTGCTAGCACTTTTATTTTCTCAATTTATAGCAATCTCCTCATTTCAGGGGATTTGTTTCTCTAACTATATTTGCCAATTCAGGGCACCCAAATTAATAAAATCAGAATTTTCAGTCACGCCTCGTTTTGTACATTTTTGTTTCGTTTGCAAAATGTCCAATATTCATAATACAACACTTGCATAAGACAAATGAGCCATTTTTAATAAATGCTTGCAGGAAATATATTACTTTCAAGAAAGTCTAAAGAGAATCCGGTTAGGGATACCTCGAGATACTTGTGCATTTCTTTTGTCTTAACAGGTTGCAGGTATTCAATATACAGCATGGGGCATACCAAGCATTGAATCCCCAGCATGCTACTTCCCAGAAGTCATTACCTCCCCGAGCAGTGCTTGACAACTTTTCCACAGCAAGGTGGTCACGGAATTTCCTATTCCCCACCAGGATGCCAGATCTCTCTCATCCTTAGCAAAGTTAATGGGAACTGTCTCCCTACAAAGTTTCCATTCTCTCCCCAGAAGAGCAATGCCGGAAACCCATCCCCAACAAAGTAGCTGAAGCTTCCTTCTCCCAAGCAGAGTACTCCTTACGGATAGATCTACCAATGATCTCTTCCCCAGCCGGGATATCCCTCCAAGCAGATCAGCCAGAGATCATTATCCCAGCAGGATCCGAGTCTCGGATCGGTTTCTCCCCTTTGCATAATCATGGAATTCGCATCATTTTTCCCCACGCAGAGCGTAGCATTCCGCCTAATATGGAGCATTACGACAAAAATCAAACATTTGCATGATCACAAGCCAGGTTCGAGCCAGCCACCTGCAATTGCCATCAATATTTCATCAGCAATATACAAAGTGCATCCCTTGCACATAAAAGCCAAAGCGTCTCCTTTGCACTCTCAAGTACAAATACTTGTTCATAACATGTTCTTTTCGACACCCGTTCGTGTCATCCTATCCCCACAAAAAGCCAAAGCATCTCCTTTGCATTCTCATAAGAATAATTGCTTAAAGAAAACAACTTCTGTAAATAAGACAGAGAAAATCTGTTGCAGTATAGAGGCATCAGCTTCACAGTCTCAACATGTAAAAAGCATGTGTGTGATACACAACGATCCAACTTGGAGACTCGTCGCGCCATAACATCATCAGGGGTGTCCATTGGCAATTTGAGGACAATGTCACCCAGAGTTTCCAAGATAGTCATCTGAAGGGACTCATCAGCCTCTAACGCCACTGCCGAGAGAGAATTTGATGAAAGATCTCGTTCAAAAGCCAGAGGCAGCAACTTATTCATCCATCTAGAAATCTGAGAATCGTAACTGTTAATGCTATTATTCTATGATTGGCATTATGTTTGGTAAAACTAATATGGCTGGAAAATGTTGAATAAGAAGTTCCATATTAACATGGTATAGATTCTGGAAGAACATGTCAAACATGATGTCCTGACATGGTGGCACAGATAAATGTGGAAGTTGTCAAAGAAGATGTTGAATTCAGTTCAGAATGTCCTATCAGATGTTGGGACATTATCAAACAGAGTATAAGAACTTAATTCAGGATGTCCCAACAGATGTTGTCATATGTCACAGTCAGATGTCAAAGAAGATGTTGAAGTATCTGCAAATGTCATGACAGAATGTTACAGACAGATGTCAAAGAAGATGTTGAAACATCTGCAAATGTCATGACAGAATTACTGTCATATGCTACAGACAGATGTCAAAGAAGATGCTGAAACATCTGCAAATGTCATGACAGATGTCAAAGAGAATGTTGAAACATCTGCAAATGTCATGACAGATGTCAAAGAGAATGTTGAAACATCTGCAACTGTCATGACAACATTACTGTCATATGTTACATATAGATATCAAACAAGAAGTGTTGAACTTAGTTCAGGATGTCACACCAAATGTTGTGACACTGTCAAACAGAGTAACAGTTAATGAACTTAAGTCAAGATATCAGGATGTCACACCAGATGTTAGGACATTGTATCAGTTGATGGAATAAGTTCAGTTTACAGGATGTCCCATCAAATGTTGTGACATTGTATCAGTAAATGAAGTAAGTTCAGTTTTTCAGGATGTCCCAACAGATGTTGAGACATCTCAGACCTGTTACCAGAATTAATTAATAACTAACTGATCTGAGATATTTAAGGAGAGTTATCTGGAATTAATTATGGATGGATAAAAACAGAACAAGGCGCATCTGTAGGGAGTTTTGTTATGAAGATTCAGATTAATCAGAAGAACAAAATCACCTAGAATCTAGGAAGTAACAAACCCTAATTCAAGGTGATGACATTGGATTTATCAGATCTGAATTATGCAGAATATTCTGGAGATATTATGCAATCATATGTGGTGCTGATCTAGAAGATCTTAAAGACTCAATTTAAATTGAAGACAAATATTGAAAAATATAGGTTTCTATATTTAGAGATATTTTAGAAGTTGAAGATCTTTTGGAATATTTGTAGCAGATATTTCTGCATATTTGTAGCAGATATTTCTGCATATTTGCAGCAGATATTTCTGCATATTTGTAGCAGCTATTGTTGTGATTGTTTAGGCCCAAATCCAGTTGGGAATAGGTTATAAAAGAAACCTTGTAACCTAGTTTAGAATAAACCCAATGAACCGAAAATGTAAACATTATTAGGGTTGTGTCCTTGTGTCAGCCGTGCATAACAAGTAACACTATTGTGGCTGTTTCACTTGTGATTCTCGAAGCTTGTAAGCAAGAGAAGTATTGTGTCTTGATTGAAACTTCTAAGTAAGATCAAGCTGTTGTGTTTGAAGTGTGACTTCAATTTTATTAATCATTGTAAAAGATCATTGTGTGATTGAGGGGGAGTGAGTAGGGTACTCTTATCTAAGTGAGTCTTAGGTAGAAATTGCATTGGGTAGTTATTAAGTGATAGATTAAACAGGGTGGTTTAAGTCTAGAATTAATATTACTTATAGTGGATTTCCTCCTGGCTTGGTAGCCTCCAGATGTAAGTGTGGTTATACACTGAACTGGGTTAACAAACTTCTGCTGTGTTCTTTTTATCTTTTATGTTTTATGCAGTACCTGAACTGAATGTCCTATCAGATGTCCCAACATCCTGAAGCATGTTTGACTCTGATATAACATAATTATTTAAGTACTGATATGTATACCTTACCATGTTTATAAGTAACAGATAAGATGTCTCAACATCATATTAGACATCTGAGTCTGTCATACCAGAATTTCAATTGGTATCAGAGCAGGCATCCTGGTCTGTTTCTGGATGAGATCTAAGGGGGATACTTTCTGGTTCATGGTAAAGGAAGAAGGAGGATATAATGAAAAGCTGTTTGAACTTGAGAGGTTCATATTGGTGTTTGAATGGTCCCTAGAAGTGGAGGATGGACTATTCATCATATGGTGTATATTGGACCAGTCTGGTGTTATCAGGGCTGGAAATTTGTTGGTGAATTGTTGTGTAGCTATGATGTCAAACAGAATGTCCTGACATCTTGGTTCTGAGAATTCTATATTTGAAGGAGGCTTGTATTTTGTTTTCTGTGAGAATTGGAGAACACTTAGTTCAGAATGTTGTGGTTCTTGATGAAAGAAGAGGTTGGAGCCAAAACAAAAGAGTATAATTATCAAATCTTTCATGCGGGAGTGAAAATCTTGATAAGTTATCTCTTAAGCTTATTTATGGTGACCTAATGAGGATATCCTTCTTGGTTATGGTGTCCTATGTTGTTTAGGTATAGCTGGAGAAAATCTCTCCTGTGAAGATACATGTTTATGATTGTCTAAATCATGAACTGAAGGAAGTTTCATCGAGAAAGAAGCTGAATTGATATGTCAATCCTAATGGCTTAACACCACACTACACATCAACAGTTTATGAACCAAGCTTAGTTTTGTGTTCCAGAAGAAGAAAACTGGTGTGATGATGGATGCTTTGGGTGCTAGACAAATGTGTGATGATCACATATGTTTAGAACCTACTCCTAACCTGGAAGAGGAGGCATCTATGCTACATGTTGAAGACTTAGATAATGATCATTGCTTCTGTGGACCCTAGCATAGCCAAAAGGCTTAGGGCTAGAAAGGAAAAGAAGACTACAGGACATTCATCTCCTGAAAAGAAGCAGCCTACTCCAAAGAAAGACAAGGTCAAAGTGATACTTGGTCCTACTAAACAATGGAGCAAGGTGAATACCCAAAAGAGGAAAGCTGTAACTCCACCAGATTCAGATGTTGAAGAGGATGTCCCAACATCCCAACCAAAGAAGAAACCAGCACCCTCAAGGTCCACCTCTGCTGTTCCAGAAGCTCCTCTGGACAATGTTTCATTCCATCATGTGTCAAGTGTGAGCAGATGGAAATTTGTATACCAAAGAAGGGTAGCACTTGAAAGAGAGCTGGGCAGAAATGCACTTGAGTGCACTGAGGTAATTGACCTAATTTCTTTTGCTGGTTTATTCAAGACAGTATCAAACTTTTCACCTTGCTATGAGCTGCTAGTCAAGGAATTCATTGTCAACCTTCAAGAGGACTGTGATGATGGTAAATCAGATGACTTCAGAAAGGTGTATGTAAGAGGGAAATGTGTGGAATTCTCTTCTAGGGTTATCAACCACTATCTAGAAAGAGAATCTGATGGACCTAATGAGCTGGGAAAGATAAATAACCATGTGTGCAAGGTCATCACTGCTAATCAATTCAAAGCTTGGCCAGTCAAAGGGAAATTTTCTGTTAGCTTGCTGATAAGGAAGTATGCAATGCTGCATAGGATTGGCACTTCAAATTGGGTCCCTACCAACCATACCTCCTCAATAGCAACTGAATTGAGCAGGTTCATATATGCTGTGGGCACCCAAGCAAAGTTGTACTTTGGGGCTTATATTTTTTATCAGACATTGAAGCATGTTGGAACATCTGCAACAAAGCTTCCCATTGCTTTTTCCTCTCTGCTATGTGGAATCATACTAAGCCAGTATCCAGGTATCCTCACTGAGAAGGATTCAGTATGCAAAAGAAAAAGTCCTCTGGCCTTCCATTACAAACTTTTCTTGAGCCATCATGCTGCTGATGTTGAAGCTTCCACTAGGACATCTGCTGGACCTTCAAAAGCAAAGACTCCCATATCCAAAGCTGCCTTGATTGCAGATCTGAAGAACACTTGCAAAAATCTGGATGCCAGGAAGAAAAAGTTTGAGGAAGTATTTCAAAGGCTGGAGCTGGAAGAGGTTACTCAGAATACTGATGAATCTAATGATGAATCTGAAGATGAAGAAGCTTCTAAATGTATTTACAAATGTGGGTGAAAAATGCATGACTTTGGTCATGATTAAAGCTATCAATGTGACCAACAATTGCTAGAAGCAAGGGAAGAATGTCAGATTGGGAAGTCTGATCAGAATGGTTGTTGAACTGGTAGTCTCTTCCACTACTAGTCATGGATAGTGGCAGTATAAACCCTTTGTAGCAAGCAAACTAAGAGCATCTGTTTTGGAATATAAAATCAAGTGTGGATATTTATCAGTTGTGCTCTTTGTATGTTCATCAGGGGTGTGAAATTGAGAATTAGTGGAGTACATGCTCAGCTGGAGTATTGTTTATCCATGACATGAGGAGATCTTGCTAATCTTATCTGGAGCTAACCTTAAAATCCTTCAAAAGTAAAAGATCAGATTGTGTAGAACTATCTGATAAGGTATTATACAAGGATTTAAGATCAATTGTTGTTTGTGGAATTCACAAATATTTGATTGATTATCCTTGTGATTCAAGATTGGTGATGTTCAAAAAGATGTTGGAACATCTTATCATCAGAGTTTGTGCAGAATCATGGGAGAGGTATTGCATAAGCTGTAGCATTGGCTTCAGTCTTGTGTGACAAGAGTTATGTATTTCTGGAAAGTTTCTTGTGAAGAACTTGTCTGGATATTGTTGATTCTGAAGATGGAGATGAAAGACCATGAACATATCATAATCTTGGTGACTACTTGGATTGGTTTATTTCTGATCTAGGTGTAGTCCAGAATGCTCATCATGGAGTTAAGATAGGTGGAAATATCATAAATTTGTTTAGACTGCTTTACTCAAGGAAAGGTGGCATCCTTGGTATAGTTTTGAGGTGTAGTTCTTAACTATTCCTTCTGAATAATCAGACAGTGGCAGGTTTGAAGACTTTGGAGAAACATTGGAAGTTTCTCATCAATATGTGTTATTGGTAAGAACTTCTGCAAAACCAATAGAATGGAGGTTGTCTACTCAAACTTGATGGATAAATCAAGTCTATGAGAGCATGTAACTCTTGTTCTATAAAGGAAGGAGGTTCTTTCAAGTGGCAGAAGAAGGAACTGAATTTAACAGATGGATGTGGGCTAATAATGTTTAAACATCTAGTTCAACATCAGAGTCTAATTGGTGAAGATCAACTTTTTTGATCAGGAGTTCTTTGGAAGCTTTATTATAAACGTGAAGAAGACAAAAGTGGTAATTGGCTTTTTCATATGAGGATTCATAAAAGAGGTTATCAAAATGTGGTAATTGGTTGATCTTTAAAGTGGATTCGAAGAATCAAGATAATCAAAGTGTGGCAGCTGGTTGTTCTTGAGGATTGTCTTGGAACAAATTGCTCTTGGGCAGAGGAGTGATGAGTTGAAGACTCAAGAGGATTTATTCTTCTTGAAGGTGGATGAGAGTTTATCACTCTTTCTGGATTTCTAATTCTAACTGGTGGCACAGTGTAGTTGAAGATTTTCAGTTCTTGGATTACTATACTATAGTAAGTCCAGTTGGTGGAGCACATCTAGGATCATGGTGATAAGGTCTTGGTGTATAAAAAAAAAATGTTCTAACTAAGTGTTAGTACATTATCTAGGGTGTTTATCTACATGGTTTCTATTATTAGACTACCTAATCATATGGGAGAATGATGAAGTAGATGATCTATATTGGAAGAAACATGTAGAAGAGACTGGAAGTGTTCCTCGTGCTAAAAAGTCAAGAACTCCAAAAAGATCAAGTTTTCAGCAAGACCAAAGGCATACCTTCACCATTGTACAACACTCCAAAAGCTTCTGAATATGTGGATGATTCCATAAAGGAGTTGGTAACCAAAATCCTATCTGAGCAAAGAGTGGTAAGTGGCATATCTATCTCTCTGAACACTATGCCAGCCCCACAAGAAGATCAACAAACTCAGGCTGCAAAGGACACTCCTGCTCAACAGGATGTCCCAATAGATGTTGAAACATCTGAGGACCAGCACAAGGCCTCAACTGAAGAGCACATCTCTGTTGATCCACCAGAAGTATATCAGGTATTGATTTCTTGGAAGTTTGTTTGTGGACATTCATTCTAATTTCATAATTAGTTTGGATGTGTTTTATCTGGATTGTATGGCCTTTGGTGTGTAAAGGCTTAGTGTCAAGAACCTGTGTGCTAGAAGATGTTCATCTTGTGTAGTATGTGGTAACTACAAACCCAGAAAGGAATCAGGTATGCTTTGGTACAAGAAGTGAATGTGTTCAATTGGGAATTGAACAGAGGGTGAGCTCTTGAAGACATGAAGATGCGTCTTATGTTTTCCTTTCATCAATGTACAGAGAAGCATGGAGTATCCTAGATAGGGGGAGTGTGTTACAAGTATGTGCACTTGTGTTAAGGGGGAGTAATACCTTAACTAGATAAGGAGAATCCTAAGAGTCTAGAAGGCTATATTATATAAAGCTGCTCTTTGCAGTTTATGTTTGATTCTTGAGGAATTGTGAAGCTTGTGTGTGTTTCAAGCTTATGGAGATTATATTCCTCTATTTTTATTATGGTATCTTTGTCTTTTTATGGCTAAAAAGGGGGAGAAGTAATAGTGTGAGGTCTGATATGAAGATGTGATGTTAAGGAACTTCTACATAAGGTACTACTACACCTGTATGTAAATTAGTTTTAGCCAAAATAAGCCAAAGGGGGAGATTGTTAATGCTATTATTCTATGATTGGCATTATGTTTGGTAAAACTAATATGGCTGGAAAATGTTGAATAAGAAGTTCCATATTAACATGGTATAGATTCTGGAAGAACATGTCAAACATGATGTCCTGACATGGTGGCACAGATAAATGTGGAAGTTGTCAAAGAAGATGTTGAATTCAGTTCAGAATGTCCTATCAGATGTTGGGACATTATCAAACAGAGTATAAGAACTTAATTCAGGATGTCCCAACAGATGTTGTCATATGTCACAGTCAGATGTCAAAGAAGATGTTGAAGTATCTGCAAATGTCATGACAGAATGTTACAGACAGATGTCAAAGAAGATGTTGAAACATCTGCAAATGTCATGACAGAATTACTGTCATATGCTACAGACAGATGTCAAAGAAGATGCTGAAACATCTGCAAATGTCATGACAGATGTCAAAGAGAATGTTGAAACATCTGCAAATGTCATGACAGATGTCAAAGAGAATGTTGAAACATCTGCAACTGTCATGACAACATTATTGTCATATGTTACATATAGATATCAAACAAGAAGTGTTGAACTTAGTTCAGGATGTCACACCAAATGTTGTGACACTGTCAAACAGAGTAACAGTTAATGAACTTAAGTCAAGATATCAGGATGTCACACCAGATGTTAGGACATTGTATCAGTTGATGGAATAAGTTCAGTTTACAGGATGTCCCATCAAATGTTGTGACATTGTATCAGTAAATGAAGTAAGTTCAGTTTTTCAGGATGTCCCAACAGATGTTGAGACATCTCAGACCTGTTACCAGAATTAATTAATAACTAACTGATCTGAGATATTTAAGGAGAGTTATCTGGAATTAATTATGGATGGATAAAAACAGAACAAGGCGCATCTGTAGGGAGTTTTGTTATGAAGATTCAGATTAATCAGAAGAACAAAATCACCTAGAATCTAGGAAGTAACAAACCCTAATTCAAGGTGATGACATTGGATTTATCAGATCTGAATTATGCAGAATATTCTGGAGATATTATGCAATCATATGTGGTGCTGATCTAGAAGATCTTAAAGACTCAATTTAAATTGAAGACAAATATTGAAAAATATAGGTTTCTATATTTAGAGATATTTTAGAAGTTGAAGATCTTTTGGAATATTTGTAGCAGATATTTCTGCATATTTGTAGCAGATATTTCTGCATATTTGTAGCAGATATTTCTGCATATTTGTAGCAGCTATTGTTGTGATTGTTTAGGCCCAAATCCAGTTGGGAATAGGTTATAAAAGAAACCTTGTAACCTAGTTTAGAATAAACCCAATGAACCGAAAATGTAAACATTATTAGGGTTGTGTCCTTGTGTCAGCCGTGCATAACAAGTAACACTATTGTGGCTGTTTCACTTGTGATTCTCGAAGCTTGTAAGCAAGAGAAGTATTGTGTCTTGATTGAAACTTCTAAGTAAGATCAAGCTGTTGTGTTTGAAGTGTGACTTCAATTTTATTAATCATTGTAAAAGATCATTGTGTGATTGAGGGGGAGTGAGTAGGGTACTCTTATCTAAGTGAGTCTTAGGTAGAAATTGCATTGGGTAGTTATTAAGTGATAGATTAAACAGGGTGGTTTAAGTCTAGAATTAATATTACTTATAGTGGATTTCCTCCTGGCTTGGTAGCCTCCAGATGTAAGTGTGGTTATACACTGAACTGGGTTAACAAACTTCTGCTGTGTTCTTTTTATCTTTTATGTTTTATGCAGTACCTGAACTGAATGTCCTATCAGATGTCCCAACATCCTGAAGCATGTTTGACTCTGATATAACATAATTATTTAAGTACTGATATGTATACCTTACCATGTTTATAAGTAACAGATAAGATGTCTCAACATCATATTAGACATCTGAGTCTGTCATACCAGAATTTCAGTAACTATCACCATCATACGACTTAATTTGATATCGATCAGCGAGAGTACGCTCAGTCAGGCATTCAAGGACCAGATAATTTAGTTCTTCAAATCGTAGAAGCAGTTTAAGAGCAGCCAAATGCCTAACACCCTAGGGTCAAAAATAACAATGAGGCCCTCCTTGTTGTTCATCCTAAATGACAGTGCAATCACAACATCACAATCACAAGTACTCTTAGTAGTAAGTACCTCACCAAACCGTCTGCATAATTCAAACACAAACCTACCAAAAACAACAGAATTAGGCAAAGCAAAGTAAATATGCTCAAAGATACATTGCTTTGGTTGCGAATGAGACATGAGACAAAACGATTGAATCCTGTTATCATCAACAACAACCTCACCAGGGAACACTTCCTTCTCATAAGTGATTTCAATCAAATAAAGAGCACAAGTCTCAGAAGCAAAAACAACAACACCATTACTTCTCCTCCGGAAAATCACAAAGTCGAACAGTTCATGCATCCTATCGTACGCCTTGATACCGCGATGAAATAACTTGATTGAATGGAGCATTCCAACAATTTATGTCATGGAAGTAGTAGCAGAACCATATGCATTGAAGCTGGTTTTGGTTTCTCCAAAAATAGAACTAATTGTAGCTGTAATCACAGTGGGAGAATGAACTTTTTATTTATGTTGCGGATAGCAAGAGTCACCACCAACTTTTATTTTATCCAATAGGAAAAGGAATAAAAGAACAGGAAAGACCTTTAAAAAATTTGAGTTCGGGGGGGGGGGGGGGGTAAGTTATACAAAGGGAAAGTGTTAGCACCCTTTGTATCCATGGTTATCCATGGGCTCTTAATTACTTATCTCACTTTACTTTTATTTGACAAAAAGTGTAGTGTGTGTTTAGAAAATATTTCAAAAGTCTTTGACTTTGTAATGATCCTCGTATGGATGTATACAAAATGTTTATTTTTGAAACTGTTTGAAAAGTGGGGTGTAAAGAGTGTATTGAAAGAGTGAGCAAGTAATTAAGTGCCACCTACCCTAAGTTGGTATTTCTTGTTATTTATTTCCTTTAAAGTGTAAGACTGTCCTTACTCTTAAGGAGTAAGTAGTCTTTACCTTGGATGTTATAAGGGACGAGCGTATGGTCATCGTATGGTCATAGAAGACAACATGTAGGGGTGTATTAGTAATTCGAAGGGACTATCATCATTTTTGTAGGGTCATCGAGGGACAAGATCATTTATTCGTAGGCAACTTCAAAGGGACTATGATCTTTTATCTTTGAAGGGACTATGTGTAAACACCCCAAATTTGCCCTCACCCATTCACACATGACTTGTGATCATCTCATATGCATAAACACAATCACATCATCTCATGTCTCATTTGGTTTCACTGGATAGTTTCTAAGGCATCTGCACCTAGGGTTTGTGATCTGAGCAACCTCAGGGCATCTTGAGCCATTCCAAAGGCCACTAATCAACTCAAAGGGGTCCATGTGTGTTCTTATATCATGTTACATCCTCACAAAGTCAAAATTGCAGAGGGATCACAAGAACTAGGGTTTGAGTGGATGCAGAGCCAGGATGAACTGCACAGTTGACTGAAAATTAGGGTTTTGGTTTCAGAGGCCATAACTCCAAATTTTTTGGTCATTCTTGTTTCCATTGGTCTCTATATGGTATAGGGAGTATGCATATCAATTTTCATGAAGAAATTCCATGGGGAAGTCATCTGATCAAGAGTTGACTTTTCAGACAAGTCAGTGCAAAATCAGGGCATCTGAGGCCCCCAATGACCCAACCAATGGTTGATCTTCATCATTTTGAGTGTATATGATCTTTATTTGATCATGGAAGAAGTTTGAAGTTCATAAAAATCAAGAATTTAGGGTTTGTGCAGAAATTGACTTTTTGGGTTTTGTTGACTTTTCAAGAATGCACCATTTTAGGGCAATTTTCAAGCTTTGATTCATGATCCAAAAAGGCTTCAAATGGAAAAACTTTGGTCATGAAAGTTGTAGATCTCATCTTTCCCTTTTCAAAAAGTACAAGAACATGATCTAACTCTTCATGGATCAAAAGTTATGGCAATGCAAAGTTAGCAAAAATCATTGTTTTTCAAGTTATGCACTAAATGGAAATTTTGCAATGTCTTGAACCAATGCATTATGCAGCCTTCAATTCATGTCAAACCATTATGTAAACATTCTCCAAGTTACCAAAATCAGATTTGAACTAAGTTTGCCCTTGGTTTCATGTTTGGTTATGCAAAGGATCACATGTGAAACATAAGCTAGCCAAGTTGCAAAAACTCATGATTCACTTCCTACAACTTGCAGCATTGGAAGCTGACTTTGGGCTAGCCTCTCCCTCACCTTTTGCTGCGCCAGCCATGCCTTGTACTTGTCTAACTTTGAGCCATGCCCTATCTTACACAAAAGTGGATTATGAGCAAAAGTAGCCACACCTATCATAGCAGGCCAAGTCACATCAAACAACCAATCAGAATTGTTTATTGTATCCATTTGCAAGCTAAACATAACCTAAAGCAAGGCTAAAACAGACACATTCATCACTTACACAAAAACTCACCTCATTGCAAGTTCCTTCGAATCACTCTCCACAGTCTTCAAACACTTAAACTCTCATCATCACTCAACTCACCACACCTCATAGACAAGAAACACCCCAAGCATAAGCCTGAAACAAGCCTGAAAACTCCATTGCCATCATTCACCTCAAGCTGCAGATTCTATCGAATCTCTCATCCTAGCTCATAAACACACAAACCAACACCACAGATCATCTCTACACATCCTCTGGACCTCAAACACCCCATCACCATGACCTGAAAGTGCCAGAATTTCATCTGCCATTTTTGACTGAACTGAAGCTGAAGCATTCGAATCTCATTATCCAGCAAATCTAAACTCCATTTGAGCATTCAAGCACCTTTGGGGGATCAAGTGGAGCAGCTTGCATCAAAGGAAGTGGCCTGAAAGTTCCTAAATCAAGAGCTGCAAATCTCAGGTAACTCAAAAATAATTTTTTCCAGAAATCTCTTTTTATGTTACAAACTTGTTCTTCATGATGCACTGATCATTCTGGTACCTTTAGTTTTTGAAATGGTTGCGTTTTAGGGATTTAATTTCTGTTTGAAGCTCACGAACCCTAGAACTTAGTTTCTTCGATTCAGATGATTTAGGAAAGATAAATTTGTTTTGGGAGAGGGGTTTAGCTCGTGAGGTGATGGAGATCATTTCCCATGTCTTAGGTTTCATTTATATTACGTTTTGAGAGGTTTTGGGATTTTTCAGGTGAGCTTCTGGCCGGAGAAGACGACCGGAAGTCTTCTCCGGCCACCCGAGTGTGATTAGGGCTTAATCCCATAATTAATGTTAATTTGAATTTGAGCCGTTGATTGCCGCTGACTCGTTGACTACGCGCGCAAGGGAAAGGCCAGGATCTCTTTGATTAACCCTAATCCACGTGTTAGGGTTAATTAATCATTTTTTATTTAATTTAATCAGAAACAATCTGGGCCTCTCATTCTGGCGCGCAGTCAACGTTTTTGAACCAAGATTGCATCCTAGCCTCTCATTCTGTTTACTTCCCATTTTATTTGATTTTTAATTCATTTTATTTCATTTATTTTGCACATTTATTTTAAAATAGTTAAAAAATCATAAAAATTATGAAACTTTTTCTTTAAGGTTTTATTAATTTTTATGACACAAAAACATTTTTATTTTATTTTTTATCATTAAAAAAGTATTTTTAAATATTTAAAAGATTATTTTTAATTGATTAATGAGAATTAATTAATTAAAAATACTTTTAGGTATTTAAAAATTACAAAAAAATTCATGAAATGTTCTAAGACATTTAGAAACATTGTCCAACCTTCAAACCAAATTTCTTTTTTGATCTTGATGCATTTTAAGAATTTTTCATTGAATTAAATCATTTTTGATGCATTATTTTGTTCATAAGTTTGAAAATTCATTTCTGCCTATTGGTGAAGGTTGAGACATTGATTCTTCTTGCATTGTTTTCCATTTAGCATGAACTTTCAAGGATAAAAAGGCCATGATTTGATCTTGCATTTTCTAATTGATTGGCATTTCTTTTGTTACAAACCCTAAAAAGCCCTAATAACTTGCAAAATTCATAACTTGAGTTTGGTTGAGAGTTGAGAGCTCCCCTTTGGGCAGTGGTTCATTATAGGCCTAGGGTTTCTTTGGGTACCATTTTCCATTTTTTAGGTTAAGGTTTGCTTCTGTTTTTGGTTTGTGTTTGATGTTTGATCCATGAACCCTAATTTGGGCTTTCATTTGCATCCTTCTTGCATTTCCTTGCATAACTTGACTTGTCATTTCACTTTGTGCATTCTTATGATTCATTTGACATCTTAAGACATGTAGAAAGCATCATTGATCATTGCATTGCATATTTGCCATGTCATTTGTCTTGTATGTTCCATAACATTTCATGTTTGTTCATGTTCCTTAGCTTGCATCATTTGCATTCATAACCTTGTATGAACATCTCCAGGTCTTGCCTCATGTTTGCAGCACCTCATGGCATCATAATCATCATCACCATGCTTCTGGTTGTGCTTTGCCTCATGCCATTTCATCTCCTCTTGCATTGCATTGCATTTCTTTCTAACATTGCAGGTGGTAAGTAACTTGAGAAGTGAATTTGCCTTCACTTCTCATAACCTCTATTCTCATCTCTCTTGCATACCTTGCTGCATTCTTATGTGTGTTTGAGTTTGAGCTTGCTCATTCTTCCTCCTCCCACTTTCTTTCTTCAAGTGACTTGACTTCTTGAATGAAGCAAGTCACTTTGCTTCTCTTGATCTTGTTCATCTGCTTCCTGGTGGTTCATCTGAAGATTGTTCTTGAAAACCTCACAAACATTAGGACCAACCAAGCATGATAATGAATTAGGGTTTTGATTAGTCTCCCCCATAGTTTTTACCTTTGTGTCTCTCCTTGAGTCATCTCCCCTCACCTCATAATCAGGGACTAAACCCTCAAGGCTTTAAGACTTTGTGATTAAGATCATGCCTGCATCCTTCTTTTAGGATGGAGTGTATAACTTTAATCCTAAGTCTTGGACCCTTAAGGTGTTGAACTCTCTTAATTAATCCATCTAATAATCATCAAGACATTACACTTGTAACTTGGGCCTTGCATTAGGGTTCTAATTCTTCCTTAATTGGTTAAGAAGGACTAACCCTAAAGTTAATGGACAAGTCCCCCTCAAGTTGTCTTACAAATCATAAAAAACACTTCATCATCATATCATTAATAAAATCCACTTAATCAAAGGTTTGTTCTGTCATGGGTTTAATCCCTAATCATGGATTAAGCTGAGGATCCTTCCTCAGCTTAAACACCCTCATCTATTATCCTTCTTTTAGGATAGTGTAATGAGCCTGTTAAATCCCTGATTATGGCTTAACCTCATTACTTAACACTAAACAAAAATCACAAAAACATCTAATTAATCACAAGTAGGTTAATGATCTTAACCCTACATCAAAGGTGATTAAGTGTGAGAATCTGACTTCACACTTAAGGTAATTCTCATTACCCCTAATCAGAGGGATGATGTGATGAGTTTACCAAATCCATTGATTTAGGTTTAAGCTCATTATCTTATGACAAACTCCAAAAAGAAATAAAAGACTGAAAACACAAGAACAAACAATAATCGTCTCCTTCGGGATTCTTTTCTCATCATCTTCACTCACAACCGAGAACTTGCTTCTTCCGTCTAATGCAAGACAGTTTGCATCTGTGCCAGACAGATCATACACTTGAGCATAGACTGCAAGCAGTTCACCAGTCAATCCTTTCAGTCTCTTTGGGTCGAACTACGGTGTTCTGACTTCCTCATTGCACGAGAGGATACGTAGGCATAACTTAACAGTTATCGAACAAAAGTCTCTGTTCATTCCCCCTCTTTCCAGCTTCATTCTTAAGCCTCATTGTCATGAGCATTTCACCTCTTTCTCTTTTACACTGACACATCATTATACACTCCACTTCCTTCACACTGACACCTGTACATATTGCTTTCCAGCCATTTTACACACAGATTGCACTGACACTACCCCTTTAAAACACAAATCTTTTAAGCGTGGATCCCGTCGAGTACGGCGGACAATCTGGGTGCTAATACCTTCCCAGGTTGTAACCAACCCCCTTTCTCAGTCTCTCTGGTTCGCAACCGTCTTATCCATCTTTTTCTAGGCCTATGCAGCATTGCCTTTCCTCCGGGATAAAAATGCCTAGCTGGCGACTCTTTTCATCTCCAGTGAGTTCACGACCGTGTGTTCTCATTGTTCCTTTCGCCGACCGCTCGCGCTTGTACCGGGATGCAAATCTTCGGGAGCGACAGCTTGGCGACTCTGCTGGGGACCCTTATACTGCAACCAGGGCTTCTGGTTCTTTTTGTGGGTTCCTCCTAGCGCTTGATTGATTTGTGTTTATTGGGGGTGTTATGTGCTTGTTTGTGCTTGTATTTATTTTTATTCATTGCTTTATGTACAGTTACTTTACTGCTTTCTTTATTGCATTTATATATATCATACTGTCATGCTGTCTGTGCTGGATCTGGTTTTGTTTTAGTGGGTGGGGTTCTATTGAGAGCCAAGGTCCTATACCTGGGACCTGAGTGACACCTAGGCTAGAGTGAATCATATTCTTTCCCATTCCATTTCGGTCTGGTGCGGGAATATGAAACACGGTTCAGATATGGGTTTCTTCTTGAGAACTCTGTGCTACGGATTTCCTGTAGTGCTAGGGGGATCTGGGAAGCCTGCTAAGTCTGGATGACCTTTTAGTATTGACCTTCAGAAATTGAGGTGAATTAGAGGAGGAATTGTTATGGTTATTGTAAACACTGTACCTCCGGGTTAGAAGTGTTTACACTTCTCATAACTGATCCAAGTCTGAGGATCCTTGTTCTAGATCACTACCTGTGAGGGGGTTGGGCTGTTTACAGGTTTGCAGGTACCTTGACCTCAGAATACCCTGTTACTTTGACTTTGTTAAGAATGCTCCATGTTGTATAGTTCTTGTGATTCTAAAACCCTGGACATGTGGCTCTTTATTTGAGTCCCCCACCTTGGTTACTGGATTTATAGACCTCCATCCGGAATTCTTGAACACACATGGATCTATACCAAGGCAGTTTATCCAGATCCAGCTCAGTCACAAACCCTTTGCATATCATTTGCATACATCCTCATTGCATCATATTAACATGTGCTTATTTGTTTTTCAGGGTATCCATTTTCATCAGGTTTTGGTTTTGACCCCATCTGCAGCTTTGACCCGTCTTCACCAGCACCTGCTTCAGTTTAGCTGTCTGCTTCAGCACCAGCCAGTCAGTGGTTTTCTCTACTTCAGCATTGTCATCAGCACTCTACCCAGTCTTCAGCATCATGGCTCCAAAGAAAAGCAATATCACCTATCATTTCTTCCAACCAGACTTGTCAGACATCAGGAGGGTCCAAACCCTGATGACCCCAGATCACATACCTCTGTTCAGGGAGCATTATGGGGATATACTTGACTTGGTTATAGACATGGACCCATCTCAGAGGAGCCTGATCCATACCTGCATCCAGTTCTATGACCCCCCATTGAGGTGTTTCACCTTTCAAGACTTTCAGTTGGGACCTCTCTTAGAAGAATATGCATCTTTGGTTGGTTTGCCTATCAAGAGAGAAATTCCTTTTAACCCTGAAATGGTCTTTCCCAGCAATGGAGAGATAGCAAGAGCTTTGCACCTGGAACCTGCTTTGATTGAGCAGCATATGACCTCTAAAGCTGGGATCCCTGGTTTTCATCTGGACTTCCTGATTTCTCAAGCTAGTTTGAAGGCCTCCCTGGGGGATTGGAAAGCTGTTTGTGCATTGTTGGCCTTGAGTGTATATGGAATTGTGTTGTTTGCAGATGAGCCCAGATTCATCAGCAAGAATGCCATCCACCTGTTCATCCTGAAGAACCCAGTGCCAACCTTGTTGGGTGACCTCTATTACTCAGTACATCAGAGGAATGAGAAACAGAGGGGTAAGCTAGTGAGGTGTTGTGCTCCACTATTCCATGCTTGGCTTCTCAAGCATCTACCCAGGACAGATGCATTCCTGAATCCTCATCAGCAAAGCAACTGGGCTAAGAGGCTCACTACTCTCACTGCAGCAGACATCAGATGGTGCACCCAAGGCACCAAGGGCAGAGATATGATCACAAGCTGTGGGCACTTTCCCAATGTACCTTTGGTAGGAGTTAAGGGAAGTATCAACTACAACCCCCTGCTGTTCAAGAGGCAATTAGGTTATGCACTGGTTCATGCTCCTAGGGAACAAGACCTGGTTGAGACCCTCTACTGTGAGAACAAGATCAGTTTGACTGTTGTTAGGCAGGCTGCCTGGGCCTGGGATCATGTTCAAACCAAGGGAATCACCATTCTGGGGAAGTGCAATAATGTGGCATCAGCCCAATATCATGAGTGGTCCTATGCTAGGGCCCAAATCTCAGGATTGCCCTTCACCATCAAAGACATGCCTGAGTCATCATCAGCACCACCCCCTGCTACTGTCAGTTTGGAAGAGTTTGAAGGCTTGAAAGAAAGAAATGAGAAGCTATCCCAAGCCCTGCAGAAGACCCTCAGGGAGAGGAGTGAAGGTGTAAGGGAGATTGAAAGATTGGAGAAGCTGAGAGTAGAACACTTGACTAAGATTGAGAAGTCTGGAGACTATATCAACAAGTCTAAAGCTGGTGAGCAGATTCTGAAAAATGCTTGTAAAGAAGCCCAGTTCCAAAGAGCAAGGACAGACTTGTACTTGAAAGAGAGTCAGGCCAGGTGGGTCCGGATCACTGAAGCCCGTACTCTAGAAGACAAGAGAGTTCAAGATAAGATGGAGCAGATGGAAAAAGCCCTGGCAGCAGCCCAGGAGGAAATTTCAGAGTTAAAAATCAAAGCTGGAGTGAAGAAATCCAAAGACCAAAGCCAGAACAAGAAGTTGACTACAGCTGTTGCAACAAGAAACCTTCTCATCAGGAATCTTACGGAGCATCCGGCTGATCCTGTGACCGAAGCACTTCTTAAGGAAGTTCGCGAGGATGAGTTTGGCCTTGGAGTCTGATTATTTGCTTGTTGTTGTTCCTTTTCCATGTACTTTTGCTTTTTGGTGATGTATTTTTGACCCCTTAGAGGGCTAGTGTTGTAAAAAATGAACAATTTGTATTATTTTACCTTTGTAATATATTTGTGTTTGTTTCCATCTGGGTTCACTTCAAAAGCAACTTCAACAGCATCATCTTCAAGGGTCTGGACGGGTCAAAACTGAAGACCAAGCCGGATACCTTGATAGCAAATAAGCATACTGCATTGCATACTAACCCTTTTGTTTGTTTTGTAGGTTTTGTTTTATTGTTTCTAACCTCTGTTGTGACATTCAGGAATTATTGCTCGCCGCAGGCTATTCCCTCTCAACAGGCCACACAGGTACCCTACAAGAAACAACCTTCCGGGCATCCAGATGGACCAGTTGCAGCAAGACCTCAATGAGGCCAGAACCCAGATGGCTAATGAAAGGGTGGAGATGAGAACCCAAATAACTCAGTTCATGGAAGTGATGAATAATTTAGCTCAAAGCCAGGAGAGGCTTAGAGTTCTGGTAGAGGGGAGAACTCAAGATGACCCCCATGTGGGAACTGCTGGCACCAGTAACAATGAAAGGGTGCAACCACATGTTAACCCCCCTATATTTGGTCCACACCTACATCCTGAGATTCATATTCCTGCAAACGTTCAAGGAACAGCCACTGCAGCCAGAGTACTTCAAGAGGATCCTCAGGAGGATCAGTTTACAGTCATGGGTGCTGGAGAGGAAACCTATGATAGGAGATTGGATGAGTTGGCTGAGAAGTTGAGGTCTTTGGAATCCCAAAATTCTTTGGGGTTCGATGTCATGGACATGGGTTTAGTAGAGGGGGTCAGGATCCCTCATAAGTTCAAGCCTCCTTGTTTCGAAAGATATAATGGGACTTCATGCCCCCGGACTCATTTGCAATCGTTTCTGGGAAGGCTGAAGGCCTATACAATGGATGAGAAGCTCTGGATGTTTTACTTCGAAGACAGTTTGACTGGAGCATCAAGGGAATGGTATTCCCACTTGACAAGGGCAACTGTAAGATGCTGGAAGGACCTGGCAGAGGCCTTCATCCGACAGTATCAATACAACTTAGACATGGCACCCAACAGGACTCTCCTAATGGGAATGTCACAGTCGTCAAGGGAAAGTTTCCGAGAATATGCCCAGAGATGGAGGCAATTGGCTGCTGCTGTTCAACCACCAATGTCTGAGAGAGAAATGGCAGACATGTTTATGAACACTCTCCAGGGAACGTATATTGACAGGTTGGCTGCTTTCTCGTCCACTAGCTTCGCAGATGTTGTTATAGCTGGGGAGAGAATTGAAAGCCTGTTAAAAATGGGTAAAATTTCCGATAATGGCGCCAGTTCGTCCAGCAGTACAAGGAAGCCTTTTGCAGGCCCTAGAAGAGCTGGCGAGACCAATGCCATTCATACCAACAGGGGTAGGCCCCAATATGTTCAAAGGTCCATAGCAGCAGTCACTATCCCTGCTCCAGCACATCCTCTGCCAGTCTATCAACCTCCTCAACAAAACTTCCAACAACAACCTCCGTATCAGCAGAACCAATATCCTCCAAGGAACTACAACAACAACAACTCCAACAACAACAATCAACAGAGGCCATTCCAACAAAGGCCCTCTCAAGCTAATCGAGTGATCGACCCGATTCCAATGCCGTATGCTGCTTTGCTGCCACAGCTTCTGAAACTCAACCTGGTTGAGCTAAGAACGTTGGCACCTCCGGATCCAAACAGTCTACCAAGAAACTATGACTCTAATGCTAGGTGTGCTTTTCACTCAAACGCGCCTGGTCACAGTACAGAAAAATGCAGGGCACTGCATATGAAGGTACAAGACTTAGTAGACTCCAAGGCTTTGAACTTTGCACCTCCGCCCAACGTCAACAAAAACCCAATGCCACACCATGGTGGTCCCCGAATTAATGCTATCGAAGAAGACCAACCGTCTTATTTGATAACCAGTGTGGATCAGATCAGGACACCATTGGTGGAAATCAAGGCTCAACTCCGTGAAAGCAATATATTTCCGGGGTGTGAACTAGGGTGCCCATACTGCAATATTTCTTGGAATGGGTGTGAAGACTTGAGGAATGGCATTGACAGCCTTATTCAGAGTGGCTTACTGCAGATCACTACATCATTCCCGGCAAACCCGACGACTTCATCAGCAATGGTTTCAGATCCTCCTACAAATACAGCAACAATTGTTCCCAACAATTCATCAGCAACATCAGCAAGTACTTCATCTGTTCTACCCAATGATCAGTTTTCAACAGTTTCTCCTGCTACAACTTCAGCTTCAGTCCACTTCGACTCCCCATCAACAACAACAACAGTTCTTCCAACAGAACCTTCTACAACACCAGCAAACAATCACGAAGATGTCTCCACTGTTACCATATTCTACGATCCAGAAAACAATTCCGCTTATCATTCAGAAGGTGCTGCTCCCACTAGAGCACCAGTTACAATCTTTTATGATCCACAGACAATAACAGTCCCCTCAGCAGCAGCAATCAGTCCAGTCACCGTCACGGTACTTGGACCTGTACCATATGAAAGCAATAGGGCCATCCCTTGGCACTATGGCTCTGACTTGTACTGTGAAGGGAAAAGAATCACTCTGGAAACATCATCACCTGCACCACAAGTTGATAATGTGGGGGGAGGCGGAGGCTTCACTCGAAGCGGACGTCTCTTCGCTTCACAAGTCCAAAGACCCACTGCCGAAGCAGAAGCTGCTGCCAAGGCAAAGGGTAAAGGACCGGTGCAGGAAGATCCAGCTGCCAAAGAAGCCCTGAAGACTCCATTTGATCAGGAAGTTGATGAGTTTATGCGGATCATCAAGAAGAGTGATTATAAAGTTGTGGATCAACTTCACCAAACTCCATCCAAAATCTCCATCCTCTCACTGCTCATGTGCTCCGAAGCCCATCGGAATGCACTACTGAAAGTCCTGCACGCAGCTTACGTGCCAGAGGAGATTACTGTCAACCAGTTGGAAACGGTGGTTGGGAATGTTACTGCTAGCAACGGGCTAGGGTTTACCAATTCTGATTTGACAGTGGATGGTCGTAACCACAACAAAGCCTTGCACATAACTATGGAATGCAAAGGAGCTGTCCTTTCTCATGTGCTGGTGGACACAGGTTCCTCCCTGAATGTCTTACCAAAGAAGGCTCTGGTGAAGTTAGAATATGATGGATTGGCATTGAGACCCAGCAACCTGGTGGTTAGAGCTTTTGATGGCTCAAAGAGATCGGTTCTGGGAGAGATTGAGCTGCCCGTGACAATTGGCCCGCAGACTTTTAAAACTATCTTTTATGTGATGGACATTCAGCCCGCCTACAGCTGTTTGTTGGGTAGACCCTGGATTCACGCCGCTGGCGCTATAACGTCTACCCTTCACCAAAAGTTAAAATTTGAGTGGGAGGGTCAAGTTGTCACAATCTGTGGAGAAGAGGACATCTTTGTTAGCCACCTGGCTACCTACAAGTACATTGAGATGGATGGAGAAATCCATGAAACGATGAGCCAAGGTTTTGAAGCCTTGAATGTCAATGAAGCATCTGCTGTTTCAGGAATCTCCATGTCGTCATATCAACAAGCCCGGAAGGTTGTTGAGGAAGGAACTGCCCTAGGCTGGGGCAAGGTCTTAGCTGTGGAGGAGAAGAAGGACAAATTTGGGTTGGGTTACAAACCAACTCAACGTCAAGCAAAGGCTGCTGCAGAGCCAGGATTTGTCAGTGGGGGAATGCTAACCCCCGATGTTATCAACTGTCTGGAAGACGAGCTGGAAGAAGAACGCAACCTGGAGAATTGGATTCGTCCAAAGGTCCCGGGGAGCAGTGTCTCGAACTGGTCTTCCCAGGGAATTATAAGTGTTACTCGAGCAGAGTAATTATTATTTCCTGTATCTTTTATAGCATGCATCAAAGTCTTGCATCTTGCCCAAGATGACAAGACTCATTTTGTAATCAGGGCCATCTGTACTTTTGTGCAAACAAGATTAAATTAATGAAATATCAGACAATCTTTTTGCAAACGAGTCTTTTTCTTTTCTGCTCACTGTTTTTCCATTTTTCTTTTTGTACAAAAATAAATGGCGGTGTTTTCAAAATGATAACTTCATTTCACTTTTTTCTAAAGCAAGATTAAAATCAATCACTAAAATGGACCGACTTAACCCTTGCAGAGAGTGCCTTCCAGACAGCACCGACAACAGCACAGCTATGACATCGTATGACTTTGACAATCCGATCAATCAAGCTGATGAAGGGGTTGATGAAGAATATGAGCTTCCTGAAGAGCTAGCCAGGTTGCTGAGACAGGAGGAAAAAGTTATTACTCCTCATCAGGAGGAGATTGAAGTGATTAATCTTGGTACGGAGGAAGACGTGAAAGAAGTCAAAATCGGGGCCTGCCTGCAAGACTCAGTGAAGAGACAGCTGATAGATCTGCTTCAAGAGTATGTTGATGTGTTTGCTTGGTCCTACCAAGATATGCCAGGGTTGGATACCGATATTGTTGTGCATAAGCTGCCTTTGAGGGAAGAATGCCCACCAGTCAAACAGAAGTTGCGCCGAACTCGCCCAGACATGGCTATGAAAATCAAGGAAGAGGTACAAAAGCAATGGGACGCCGGGTTCCTTGCTGTGACTAGCTATCCTCCGTGGGTTGCTAACATAGTACCTGTGCCTAAGAAGGACGGAAAAGTAAGAATGTGTGTTGATTACCGGGATCTGAACAGAGCCAGCCCGAAAGATGACTTCCCATTACCTCACATTGATGTATTGGTGGATAACACGGCTCAGTTCTCGGTATTCTCCTTCATGGATGGATTTTCGGGATACAATCAGATCAAGATGTCACCTGAAGACATGGAGAAGACAACATTCATCACACCTTGGGGCACGTTCTGTTATAAAGTGATGCCATTCGGACTGAAGAATGCTGGTGCAACGTATCAACGGGCTATGGTAACATTGTTTCATGACATGATCCATAAGGAAATCGAATGTTATGTGGATGATATGATCGCCAAGTCCCTTACAGAGGAAGATCACCTGGTGAATCTGCTCAAGTTATTCAAGCGTCTGAGGAAATACCAACTAAAGTTGAACCCCAACAAATGCACATTCGGGGTGCGATCCGGTAAGCTGCTGGGCTTTATTGTAAGTGAGAAAGGGATTGAAGTTGACCCTGATAAAGTCAAAGCTATTCAAGAAATGCCTGCACCGAAAACTGAGAAAGAAGTTCGAGGGTTCTTAGGTCGATTGAACTACATTTCACGGTTCATATCTCACCTTACAGCAACTTGTGAACCCTTATTCAAGCTGTTAAGAAAGGAGCAAACGGTCAGGTGGAACGAAGACTGCCAGAAAGCTTTTGACAAGATCAAGGAGTATTTGCAAGAACCTCCAATCCTTATGCCTCCAGTTGAAGGAAGACCTCTGATTATGTACTTGACAGTATTAGAAGAATCGATGGGGTGTGTACTAGGTCAGCATGACGAGTCTGGTCGAAAAGAGTATGCGATATACTACCTAAGCAAAAAGTTTACCGACTGTGAACAGCGTTATTCACAGCTCGAGAAAACTTGCTGTGCTTTAGCGTGGGCTGCTCGCCGACTGAGACAGTATATGTTGACCCATACTACTCTATTGATCTCAAAAATGGATCCAGTTAAGTACATTTTCGAGAAGCCAGCTCTTACCGGACGGGTTGCAAGATGGCAGATGATTCTCACAGAATACGACATACAGTACACATCTCAGAAAGCCATCAAGGGCAGTGTACTATCTGAATATCTTGCTGAGCAACCCATTGATGACTACCAGCCTATGAGGTTCGACTTCCCCGATGAAGACATCATGTTCATTAAAGCAAAAGATCATGAAGAGCCTATTCACACTGAAGGGCCTGACCCAGAAGAAGAATGGACTATGATGTTTGATGGGGCTGTCAACATGAATGGCCGTGGTGTTGGTGCAGTACTCATTACACCTAAAGGGGTTCACATGCCTTTCTCGGCAAAGCTCACTTTCAACTGCACTAACAACGAAGCTGAATACGAAGCTTGCATTATGGGTCTTGAGGAAGCCATTGACCTCAGGATCAAGACATTGACCGTATTCGGAGATTCAGCTTTGGTAGTCAATCAGACCAACGGAAAATGGTACACCCACCAAGATCATCTGATACCTTACAGGGATTATACAAGAAGGTTATTGACTTTCTTCACAACAGTCAAGCTTGAGTATATCCCTCGGGACGAGAATCAGTTTGCGGATGCTCTTGCTACCATTTCATCCATGATCAAAGTTCAAGCTGCTAACTTTGTACCTCAGATTTCAGTATCGAGACTTGATAGACCAGCATATGTATTTGCAGCAGATATTGCTAAAGATGATAAGCCTTGGTTCCATGACATCAAGTGCTTCTTGGAGGATCAAACGTACCCACCTGGGGCATCTTCCAATGATAAAAAGACTTTAAGAAGGCTTGCTGGAAGTTTCTTTCTGAACACTGATGGATCTTTATACAAGAGGAACTTTGATATGGTACTCCTCAGATGTGTTGACAAGACAGAAGCAGATTTGTTGATGCATGAAGTGCACGAAGGATCCTTTGGTACCCATGCAGGAGGGCATGCCATGGCTAAGAAGTTGTTAAGATCAGGCTATTACTGGATCACAATGGATGCAGACTGTTGTGCTTACGCCAGAAAATGCCATAAATGCCAGATTTATGCAGACAAGGTGCATGTGCCTCCCAATCCCCTGAACATAATGTCTTCACCATGGCCCTTTGCTATGTGGGGCATTGACATGATTGGCAAAATTGAGCCAACTGCTTCGAACGGCCACAGATTCATCCTGGTCGCCATCGATTATTTTACAAAGTGGGTTGAAGCAGCCTCATATGCAAATGTCACAAGGCAAGTGGTAGCCAGATTTCTGAAAAGAGATATCATCTGTCGGTATGGAGTGCCCGAGCGAATCATTACTGATAATGGTTCCAACTTGAACAACAAAATGATGGCAGAGCTGTGCCGGGACTTCAAGATCCAACATCACAATTCTTCTCCTTACAGGCCAAAGATGAACGGCGCTGTTGAGGCAGCAAATAAGAATATCAAGAAGATTGTGCAGAAGATGGTAGTCACTTACAAAGATTGGCATGAAATGCTACCGTTTGCCTTGCATGGGTACCGCACATCAATCAGGACATCCACTGGGGCAACACCGTATCAACTTGTGTATGGTATGGAAGCAGTCCTACCTGTTGAAGTTGAACTACCCTCCCTACGGGTACTGATGGATGTTAAGCTAAACGAAGCAGAATGGGTTCGGGCCCGATACGAACAACTAAGTCTGATCGAAGAGAAAAGATTGGCTGCAATCTGTCACGGGCAGCTATATCAGAAAAGAATGAAGAGAGCCTTCGATCAGAAAGTCAGGCACCGAGAGTACCGGGTGGGAGATCTTGTGTTGAAGAGAATCCTCCCTCCTCATACAGACCACAGGGGCAAGTGGACTCCCAATTACGAAGGACCATTTGTTGTGAAGAAAGTCTTCTCTGGTGGAGCACTGATGCTCAGCACCATGGATGGTGAAGATTTCCCGTCCCCTGTGAATTCAGATGCAGTTAAAAAATACTTCGCATAAAATGACCCGCTGGACATAAAAACAGAATGTAAGTCCAGGCAAAATAGGGCCTCCCGGCGAGTCAAAGACAGAATAAAAGACTCGGGCAAAAATAAGGGAAATAAGCAAAAAATGTACACCCGCTGAGTTGAAAAGCCGCATTGGACAGCTCAGGCAAAAATGGGTATCCCGATGGATTGAAAACCCGAAAGGGCGATCCATGCAAAATAAGGGAATAAGCGAACAACTGCATTCTGAATTCGTCTGTATCACCTACAACTTGGTAAGCTCCAAGGGATCAAGCTGCAATCAGAATCAACTCTCTCCAGAAAGCAAGACGAGAAGAACGTCATTGTCATACGAGTCATAGCAGAAGAGGAAACTCCTTGAAAGCATCGCCAGCACCGCCAGCACTTTATTTCTCAATTTGTAACAATCTCCTCATTTCAGGAGATATGTTTCTCTGACTGTATCTTGCCAATTCAGGGCACACGAATTAATATAATCAGATTTTCAGTCATGTCTCGTTTTTTACATTTATGTTTTGCAAAGAGTTGTCTGATGTCTCTAAAAACACAATTGCATAAGTACAGATGCCTCTCTCTAAAAATAAAACACATGCTTGCAGGGAATATACTTACTCTCGAAAGTACTTATTTCCTATGACGGAATCTCAGTAAAAGATACCTCGGGACCATTTGTGCGTTTCTTTATCTTTGCAGGATTGCAGGTATCCAGAACACAACTTGGGGCATACAAGTTACGTCTCAGCAAGCTGGCAAATCTACAAAAGATATCGGCATCCGAAATGCTCTATCCCCAGTCGAGTTGCTTCCCATTGCTCGCCCCAGCTGAATTACCAACAGCATCTCCCAGCTGTAATACCAACCATTATTCCTCAGCAGGATGCGAGAATCGAGGAATCATCTCCCCACAGAGCTTCAGGCCTCTATTCAGTAGAGCAGCGCACGAAGAAGTCACAACAGAGAGAGAGAAAGCTTCTACAAACCCCAGCTGGGTCCCGTATTATAAGAATATGTCAATCGATGACGTATATCCCCAAGCGGATACAACTACAGATCTATCAATGATCTCATCCCCAGCTGGGATGTTCACTTCAAGCAGATCGATCAGAGATCTTTGCAGCAACGGGATCCGAATCCCGGATCGGTGCCTCTTTGCATAATCATAGCATTCGCATCATATTCACCCCCAGAGCGTAGCATTCCGTCTAATACGGAGCATTACGGCAAAAAATCAAATGCATAGCATAATCATAAGTCATGTTGTGATTTGAACACTTGTAAATATTGACAATCTGTCGGCATACAGAATACATCCCCATCAGAGTCCCAGCAAAAGCAGTTGCCCCATATCACAAACACCAGTGCATATCTCCTTTTTGATACCCGTCCGTATCATCATTTCCCAGCAGGTTGCCTGAATACACTTTACAAACCAAGATCACCAGTATTGCAGATACATCCTGACACTCGTCCGTGTCGTGTCACCAGCAGAAAGCCAAAGACACCCTCTTTGCGCTTACACATACCTATACACTTTCTTGACACCCGTCCGTGTCATATCCCCAGCGTGGTCGCCTATACTTGTATATACACTTTCCTGACACCCGTCCGTGTCATATCCCCAGCAGATAAACACTCACCTATACATTATATACTCACTACTCATTGGTACACCTACTCAGATACTCGTCCGTATCTTATATACACCATGTATATCCCCGCAGATTCGACAGTAGTCCTTGTTCTTTGTTAACCAGTTGGTACTCGTCCGTACCATCATCTCAGAACATTGCGTCTAATGTTTGTTTCTACATGATACTCGTCCGTATCATAGTCTTAAGGATGCTCGTCCGCATCTTTAATCCATACACCGTGTCAAACACTTATGTCTTCGTGAATATAGATGCTCGTCTGTGTCTACTATTCCCCAGAAGGATACTTTCAGATGCAACACTCGTCCGTGTTCCTTGTTAACCAGTTGATACTCGTCCGTATCATCAGCTCTGAGCACGTGTCAGTTTGTTTCTACATGATACTCGTCCGTATCATAGTCTTAAGGATGCTCGTCCGCATCTTTAATCTATACACAATACCAAACACTTATACCTTTTGTTTCTTGGATGTAAACGCTCGTCCGTATTTACTATATCCCCAGTAGATCGCAGTCAAATTTCCTTTTTATCTAACACTCGTCCTGTGTTATGATAAACTTTGAGAGCAGCCGTCCCCTGCTAAGTGGTCGTCCTCCACTTCTTGATGGTCGTCCTCCATCATGCTCATCCGATGGCCGTCCCCATCGTTGATTTTAGCAGCCGTCCCCTGCTAGGTGGTCGTCCTCCACCTTTTGATGATCGTCCTTCATCACTTTATCCAATGGCCGTCCCCATTGTTGATTTTAGTTGTCTAACACTCATCCTGTGTTATGATAAACTTTGAGAGCAGCCGTCTCCTGCTGACAGTCGTCCTCCACCTCTTGATGGTCGTCCTCCATCATGCTCATCCGATGGCCGTCCCCATCGTTGATATTTTAGCAGCCGTACCCTGCTAGGTGGTCGTCCTCCACCTATGATGATCGTCCTTCATCATTTTATCCAATGGCCGTCCCCATTGTTGATTTTGGTTATCTGACATTCGTCCTATGTCATGATAAACCTTGAGAGCAGCCGTCCCCTGCTAGGTGGTCGTCCTCCACCTCTTGATGGTCGTCCTCCATCATGCTCGTCCGATGGCCGTCCCCATCGTTGACCTTTTATCCGATGGTCGTCCCCATCGTTGATATTTTCGGCAGCCGTACCCTGCCAGGTGGTCGTCCTCCACCTTTGATGGCCGTCCCCATCATATTTCTTTTATTCCCAACAGAGCAGCCGTCCCCTGCTAGGTGATCGTCCTTAACCTTTGATGGCCGTACCCCATCATCTGTTTATTTCATTTATTCTTTAACCCGATGGCCGTCCCCGTCGTGGTCCCTTTTCTTTTTTAACCCGATGGCCGTCCCCATCGTTGGTTACTTTACCTTTGTGAACTTGATGGCCGTCCCCGTCATGTTTCACCAATCCCCAGAGAATGTTACTACTTTATCTTGATGGCCGTCCCCATCATATTATCTTAGTTTTCCCAGCTAGTCGGCCGTCCCCGTCTTAGCTTTATCTTTTATCCCCAGCATGTCGGTCGTCCCCGTCATCGCTTTATTTTACACACTTTCCCCAGCATGTCGGCCGTCCCCGTTTACCCAGCAGTCGTCCTCTGCTCGACGGTCGTCCTCCGTCGCCCACACTTTACAATATACTTTATTTGCTTTTACAATCTATATCCCTTTTCTTCTTCATTTCTGTGAGTGCAAATTTTGGACTGTCTTTGGTATTCAACCACAAGTTATCTTGTTTGCCTGTTAAGCCGCCGCTTACAACCTGCACAGCTAACTCATGCTTGAATAGGGGCAGCTGTAAACACCCCAAATTTGCCCTCACCCATTCACACATGACTTGTGATCATCTCATATGCATAAACACAATCACATCATCTCATGTCTCATTTGGTTTCACTGGATAGTTTCTAAGGCATCTGCACCTAGGGTTTGTGATCTGAGCAACCTCAGGGCATCTTGAGCCATTCCAAAGGCCACTAATCAACTCAAAGGGGTCCATGTGTGTTCTTATATCATGTTACATCCTCACAAAGTCAAAATTTCAGAGGGATCACAAGAACTAGGGTTTGAGTGGATGCAGAGCCAGGATGAACTGCACAGTTGACTGAAAATTAGGGTTTTGGTTTCAGAGGCCATAACTCCAAATTTTTTGGTCATTCTTGTTTCCATTGGTCTCTATATGGTATAGGGAGTATGCATATCAATTTTCATGAAGAAATTCCATGGGGAAGTCATCTGATCAAGAGTTGACTTTTCAGACAAGTCAGTGCAAAATCAGGGCATCTGAGGCCCCCAATGACCCAACCAATGGTTGATCTTCATCATTTTGAGTGTATATGATCTTTATTTGATCATGGAAGAAGTTTGAAGTTCATAAAAATCAAGAATTTAGGGTTTGTGCAGAAATTGACTTTTTGGGTTTTGTTGACTTTTCAAGAATGCACCATTTTAGGGCAATTTTCAAGCTTTGATTCATGATCCAAAAAGGCTTCAAATGGAAAAACTTTGGTCATGAAAGTTGTAGATCTCATCTTTCCCTTTTCAAAAAGTACAAGAACATGATCTAACTCTTCATGGATCAAAAGTTATGGCAATGCAAAGTTAGCAAAAATCATTGTTTTTCAAGTTATGCACTAAATGGAAATTTTGCAATGTCTTGAACCAATGCATTATGCAGCCTTCAATTCATGTCAAACCATTATGTAAACATTCTCCAAGTTACCAAAATCAGATTTGAACTAAGTTTGCCCTTGGTTTCATGTTTGGTTATGCAAAGGATCACATGTGAAACATAAGCTAGCCAAGTTGCAAAAACTCATGATTCACTTCCTACAACTTGCAGCATTGGAAGCTGACTTTGGGCTAGCCTCTCCCTCACCTTTTGCTGCGCCAGCCATGCCTTGTACTTGTCTAACTTTGAGCCATGCCCTATCTTACACAAAAGTGGATTATGAGCAAAAGTAGCCACACCTATCATAGCAGGCCAAGTCACATCAAACAACCAATCAGAATTGTTTATTGTATCCATTTGCAAGCTAAACATAACCTAAAGCAAGGCTAAAACAGACACATTCATCACTTACACAAAAACTCACCTCATTGCAAGTTCCTTCGAATCACTCTCCACAGTCTTCAAACACTTAAACTCTCATCATCACTCAACTCACCACACCTCATAGACAAGAAACACCCCAAGCATAAGCCTGAAACAAGCCTGAAAACTCCATTGCCATCATTCACCTCAAGCTGCAGATTCTATCGAATCTCTCATCCTAGCTCATAAACACACAAACCAACACCACAGATCATCTCTACACATCCTCTGGACCTCAAACACCCCATCACCATGACCTGAAAGTGCCAGAATTTCATCTGCCATTTTTGACTGAACTGAAGCTGAAGCATTCGAATCTCATTATCCAGCAAATCTAAACTCCATTTGAGCATTCAAGCACCTTTGGGGGATCAAGTGGAGCAGCTTGCATCAAAGGAAGTGGCCTGAAAGTTCCTAAATCAAGAGCTGCAAATCTCAGGTAACTCAAAAATAATTTTTTCCAGAAATCTCTTTTTATGTTACAAACTTGTTCTTCATGATGCACTGATCATTCTGGTACCTTTAGTTTTTGAAATGGTTGCGTTTTAGGGATTTAATTTCTGTTTGAAGCTCACGAACCCTAGAACTTAGTTTCTTCGATTCAGATGATTTAGGAAAGATAAATTTGTTTTGGGAGAGGGGTTTAGCTCGTGAGGTGATGGAGATCATTTCCCATGTCTTAGGTTTCATTTATATTACGTTTTGAGAGGTTTTGGGATTTTTCAGGTGAGCTTCTGGCCGGAGAAGACGACCGGAAGTCTTCTCCGGCCACCCGAGTGTGATTAGGGCTTAATCCCATAATTAATGTTAATTTGAATTTGAGCCGTTGATTGCCGCTGACTCGTTGACTACGCGCGCAAGGGAAAGGCCAGGATCTCTTTGATTAACCCTAATCCACGTGTTAGGGTTAATTAATCATTTTTTATTTAATTTAATCAGAAACAATCTGGGCCTCTCATTCTGGCGCGCAGTCAACGTTTTTGAACCAAGATTGCATCCTAGCCTCTCATTCTGTTTACTTCCCATTTTATTTGATTTTTAATTCATTTTATTTCATTTATTTTGCACATTTATTTTAAAATAGTTAAAAAATCATAAAAATTATGAAACTTTTTCTTTAAGGTTTTATTAATTTTTATGACACAAAAACATTTTTATTTTATTTTTTATCATTAAAAAAGTATTTTTAAATATTTAAAAGATTATTTTTAATTGATTAATGAGAATTAATTAATTAAAAATACTTTTAGGTATTTAAAAATTACAAAAAAATTCATGAAATGTTCTAAGACATTTAGAAACATTGTCCAACCTTCAAACCAAATTTCTTTTTTGATCTTGATGCATTTTAAGAATTTTTCATTGAATTAAATCATTTTTGATGCATTATTTTGTTCATAAGTTTGAAAATTCATTTCTGCCTATTGGTGAAGGTTGAGACATTGATTCTTCTTGCATTGTTTTCCATTTAGCATGAACTTTCAAGGATAAAAAGGCCATGATTTGATCTTGCATTTTCTAATTGATTGGCATTTCTTTTGTTACAAACCCTAAAAAGCCCTAATAACTTGCAAAATTCATAACTTGAGTTTGGTTGAGAGTTGAGAGCTCCCCTTTGGGCAGTGGTTCATTATAGGCCTAGGGTTTCTTTGGGTACCATTTTCCATTTTTTAGGTTAAGGTTTGCTTCTGTTTTTGGTTTGTGTTTGATGTTTGATCCATGAACCCTAATTTGGGCTTTCATTTGCATCCTTCTTGCATTTCCTTGCATAACTTGACTTGTCATTTCACTTTGTGCATTCTTATGATTCATTTGACATCTTAAGACATGTAGAAAGCATCATTGATCATTGCATTGCATATTTGCCATGTCATTTGTCTTGTATGTTCCATAACATTTCATGTTTGTTCATGTTCCTTAGCTTGCATCATTTGCATTCATAACCTTGTATGAACATCTCCAGGTCTTGCCTCATGTTTGCAGCACCTCATGGCATCATAATCATCATCACCATGCTTCTGGTTGTGCTTTGCCTCATGCCATTTCATCTCCTCTTGCATTGCATTGCATTTCTTTCTAACATTGCAGGTGGTAAGTAACTTGAGAAGTGAATTTGCCTTCACTTCTCATAACCTCTATTCTCATCTCTCTTGCATACCTTGCTGCATTCTTATGTGTGTTTGAGTTTGAGCTTGCTCATTCTTCCTCCTCCCACTTTCTTTCTTCAAGTGACTTGACTTCTTGAATGAAGCAAGTCACTTTGCTTCTCTTGATCTTGTTCATCTGCTTCCTGGTGGTTCATCTGAAGATTGTTCTTGAAAACCTCACAAACATTAGGACCAACCAAGCATGATAATGAATTAGGGTTTTGATTAGTCTCCCCCATAGTTTTTACCTTTGTGTCTCTCCTTGAGTCATCTCCCCTCACCTCATAATCAGGGACTAAACCCTCAAGGCTTTAAGACTTTGTGATTAAGATCATGCCTGCATCCTTCTTTTAGGATGGAGTGTATAACTTTAATCCTAAGTCTTGGACCCTTAAGGTGTTGAACTCTCTTAATTAATCCATCTAATAATCATCAAGACATTACACTTGTAACTTGGGCCTTGCATTAGGGTTCTAATTCTTCCTTAATTGGTTAAGAAGGACTAACCCTAAAGTTAATGGACAAGTCCCCCTCAAGTTGTCTTACAAATCATAAAAAACACTTCATCATCATATCATTAATAAAATCCACTTAATCAAAGGTTTGTTCTGTCATGGGTTTAATCCCTAATCATGGATTAAGCTGAGGATCCTTCCTCAGCTTAAACACCCTCATCTATTATCCTTCTTTTAGGATAGTGTAATGAGCCTGTTAAATCCCTGATTATGGCTTAACCTCATTACTTAACACTAAACAAAAATCACAAAAACATCTAATTAATCACAAGTAGGTTAATGATCTTAACCCTACATCAAAGGTGATTAAGTGTGAGAATCTGACTTCACACTTAAGGTAATTCTCATTACCCCTAATCAGAGGGATGATGTGATGAGTTTACCAAATCCATTGATTTAGGTTTAAGCTCATTATCTTATGACAAACTCCAAAAAGAAATAAAAGACTGAAAACACAAGAACAAACAATAATCGTCTCCTTCGGGATTCTTTTCTCATCATCTTCACTCACAACCGAGAACTTGCTTCTTCCGTCTAATGCAAGACAGTTTGCATCTGTGCCAGACAGATCATACACTTGAGCATAGACTGCAAGCAGTTCACCAGTCAATCCTTTCAGTCTCTTTGGGTCGAACTACGGTGTTCTGACTTCCTCATTGCACGAGAGGATACGTAGGCATAACTTAACAGTTATCGAACAAAAGTCTCTGTTCATTCCCCCTCTTTCCAGCTTCATTCTTAAGCCTCATTGTCATGAGCATTTCACCTCTTTCTCTTTTACACTGACACATCATTATACACTCCACTTCCTTCACACTGACACCTGTACATATTGCTTTCCAGCCATTTTACACACAGATTGCACTGACACTACCCCTTTAAAACACAAATCTTTTAAGCGTGGATCCCGTCGAGTACGGCGGACAATCTGGGTGCTAATACCTTCCCAGGTTGTAACCAACCCCCTTTCTCAGTCTCTCTGGTTCGCAACCGTCTTATCCATCTTTTTCTAGGCCTATGCAGCATTGCCTTTCCTCCGGGATAAAAATGCCTAGCTGGCGACTCTTTTCATCTCCAGTGAGTTCACGACCGTGTGTTCTCATTGTTCCTTTCGCCGACCGCTCGCGCTTGTACCGGGATGCAAATCTTCGGGAGCGACACTATGATGATTTTTTGTCTGAAGGGACATTTACTAAGACACCCCCATGTTCGAGGGACTTGACCATATATTGAAGGCAACCAATAGGGGAAACCCTAGGAGGTGCAGATGGAGATCGTAGAACGATCGACTTACGTGTGTGAATATCACGTTCAGTTATTTATCTTGAATTTAATGGGCTAGGTCCAATTAATTCAACATACAATCTTTGCACTCCCTAAATTACTAACCACACAATTATTTGCAGGAATTTAAAAGTGGAAATAAAAATCCAACGCTATTACATTAGGGGAGGGGGTACATTAGTCTTTTAGGGGGGATTGCGGAAAATAAAAGACGAAAAATTAAACCTAAGCTATTACATGATATAAGTAGTTACATAACAAAAGCGAGAAATTTAAATTACATAGAATGCAACATATACAATTTTCTAAATAAAAATAAATAAGAAAATAAATAAAGAAATACGTTTTTTTTAAATTAGGTTAAGAGAAAAAAATAATTAATTGTTTCATGAAGAATTAGGGTTTTGAGAAAAATCAGGGTTTAGAAAATTAGGGTTTGATTAGGGTTAGTAAAAAAAATTAGGGTTTTAGAAAAAATCAGGGTTGATTAATTTAAAACCTAATTAACTAAATTAATTAAAAAACCTAATAAACTAATTATTAAAAAAAGAATTATTATAAGAGAAAAATGTATTAAGAATAATTATAAAATTATTTTTTAGATAAAAAAAGATCATGGAGATAATTAGTTTTAAATTAATGGTTAATTGTGATTAATTGTTAATTAATTTAATTAAGAAAACAAAAGAAAAATTAAGAAAGCAATAGAAAAAGAAACCAGATTATAAAAATTGAGGGAGGCAGGGTTTGAACCCACGCCCTTTGACTCATATGCGCCTCCCTCTTCCATTGGGCCATGCTTCCTGTTGTGAAAAATAACGCAAACATTAATATATAAAATATGTCAAAATTCAAATTCCAGAATCGCGCGCCATCGTCTTCTTCAACCTCCAGACATGGATTATTTGCTACGATTTTGCTTGAAATTAGCTACGATTGTTTTGTAGCTAAAAAACCTACAAATCGAAACATCTCAAAATACGAATAATTAGTCCATGATAATTATACCAATCAATTGCCCATGACATGCACAATTCAAATATATCATTAAAAGTTCTTGGAAGCGCCTTAATCAAAAGTTCCTAATTTCAATATCAAAACCCTAGTAATGGTGGTTTGCGTATCCGACCATAAAACTTCATTCTAATTGCCCATAAAGCTTCTATGCAATGAAACAAACAAGGTTAGACAATCAAAATCAATTAAAAATGTATAAATCAATGAAAACGAAAAAGTGCAAATATGGCATAAACATGATTTCGGTTTGTGCGTTATAGCATGAATTTGAAGAAGGTGATTATGGGAGCACGTTCAGAATGCTTTAAGGGATCGATTTGAACCTTCAAAAAGTTTGGAAAAGGCTTGAATATATGAAACCGAATTTGAACTTTGGTGAGTTTTTTTGAAGCTTTGAAGTGATTCTCTTGTTCTGAATTTTTGTTCTTAAGTTTTGTGATGTTGTTGTTATTATATAGTGATGTATTTTAGGTCAGAATATTAGGCCTTTTGATGGATTTGTGGATTGCTTGAAGGTGAAGAAACCAAGTTACCAAATTTATCCAAAAATCAAATTTAATCATGCTATTTTAGTCTTTCACGAAATTGGACGTGATCAATCAGTATAATCATCAAATATTTGATCCCAAAATAACTTTGGAATCAAATATTTGATTTTTTTATGATTTATTTCAATTAAAATTGAATTTAAATGATTAAAATTCAATATAATATAAAATAAATAATAAAAATCAGAAAATATGATTAATGGGTCGTGAATAGTCTTAGAATTTAGTTTGGGTTGAAATATTATGGGCCCATTTGAAGAAAATTTGAGTTTTGTCTTTTTTTGCTTCATACACCTCCTCAAAATTTCCCAACTTCAACAATGCATATCTCCCTCAATTTTTATCCCATGAAGGTGTTCTAGGACTTTTTAGAAATTTTAGAGTGTCCTCTAACTTCTCCTTTTGGTCCCATGTCCATATTATTTTCCATTTTTAAGTTATGAGCTCTTGAAAAAGTTGACTTTTTGTTAACTTTTAAAAGGACCTGTAATGTCTTGGCTCATATCTCTCAAATGAAGCATTTTTGGAGTTGGCTTGTGAGACACAAAGTTGTATAGAATTGAATTTCCTCCAAAATGAGCTTTGGATGGGAAATTCTTGATGAAGTATGTGGAAATTATGACTGGTCAAAGTTCAGTTGACTTTTCCTACATAAAACCGTAATTTAGTAACTCTTGATTCCTGATGATTCTGAGGTTTCCTTGATGAATCGTGATCAACATTTGATCAAATGATGAATTTCACCTTATAATCTTGATGTTGACCAAAAATCTTGAAGTTTGACTTTAGGTTGACTTGTTGACCAAGTTATCTGATTTTTAAGTATTTGAGCATCTGACTGACCAAACTTGTAGGGAAAGCCTTGAAACTTGACATGAGGATTCTTTGAGGTATGTGATGGGTTGGAAATCAGGGGGTTTAGGTGGTGAAAATACTATTTGTGAAATAGGGGCAGAGATTAGGTGTTGTTGTTGGTGTGGATTGAGGGCTGAAAATGGAAGGTTTGAAAAAGAATAGTAACATGGGGGATATGAGTATATAGATGGTGGATATGGGTTAGGTGTATGTGGTGAATATTCATGATTTAGATACAAATTTGGGGATGAAGATGAAATGTTGGTATAATAAGGTGCAAAAAGTTCCTATGGAAAATATGGAAAGGAGGATGATTGGTATGCCATAGGAGGATGTTCAAGAATGAAAGCACCAACTAATAGGATGCAAATTTTAAACTCTAACAAAATTAAGAAGGAAAATAAAGAAATGTTAAGAAAATTAAAATAACTTTTGATTTTATTGATTTATTCTAATGTATCAAAAGACAATACATATATAGTGATACTAATGGACCATTGATAACGAGAAAAAGTATCGCTTTATTACTATGTTTCAATGCCGTTTTATCGCACATTTATCGTATTAACACCCGATTCCTCGAGTTTTCTTTGTCATTTTGCAGGTATATCAATTATAGAGCTAAATCATAAGCCAAAAGTGAAATGAGCAAAAACAAGCATGAAAAGAAGAAGAAGAGAGGAATTCTGCATAAACTGCATAATTTGCAATTGTCACGACCGTCACCTAGGAGTCACGACCGTGACACGCTAAAAGGAGCAGTCACGGTCGTCACCAATCCCTCACGACCGTGACGCGCTAAATACAAGGGTAACGAACGTGACGCCCTTGTCACGAACGTGACAAGGGGAAATTAGGTTTACTTGCTGAGAATTGGTCATGTACGTGCTACGTGAAGTCAATATTTTCCTATTCTTCCGCAGACCCAGTAACTCAACTTTTCCTGGATACTCTCAGCAACACCGAAGCCCATGCATTATTCCAACTGCCAAGCCCAAATTATGATCTCTATAAATAGCTTCATTTCAAAGTAGAAAGTACAAAGTTTTATTTTAATTTTTCTTGCGGAAGCTCTGCCGTATTTCCATTGCACCCTATTTCATTTATTTTTCTAGCAATTGTTCTGTTCTTGTTTTAATTTTTTATATCCCAACCAAATTAAATAACAATTTCCAACATTAGGAAATTGTTATTATTTAATTCCTTTCAAGCCTTCAGCATTTCGTTTTTGTAATTTTATTTCCGATTTCGGTCCGAACTCCGAGCTTGCCAGATTGTGGAAGAAGGAGTTTGACATTATATTTGTTATTCAGGTTTTTTTTAATTAATTCGCATTTATATTAATGTTGAGAATTTATTTTTATTTCTTTATAATGCATATTTTAATTTGTATTCCTCTGTTCCTGCATCTGTCTGGTACAACAAGTATGAGTAGCTAAACACTTTAGGCGGTATGTAATTAAAATACACTGAATCGGTAAAATCAATTCTAGGATGAAAATAATTAAGAACTTAAAATTCTGGCTGTGACTTTTTATTGTAAAATTAATCTTTTTGTTACGAGAGTAAGGAAAGTGTAATAGGTTAGGTCGAGACCACGAGAGTGATATTTTAACCAGATAGCTAAAGTTAGGCATTTAATTTAAACACAGCGAGAGCGCTTTAAAATGAATTAGACTTATTAAGTTTCCAAAAATTATTTCTAAACACTTATGGGCTAGCGAGAGCAGGCATAGGGCTTTAGGAGTAAGATCTGAGATAAGACCACGAGAGTGTGAGTTAAAGATATTTAAACTGATAACCTCTACAAAATAGATTAAGTGAACCATCCTTATAAGCCTAGGTTAGATTGACCCGCCTAAGTTAACATAATTACATACCGACCGCCTTATTATTATTTTATTAAAATTTAATTCCCGCCTTTAATCCTTAAAAACAACAAAAAATCGTGACAACCATTCACCTTAGCTAAACTAGTAAACCCTCTAGCACTAAGTAATCATAAAGTCCCTGTGGGATCGATAATCTTAAATATTATTTCGATAGGCTGTGCGCTTGCAGTTAAGATACTGCTAGACACATATTAGATTACGTCTTTAGCCCATCAACCATTACTAAAATGCCCAATACTTAGAGGAAGTCCAATTCAATAACAATTAAAATCCAACAACTATAAAATCTTAATTTTATAGTAAACTAAAATATTAAAATATAAATAATACTCTCTATCAAGTGGCACCAATAATTCCCCATGAATTATTTATTTTGGAATGCGAGAGGATTAGCCAACTCTCCTACAAAATTGGATCTTAAAAGGTTAATGGTGATTTCTAAACCTAAGTTAGTTTTCATAGTTGAACCTTGGATGGACAAGGACCTCTTCCCTCAGTCTTGGCTCAGTAGAGTAAATCTTAATATTTTTTACTATTAATATTAGGGATCCTTTATCTGCAAATTAATGGTGTCTTTGTGATATCAATCTCAATCCTAAGGCGTTACATATTGATGATCAAAATATCTCCTTTTTCAGTTTTAGTCAATGGCTCCACTATTAGTATTTCGACAGTTTACACGTCTACTAGTTACAATGCCAGACGTAATCTCTGGACTTCTCTCCAAAACATGATTCAAAGCTATAAAATTCCTTGGTGTTGTATGGGCGATTTCAACTTTATTCTTGGCGCTCATGAATATAATGGAGTCCAGCAAGGGGCCCCAAGGACGAGTTTGCCAATTGGTTGGATCATAACCACCTTATCCATCTTTCTACGGCCGGGGCAAAATACATTTGGTTGAATGGTCGTAGTGGATTGCATCACACTAGGAAAAGGATGGATTGGGTTATTTGCAATCAACAATGGATCAATTTGTGCATTAATTCATATTATTCTACTCTTTTCAAGTACTGGTCTAACCATTATCCTATTATGTTGCATTTTGACTTTAGTGGTTTCAAGTTCAAGTCACAATTCAGATTTTTGCAAATGTCGAACTCTCATCTAGGATCAAGAACTCTTCAAATCTCATACGCACAATGAAAATTGATTGAGTCTTCATCAACAATCATGAGCAAATTGCCGATTATGTTGTTTCTCACTTTGAGAATTTATTCCACAAATCTGTTGTTTTGTAGGATAATTCGCTCGTGGAGGAAGTTATTCCTAAGTTGGTGTCAGATATAAATTATCCACTATTAACTTCATTGCCCTCTAATGAACAAATTCATAGTGCAATGTTTAATCTGAAGCCCAACAATGTCGTTGGTCCTGATGGCTTCGGTCCTTTTTCTATCATACTTTCTGGAACATCATTAAAGACGACATCATCAAAGCCACTTTGCAATTTTTTACTAATGGTTGGATAGCCCCCAATTACAATCCCAACACTTTGGTGCTAATTCCTAAAGTGGAAGAATCTGATTGCATTGATCAATACCATCTTATCTCCCTTACAAATTTCAAATTCAAAATTATTTAAAAGATCATTGCGGATAGGCTGGCTAGTGCGCTTCCTCATATCATTTCCACTGAGCAAAAGGGATTCATTTACGTTTGTAACATCAAGGATTGTATTTGTCTCGTATCTGAGGTGGCAAATATAATTCACAAAAAGTCTTTACGAGGAAATGTTATGCTAAGGGTAGACATTTCCAAGGCCTTCGATACCCTCAATTGGAAGTTCCTTCTTCAGGTTCTTAATCAATTCGGTTTCAATGAAAAGTTATATTCTTGGATGTGTTTGATACTGGAATCAACTAAAATTTATGTATCTATCAATAGAGACATTAGGGGCCATTTTATTTGCAAGAGGAGAGTTCGACACGGGGATCCGTTATTTCCGTTTCTTTTCTGTTTGGCAGCGGATTTTCTTAGCAGAAGGATTTTTGTTTTGGCTGCAAACAATAGGTTGAAATGCATCAAAGCTTGTAAGTATCTTGATTGATATATGTATATTTGGTATAAAAGAAATAAGTGTGAGTATGCTTTTGTATGTGTTCTTATTTATCTTTTATATTGTTCAAAATATCAAAATAGTAATGTGTATGTAATTTGGATGCATTGTGGTGTGATATTATGATGGTTTTGTGTGATGTTGTTGAAAATTGTGGTGTATTTTTCATCTAAATGCTCGGGTCCTAATAGGCTGACCCACGCGTCGGCTCATGGACCTGTCTGCATTGACCTGTGGCTTTGACGAGTCGACTCATTTCGAATTTTGAAATGTGTCGACTCACTAACATGTTTGAGTCGACTCATTGTCGATTTAACTGCCCCATACGCGTTGAAACATGCATTGTCTGCGTGTTTATGGTTCCTAGGTCGACTCATCTTCTTTTTGACCAGAAATTTAATAGTATTTTAAATGTCTTTATTCTCTTAATCAATTTAATTGCATAAACTACAATTTATTTCATATTCATTTCATCTTCATCATACATTTATATTACTCTCTCAAGAACCCTAATTCCCAAAATCTCATTCCATCTTCTTCAACTATTCATCAATGACATCAAGAGCAACTGGAAAAAGAACACTAAGGGGCTCTTCATCTCAATAATAAATTCCGGTAACTGCTTTATCTTTTCTTCCAACTGATCTTACTGATACTTATGATAGGAAATTCAGAAATAGGAAGATTATTCCACAATATGTGTACTCCAAGAGAACTGCTAATCAGATGCATATTCCTCACATTGTTGAACTGATTGATTTTCAAGAAATTAATTCATTCTTACCCTGTCAAGTAGAATACAATGAGGATATGATTAGGATGTTTTATGTTGGTCTTGTTGGTAAATTCAAAAGTTTTGAGTTCAATTTCCGGATGGGTGAAAGGATGTTAGCAGTTACTGCACATATGTGGAAAGATATATTTAAGATTGATCCTGAGGCTGCTAGTATTTTGATGAATGATACCACTCATGTTCCTCACTATGAATTTCGTAAGTAATTAAATGGTATGCTAAAAGAACCTTTTATTGAGGCTGCAATGAATTTTGAGTTGTTTCTGTCATCCACTACAACAGGAAAGGTTAAGCCTACCGATCGTATTCTCCATCGGATTGTCTCGCACAACCTTCGGCCTAAGAAAGATGGTTTCTCCCGTATCGACATGTCTGAGGTTCATCTCATATACATCCTCCGAAACAAGGTAAGAGTCAATTGGCCACACTATTTTGCTAGTAGAATTTTTGCTCTTAAGGAGAAGAAAGGTGTTGCTCTTGCCTATCCTTCAATTATTCAGGAAATTATCAACAAAGCACAAGTCGTTGTTGAGGGTATTCCTTATGTCCCTATTTCTGGAAACAATTGTTTCCAACAAAAGACGCTTAGTCTAATGGGTCATATGTGGGATCCAAAAGAAAAGAAATACAAGTACATTGCTCGGGTTGGCATTGGTCATGATCATGAGGATGAGGATGATGCTGAATATGATGAGAATCAAAATGTTGAGGATATGAACATTGATGAAGTTCATGTTAATAATGAAGACTGGTATCGTGCTCCTTCTGATGATTCTTCCCTTTATGAAAACCAAGGTTGGGGTGAATGGCAACACATGGGATGGACTCACACAACAACTTTGTTTGCTCCTCCATCTCCACCACCTCCACCTCCGCAAGACAACACTTCTGGAATAATGAATTTGCTTAAAAATATGCAATTGGAACAACAAAGCTATTATGCATTTCAATCTGAGTGGTACAATGAGTTGGAACGGAGACTTAATGCACAAGACAATGCGTTTGCTGATTACATGTTGGTTCAAGACACTCGATACACTGAGTTGTAAAATCACTTGCAAACTCAAGATACCAATTTTGAATCGTTTGTATCTAACTCCATGGCTCGAATAAATGAGGTACATCGTTCTAATGTGGGTCTTGAAAATTCCTTCAACACTCTCAATAGAAACTTCATTCACTACACTGGAGAAGACACAAATGATCGTTCACCGACTATTTATCAACATCGTTATCCATCACATCGGAGTCGTGGTCCAAGACCTTGAGAGCATTCTTGCATCACATATCATTTTCATTTTCATTCTTGTTGTTTTTGTATTATCTACATGACAATTATTACTATTTTCGTATGTTTTCTTTATCATGCTATGGATAATGTTAATTTTCGTTTGTTTGATCCATTATCTTGTTTTTTATTTATTAATGGGTTTGTCATTCATCTCCTATTGTGTGTTTGTGGATGTTTGAATCTTATTGCAATTGTGGTTCTCATTATATGCTACTGGTTATTGGTTTATTGGTTAATCCCCTTTCTCTCTTTTTGATGTTGTCAAAAAGGGAGATGATGTTAAGATTGTAGAATGTAAAGTGTATATGTTGGTGGCACATATTCAGGGGGAGCATGGAGATGATTATTCGTTACATTTCAACAAGTTTTTGCCATCATCAAAAAGAGGGAGTTTGTGAGACATTAAGGGTGTTTTGAATAATGTCAAAAACTTAGGTATTTGAAATGGTGTGTGGTAAGACAAGCAAAAAGAGATGACCTCATGAAGATAAGTTTGCATGAGATATTTGACTGCATGAGTCGGCTCATGCTCCTCAACAGGTCGACTCAATCTGTACATTTGATTTGAGTCGACTCATGGCTTGTTATAGGTTGACTCATTTAATGTGATTTTTCCTTCAAAACTCTCGGGTTCCAACAGGCTGACTAAGAAAGGATTTTAGGTCGACTCATTGACTTGGTACATGTCGACTCATCCATGTATGCATTTTTTCTGTTATTTTTTTCACTTACTTTTACTTTCTATTTCTACTATTTTCTAACCAATATAAATAGTTGTTTCATGTTTTATGAAAAAAACAAGAAAAGTGAAATAGATACACAACTTTCTCTTCATCTTCTCCTTCTTTGCATCAATCAACAATCACACACAACAATATTTGTTGATCAAGGTGCAAATTAAGGCGATAACGTCCAATTGTGAGATCGAGATTTCAGCTTGGATAGATTAGGTGTGGGTTTTTCTTGTAAAAAACCTAAAAGGTTTTCTCCTTCAAGATCGTAGAAGATTTGGGGGTTTTGCACGCAATTATCGTTTGTAGATTCAGCCGAGTGAGGGTGTTTGAAGATCAAGGGAATCGTTGATTCATATCATGTTAACCGGAGGATTACGAAGATAGTTGCGGGTTCACAAGCATTGAAGAAAATCAGTCATGCTCAACGTTTGAAGGATTGTATATTCTTGCAAGAAGGGAGCTGTTAATCAGAAGGTTTTCTCGACGCGCATGAAGGACTTGGTTCTTCTCAAATCAAGGGGCAAGAAGAGTTATTGCAACAATCACAATTTGGATTGGTTTGTTGTTCCAATTTTCTTCTTGTATAAACAATTGCAATATTAATGAAATATCCCAATTCGATTGAGAATTGGGGGAAAAGTACTTCTAGCGAGGACGGTGAAGGAACTGCCTAAAGAAATCTCTTGTGTTCTTTATTCGTTTCATTCTAATATTTTCTGCATTACTTGAATTTGTGTGGTTTGAAAAATTCTATTTTGGTTTAGTATGTGCACACCAACTATTTGTTAAATTGTTGCTATCAATTTTGACAGCAACCTTGAAAAAATTATGCACTACTTTAACAAACAAATAACACTTTGTGTGGGTGCACACCAAGTGTTTAAGAAAAATTCAAACCACACCAATTCATAATTTTTGTGCTTATTTCTCTTTTATAATTCATTGTTGAGAGTGGGTTATCAAGTGAGTTGAATTTAAATGGCTTAGTTGCATTGTTTTAATTCTTCTTATCATCTCTTATTTCCCATTTGGTTTCAAACGCATATCTGATCACCGATGACTTTAATTTGTTTTTATACGAGTTTTTCGAGGAACTTATGCAAAATATTTTTCAAAGTATTTTTCAAAAGTTAAATTTTAAAAAGGATCTATTCAACCCCCCCTTTCTAGATTCGCGCCATCGTTTATCAAAAATCACTTCCAGCTCTTTGATGGAACCCTTTTGCAACTAATCTGGCCCTTGTATTTATTTATGGATCCATCTGGATTTTCTTTGGTCCTGAAAACCCACTTAAAACCTATAGGCTTCCTAGAAGCAGATGCATTCACCAATGTCCAGGTCTGATTTCTCATCAATGCCTGATATTCATCTTTCATTGCCTGAAGCCAATGGGGAGCAGCCAAAGCTTGATCAACTGATGCTGGTTCCATATGGATCGAGAGAAGTGTGGGATGAAGTCTAGTAAGAGTGATACATCTTTTGTCTCTAGTTTGCATATGATGCACATTGCAAGGATGAACAAAAGGTTGATTATGGGGAGGAGAGCTGGGAGAGGTTATTTGAGAGGAAGAATGGGAAATGGTATTGGCTTCAGCAATATCAGAAAGAATAAGAGTAGAAGAACATAGAGGTGAATTTAAGGATGGAGTAACAAGTTACTCATGGGTACTCTGCTAATGAGAATTAGAAGCAGAAACAAGACTATGAATGACAACAGAAGAAGAACGAGAGGCTACAGAAGGACTGTCAGCACCATTGGAATTGTGATTGGTTGCCTGATTGAAAGTTGGATTAGTAGATGAGGAAGAAATGTCCACTTGACTGGATGTAGGGGAAAGAGTTAAAGAAGGTGCAAACCAAGAGGGAGCAATGCTAGGTGAGGAGAGAGGGCCAGAATTGGATGACTCGGTAGGAAACATAGTTGAATAAGGGAATTTGGATTCATGGAACACAACATCTTTAGAGATGTAAATATGTCCATTTGAGGCAAGACACTTGTATCCCTTATGAGTTGTAGAATAGTCAATGAAGATTTATTCTTGAGACATATAAGCTAACTTATGAGAATTATAGGGACGAAGAAAGGGATAAAAGGAGCAGCCAAAGACTTTAAGAGTGGAATAATCAGGAGGCTTATTAAGAAGTTTAGAATAAGGTGAATGATTAGCAAGTGTGAGGCTGTGAATTCTGTTAATTAAATAGGTTGCCGTGATAAAAGCATGGTCCCATAACTTCAATGGAATGGTAGATTGGGAAAGAAGAGTTAGGCCAGTTTCAATAATGTGCCTATGTTTGCATTCAACTAGGCCATTTTGATGATGTGTATAGGGACAAGAGAACCTACGCACAATACCCAACTCTGTAAGATACTTGGTAAGAGGCCTGAATTCTCCCCCATCACTTTGAACACATTTTATGGGACAATTAAACTGTAGTTCCACCATTTTCTTAAATTGAATGAACTGAGTGAAAGTATAATACTTGAGCCTTAGAGGAATCACCCAAACAAACCTAGAAAAGGCATCTACACAAGTTACAAAATATGTGTATCCTCCTGTAGACTTCATAGGGGCAGGACCCCAAAGATCACAAACAACAAGCTCAAAAGGATGAGTATAAATTGTGGTAGATAAGATAGAGGGTAACCTATGTGATTTACCAAGGCAACAAGCATGACACAACTCTGTAGATGGTTTGGGAAGGATAAGGAGATTGCATAGTTTGAAGATCTCAACAAGAGCATGATGGTTAGGGTTCCCTAACCGAGTGTGCCATAGAACATATTTATTAGTGGCTATAGATGAAGCACTATTTGAATGGGATGAAGATAACTCGGTGCTGTAAGTAGTAAAGTAAAGAGAAGAGAAGGAGAATTGGAAAAAATGCTCATAGTATTATTATTGTATGTATAAGAATTACAAGGAGTAATACATTGAGAGATGCAATTTGACAAATAGATGAAAATATTACTATTGTGTGCTACAAAAGAACATGAGACATTACAGCTAGCACTACACTTATTCTTAGAGACAGATTGAGCAGGGCTAGAATGAAGGCTTGAAGAGAACTTTGACAGTTGAGTGGTAGGATTTGGAAATTTGTAAAGGCCATCACTTCCAACTGTCCCACGCAGTAATACTTCAGTTGAAGCCTGAGATTTGACATCATATAATTTTGGGTGAAATTCAAAGAAAACATTGTTGTCTTGAGCAAATTTGCTCACACTCATCAAGTTTTTAGTAATATGAGGAACAAGTAAGAGATTTCTAAGAGTAAGGGATAAGGTGGGATTGTTTGGTAAGAGAAAAAGGACATGGAACCAACAGAATTGATAGACAAACCTTCGCCATTTCCCATGAAGACTTTCTCAGTTCCAGACAATGAAACAGAATCAGTCAAATTAGAGGCCTCAGGAGTAACATGATGAGATGCACCTGAGTCTGGATACCACCATTGATTGTTGAAATTAGCTTCACTACCTGCATAAAGGCTTGAGGTGTTGAAGGTCTGGGAGGTGCAGCTCTGGGAGCAGGATAACCAAACGGAGAGGAATACATGGAGCGAGGTGGCATGAGAAACAAATTGTACTGAGCCCTCTGAGGTGTATACGCAACTCCACTGGAATTGGAGTAACGAAAATAAAAGATGGATGCATCATGTCCAGATTTGTGACAGATCTGACATGGAATTTTGCCAAAACGTCCTCCACCACAACCATAACGACCACCTCCACGACCGAAATGACCTCCGCGTGAGGAAAAACCATGATAATCAGCATGCACAGTAACATGAATCGTTCCTTGAGGAAAGACATCAATGGTGGTTTGATCAGCTGGAAATGACACTGACGGTGGCGCTGCTTGAGTGAGATTCACCATCTTAGGCTCTGTAATCACAACTTTGTGATTCTTTTCCAAACACAACTCATGTGCGAGCAGAGACGACTCCAATTCCTTTAACGAACTAATCTCTTCTTTGTTGTTAATAACTACAACAATGGAGTCGTACTCCTCAGGAAGCGAATCAAGAACGACCTCAATTAGGTTACGATGAGGAACTGGATCCTCAATCGATGTCATGGATTCAATTATTTCATGCACAGAAACCATGAGTTTGTTAATCGTGAGTGATCCTTTTGTGAGACGACAAAGATCCGATCGCAATCGACGCGCTTTGGTGGAGAGAAGCGTGTTGAAGTATCGATGGATCTCCGTCCAAACTTGCCAAGAATGCTTGAAATCCACAAGCTTTGGAAGAAGCGAATCAGATATGGTAGATAGCAGGCAAGTACAAATAAATGTATCATGTTGTTCCCATTCCAGGTACATTGAATTCACACTGTGAGATGCTGAATCAGAATCGAACGGTGACCGCTGTGGAATCACTAGAATTGTAACAAACTGTTACAAGTGATGACCGCGAACAATGCCATCAATCTTATACTTCCATTGTTTGAAGTTCTTGTTATCAAGTTTCATAAAGATTAAGTGAAATAGCTTCACTTGCGAAGACGAAAACAAAGACTCCATGGATCGAAAAAAAATTTAAGCTCTAGATACCATGATAGAGTTTGGTAAAATGGAGAAAGATGAAATAGATTATGAATCTCTCATTGTATTCATTAGTTAGAAGATATACAAGGGGCTCTATGTAACACCCCAAAGTCGATTTTAATTATGTTGATGTGTTTTCTTGTGAATTTTGATGTTTATGAGGTTATTTGATGTTTTGTGAAGTTTGGGGTAGCTTAATATTTTAATAATAATTAGAATAATTAAGTATATGGGGTTTAGTGGATTATTTGAGAGTTAATTAAATAAAATAAAAGGAATTAGAGGATGAGGGCATTATAGTCTTTTGGTTAAGGATAACTGAGGGTTTTATGGCGAAAGACTAAAAGAGGTCTTAAGGGCAAGAGTGACAAAGGGGGGGAAAGTTGGAAAGAACAATCATTTTGATGATCACACAATTGGGAAAGATCTCTGGAGAAGAGGGAAAAATCTAGGGCTTGAAGGATTGAGAGATTTGCGAAGAGGTTATCGAAAAGCTTACGGAATTGAGGTATGGGGAGTATTTTACTTTCGATAATATAATGTAGGAATGGAATTGGGGTTTTGTGGTGTAGTTTAGGTTTTTGAATTCATGATTTTGTGTTGTTGATAGTGATGTTATGATGAATTAGACGAATATAAATGATGTAGATGATGTATATGATTTTATTAGGATGAATGTTGATGTTAATGAGGTTTTCTGGTGTAATACTGCTGAATTTTGGGTTTTGGTGGAGTTTAATTGCAGAAAAATTATGCAGAAATCGCGAAGCTCGCTTAGCGAAAAGAGTCAGGGAAGTAAGCGCTTAGCGAGCGTGAAGTTTCGCTTAGCGAGCCATGGAAATCTTGGAAAAATGTGTTATTTTTAAAAACTATTTTTTTGGTAGTATGTTATGGGTTGCTAGAGTGATGTGAAGTTGTCAAATGATGCGCCTTGAAGTCAATATGAGTAGAGTTAATATTTAATTGATGAATTATGATTTATTTGATGTTCTTTGAGTTAGGATATATGATTTTATGATGTAGAGATATGAGGTAATATGAGAGTATTATATGATGTCTTATGAATATGTATTTGATGTTGTGATTGAGTTTTGAGGGATGATTGTTAATAATAAATGCAGATGCAATTTTATGATGTTTCAAGGATGATATGTGTATATTTCGTCTTCCATTCATGGCATTGATTTTATGAGGGGACTTTGGTCCATTGGTAGCTTTAATCCCATTGTGTGGATTGAAGTGAAATGATGTTTATGATGTGCTCCCTTGGGGAGGGTTGATGGCCCAGTGTCCATCACATGAGGATGTTTCAGTACCACATGCATTAGTACGAGGTTGCATTCCATTCTAAATGACATAGCATGAGTGCATTGGTGTTTTATATAAAGATGAGATGTAATTGATGATGTGTATTAGATGTGTATGATGAGTATTTTTATGATGTAATAATGATGATAATGATATGTATAAATGAGTTATAAATGAGTTGTTGTTGTTAATTTGGTTTTGAATTCTTATTTCTATATTATATTATGGAATGTGAATTTACTCACCATGTCTGCCTTCTGGTGATGATCTATTATGCCATCCTGCAGATAATCAAGGTTATCTCAGTGCGTGCTTAGCTCGGAAATAGTGAGTCATCGAGTTAGTTAGAGGTGGAGTCCTGCTTTGTGTCCAGTAACATCGAGATGAGTCTCGTTTTGAGTGTTTATGTTTTATTTGAATTAAGATGCTTAATTTTGTTTAAGTATTTTGATAAAATGATATTTGTGATGATTTATGAGTTTTATTTTATTAAAGAGGAGTTTATGAATTATTTTTTTTCCACTGCGTATTGTTTCAAAAGAAATACAAATGAGATTTTGATGTTTTTATGAACCCGAGTTGCGGGACAGGACTCTATGTGATGTTTTGGCTTTGAGTTTTAGAAGTAAATGTGATGCCCTTTGATGAGTTGAACTCTGATAATGGATTTGAATTTTTTTATTTCATGATGGGGTAGAAAGGGTGTTACACTCTCTATATATAGAGAGAAAGCAAAGGCTTAGGCTAGATCTAACTAACTGAAAAGGTGTAACAGAAAGACAGCTCAACAAAGTCTAACTAACTAATACAGTTGTAATAGAAAGATAACTCAGCAAAGTCTAACTAACTGATACAATATACTAACTACTCTATTAGTATGGAATCAGGTAGTAAATTGAAATTGGGTCGGGCCGGGAGGCGGAGATTGCTAGAGCGGAGGTGGCGAATTTCGCAATCTGTTTTAACGAGTTTTAAGTCATTTTCAATTTCGTGTCTCATGCACATTTTTCATGTTTCTATAGTTATTTGACATGTTTATAGTTAAGTTTGAGTTATTTGATATATTTAGAGTTAAATCTGATATGTTTATAGTTAAGTTTTAGCTAATGATATGTTTAAAGTTGAGTTTGAAATGTTTAAAGTTGATTTTGAAAAGTTTAAAGTTGAGTTTGAGAATTTAATGAGTTTAGTTTGAGTTATTTAATATGTTTAGAATTGAGTTTGATATGTTTAGAGTTGAATTAGATATGTTTAGAGTTGATTTTGAGTTACTGATATGTTTAGAGTTGAGTTTGAGGAATAATTAAGTTAAAGTAGGGTCGTAAATGATATGCCTATAACCCTTAACCTTTGAATAAAAGTTGCTACAGTTAATTGTGAGTTATGTTGTCGTTATGAACATGACTTCTTGAATATTCGATGTTGTTTTAATGTTGTTGATGAATATTGATGAGTATTATCGAGAAATTATATAAGTTAATTATTATGATGACTTATGTTGAGATGTTTTCCTCAGAGAGGAACCGTTGATGTGACCTTGTATTGGTGATGTTCATGTTAAATTTTAGGTTCATAGAGAAACCTGTGACGAGTATTGGAGATGGAGGTTTGAGACGAGTATTGCATTTTTTGTCACATTCATGCATCATGTATATCAAAGAGAGGTAAGACTTCAGCTCGGTGACGAGTTAGGACTTCAGTCCAGTGACGAGTTTCAGGTTAAGAGAGGAACCAATGAAGAGTTTGAAGTCCGGTCCAATGACAAGTTTCAGGTTTAGAGAGGAACCAGTGACAAGTTTTAGGTTCAAAAAGGAACTAGTGACAAGAGGATTAATTAGTAACATACCTCTGACATGCACAAATTTGGTATCATATGCATTGAAGTAGATAAGATGAATTTATTGCATGCATAATTGCATTTGTGAATGATTATTGTTGTAGATGGATGGTATGATTGATTAATTATGCTGATTGTTCTATCCTTGTTGTTTACACACCAATAATATATGGAATTTGTTTCTGTTATTCTTTACCCCTATGGTGCGGATACTCAAGTAAATGGGCTTTAGTCATTGTTTGAGTTGGAGGATGGCATAATTGACCTTCTTCGTTATTTATATTTATGCATTGTTTAGTTTTCGCGTGTCGTTCTAATAATGTAACACTATGTTGGGAATATCAAATTCTTTTTTTTGCAAATTGTTTAATTGAACCTTTTATGATTAAATGAAATGATTTCTACTTATGAGACAATCGCAAATGTGTTAAATGTTTAATTTTATTTCCGCTGCTATAATGTGATTTGAGAAAGAAGTTGTGTTGAGAAAATGTGACACTCTTTTGAGTAAACTATTCCGCATATTTTATAAATTATGTGTTGGGGATAGATTTATATGTTTGGACCCACCTGAGTAAATACTAGGTCTCTCAGGTGGGAAATTTAGATAGCCCGAGAGATCTTAGTCCCTTAAGAAAAATTATATGGAGTCTGGTTGATCAAACTACAAGTCCCTCAGGAAAAATTATATGGATTCTTCCTGATGAGACTACAAGTCCCTCAAGTGAGGCATTAGACTTCTCAGACATGACTTATATCAAGCCTTCAGACAAGACTTAAGGCTAAGTCTCTTACGCTAGATTTTAGCCGCGCCCCATTGGACGAGGTTTATATGTTTGGTCCCATATGAGAAAACTCCAGGTCTCTCAGGCAGGGAATTTAGATAGCTTGGAAAAACTTAGCCCCTTAGGAAAAAACATATGAAGCCTTGTTGATGAGACTACAAGTCCCTTAGGCGAGGCGTTGAACCTCTCAGGCTGAACTTCTATCAACTCCCAGACAATACTTAAGGTTAAGTCTCTTAGGATAAACTTCACATGTGCCCCTTAGACGGGATTTATATATTTGTTCCTCTCGAGAAAATTTTAAGTCTCTCAGACGAGGAATTAAGATAGCCTGAAAGATCTTAGTCCCTTTGGAGAAATTATATGGAGTCTGACTGATGAGAATACAAGTCTCTCAGGCGAGGCATTGGACCTCTTGGGCAGAACATCTATCAAGCCCTCAAAAAATCCTTAAGGCTAAGTCTCTTACTTGGTTGATTCACAAATATAGTACGAGTTTCACAATGTTAATGGCAGGTTGATGAACTTATTGAGGAACTGTTTGAAATCTTAAGGTTGAAACTTAAAAAGTATTTTGTCAGGTTATGTTGATCTTTTCTAAAGTCTTAATTCAGAGGATGTTGGATGGGGTTGCGGTTGGTGTAACATCTAAATGCTTAGCTAACATTTATTAGGACAAAAGCGAGAGGTAAAGAGGTATTGTTTAGTTATTCAATATTTGTTCCTGATATTCCATCACTCCAAAGATGGCTTGAGATTTCTTGGGAAAAAGGTTTTCATGAACCAGGCTCTCAACAATTCAGTAATTCTATCTATGGTTCTAAAAAATGGATATGAATTGTCGAATGTGCCTCACTTTTGCGTTCTTATAGTCTCCAATGGTATCCAAGTAAGGATGATTGAATTTGGTCCTAATAAATTGGAATCTCTTTTTCTATTTGTCTATGGTATAAGTGTTGGTGAACCCAAGCTAGTGAGAATTAGCAACTGAAGGACGAAGAAATCACTTAATTTTTATGGACTAATGGATAAATGTCTATGTCGTTGTAATGGTGGCGTTTCTCGAACAAATTGTGGCACAAATACAAAGTTTTATTCATCTCTTAATATCTATGAAGCACAAACTCCGACACAGACGCCAGGACACGACATAATACAGACACTTCGACACCGATAATATCAAAACATAGGACACTGACACCTTATATATAGAGAGTATTGCAGCTTTCTTTATTCATCTATGATTTAAAAAGTTAAAAATATTCTAATCAAAATTAATGTCTTTAATTATTTAATGATAATATTGCTTAAATAAACTTTTAAAAATTTTAAATTTGTGTGAGATTTGTCCAAAATATGTATAAAGGTGTGTTGAAGTAAAGAAAACAATAAATTTTCGTTTCAAACATTTGTTAAAATTGTTTGAAATATGTGTTATGAGTGTCATACGAGTGTCATACATTGATTCAAAGAGTATCGAAATAAAGAAGAAAAAAACATTTTTTAGTGGATATTTATCTGACTTTTTCAACACTACTTTGACTTTTTCGATATGTGTCATACAAATATCAGACACCGACGCGTGTCGTGCAAATGTTATATAAATATAAAACACTAACATGTGTCAGATACAGTGATACGCCTATTCCTACAAGTGTATGTGCTTCGTAGCTTAATATCACTAGCAAAGTAAAGCACATCAAGTTGTCATGGACTTTATGTGGTATTATTTTTCCAATCAAGTTCTCATGGACTTTATGTGGTATTATTTTTCCAATAAAAACTCAATTCATTTTGGCTATAGGCGTGGTGTTGTCTTCCGCGAGAAAACGCGAGTGATGATTCATTTTAGGTACACTTGATCATGTTCCATCTAACCAAACATATGATATTGTTTCTTGTGGTGTTAGAAGTTTTGAAAGCTTTGTTTAATAGGCCATTGTATTTTCAGCATGATGGACACTCAAGAACAATAGTGGAATCCAAGTCAAACATCAACAAAATGGAATCCTGCATTATAATATCCTAGTTCTTGACCCTGCTCATGTTATAAATTTTTGTGTTTTTGCCTACAACCTCCATTATAGTCCTTACTTCTATTTGTTATCATGTATTTATGTATGTGTGTTCTGGAGCAAACATGTCGTGCATTAATGATGGGATACATAGTTTCTAAAGCTATGACTTATCATTATAGGGAACGATAACTATAGAATGATCACTAAGAGTATACACATTCATTATATTAATTTGAATTCTTTAAATGGGCCATATTCAAATTTTTTTAATATTATTTTAATCTTTTCAATGATTTAAACAATTCAACTATATTTTTCAAATATCCATACAATCTTTCAAAAAGTTAAAAATAGACCCCACCAAACTCCTAATATACCTCACATTTATATAAACTTTCTTACTTTAAAAAACATTAAAAGAGAAAGAAGTAAATAATTGGCAAAATACCCAAATAGGCAGGTTAACTCTACATCAGGGTCCAATTTGGTCCCTTAACTCTAAAAAGTGACAAAATAATCCCTTAAGTTTTTAAAATGTCCCAAATTGGTCATTTCCATCAACTACCCCCAAACGGACGTTTACTTAGTCATATGTGGCAACTGACATGACATTTGAAGTTTTCTTCCTCGTTTATACCGAGTTTCTTCATCCATAAATTGTTTTATGCGAATCTAGGGTTTCTAGAAAAATTCACTTCATCCCCAAATTGATTCAAGCAAATTCTAGGGTTTGTGCATTCGAGCTCGTCACAAACATGAAATCCAGTGGGTCGACGCCAGTGATGAAACCAAAACACGATTATGGTGGGTGTTCTTTGAAGGAAGGATCGAATGTCAACACAAGCACAACTTGGAAACCGATATGTCACTATGGGGATTTAGCGGTTCTTCGTATGGCAACAACCGTCAAGAACTATGGGAAACATTTCTGGGGATGTCCTAATTTTAAGGTATGTTATTTGTATGTTTGCTTAAAAACAATTGATGTATGTGTGTTTAAAAAAAGTTGATGTTGAAGATGGTATTTTGCAGGGATCAAACAATGCTGGTTATGGGTACTTTGGATGGTATTTTGAAGATGTTGGAGATGAAAAGGAACAATATTTGATGGATAGAATTGAGAAGCTTTCAAAGGCAGTGGCATAAGCTTAATTAACTATTGAAGAATATGGGAAACAAATAAGCAATGTGGAAAATGAAATGAAGAACCTCTTGAAGTTGAAAAAATTCTGGAAATTGATGTTGTTCATAGGCCTCATTGTAGTTGTCTTTAGAATGCTTTAGGATGTTGTTTATCAATTTGTTCTCATTTGTTATAAAAATTATGTGGTTTATCAATTTTTACTAGTTGTTTATCAATATGTTGACAGTACCATAATTGATATTTGTAATGGAGAATTTGTTATCAATATTACCATTTGTTATGTTGACAGTACCATTGTATTAACATAATACCATAACTAACAAAGTATCAGTTGTTTATCAGTAACATAATTGACAATACCATAACATTGATTGAATTGACAAAATAACATTGACAAAATTGCTCAACATAATTGAAAAAATAACATAATATTGACAGTACCATTGTTGACAAAATACCATAATATTTGATATCCAAATAACACAAGTCATAGCTTGTCTTAACACATTACATATGTCTAATCAAAAAACCACATGTCTTAACACATAACATATTACATATGCCTAAACAAAATACTATATGTCTTAATACAACATTACACATTACATATGCCTAAACTTTCCAGGTCTTGGTTGATCTCTTGGTTGGTATTGTTCTCCTTGTTGTTAGGCCTACAACAGTCTTGGTTGCACTCATCCTTGTGGTTGGGCCAGGTGGTATGAAAGGCTTAGTTGGCCTTCTGAAAGATAACTTGTTTGTCATTCCTTGTGATCTTGATGCATAAGTAACTTGCTTGGATTTTTTTTGAGATTTCTGCCTAGAAGCCTGCTTAGATTGCACTTGGGAAGCCTGTTGAGATTGCACTTGGGAAGCCTGCTGAGATTGTTGAACAGGTGCTTCTGATGGTTGTTGAGTTTGTTGCCCTTGTGATACCTGTTGGCTGTTGTGGTCCTTGCAAGTCAACTTATTATGACCTGGTTTTTTGTACCTGCTACACCTAACATTAAAACCAGTCCTCCTCGTCTTTTTGTCTGATCCATCAAGTTCACCTTGCTCTAAATTTCTTCTTTTCTTTGGCCTTCCAGGAATCTTCCTATACTTAGGAGGCTGCACATCTGGATATTCAGTCCCCACCCACAGATTAGAACCAATAACTGGAAAAATAACATATTTATAGACTTTCATGTATCTCTCCTTTCTGTAATACTCTAGAATGTAGTCAGCAATGTTGTAGTTTCTACTCTTCATTGCTGACAAGGCATGAACACAAAGAAGGCATGTCAGCTCCCATCTCCGTGGATCTTCATTGCATCACATTTTTTATGAGTCTTGAAATATGATATGCTCCAATATCTTGGTGGAGTGATGATCATGTGCTTGTATGCTTCCACATTGATTTATGATCTTACCTGATCATGAGGACCTTCCAGTAACTGACATGGACAATAAGATGGATGGAATGGAGGGGGTGTACCTGCAAGGCACTCTGATGCCAAAGTCAATAGCGGTACAAAATGGTAAGCAAGAAGAGTTATATCAGAATACCTGACCCTTTAGTGAAAAAGGGTATTTATAGTGATCCCCTAGTGCTGGGCTAAGGTCCTTCCTTGGGTTGGATCAGCGAGGCCCAAGGAAGAAGTGCCAAGGTACGAGTAAGGAGCGTGTAGACCTAGCAAGTGGTCTAGTCTTTGGTCCAACTTCCCCTATCTTTCAGGAGATAATGGGGGATAGTTGGGTGATGTAGCAAGTGGAATAGAAGACCCGTTATCTGCCTATCTCGTAAAATGTATGCTCGACCCATAAAATGTCTGCCCGACCGTTAAGTGGTGTATGATCGACCATTAAGTATACTTGCCCGAGCGGATGGGCATCTGCTCGACTTATTGGGCCACGGCCCAATACAGTCTCTGGAGGCCCCGTCCAGAATAGGAGCCCCCCAAGTCGAGTATCTGATTCGGAACGATGAGTTTAAAAGAGTCGAGCACATATTTGTGTCGAGGGAGAAGTCACATCGGGTGTCGAGCATCTGCCTATGTCAAAGCGTTTGGTATATTCAAGTTGCTCCGGACGTCGTGGAGGACGTCGTTCAAATCGTCGGGCGCGTGGTGTTCTCAGGGGTCAAGGATGTTTCGTTATAGTCGGGGAGACCTACGGTTGCCCGACGTCGTTCAGAATTCTCTAAATTGACGTGTCTCAAGCATTAATGGTACGTCATTTCATTTCCTGTGCTAGTACCTACCTAGGGGCTTAGGTAATGATTGCCTAGCGCGTTTGCCCACACACTCTCTTAGTATATAAGGTGGAGGGACCACTTCATTTAAATTTTTGCTCTTTCGTTTAACCGGAAGCTCTGAGAAGAAACTCCTTTCCGCCTGGAACCGCTGACGACTCCGCCTCTTACTCCCCGCGCACCACCGTAATCTCCCCGTCACCACTATGTCAGGTAATCCTTTATACCTTATCTTTTTACGCAATTTTGCGCTTGATAGATAGCAAAATTCATAAATTTTTTTGTTTAGAGTAGGTAGATCATTGTTTTAAGTTAGTTTTTAGGTTTTAGACATGAATGTCTCGGGCGCAATTTGCATAAAACGGGCGAAAAATGCATATCTGTATGAATAAGCCGGCCAGGATCATCATACAATTGATGAAGGTCGCGGGTGTTCCATGCGTTCGCCGACAAAAATATCTTACCTTTCTTAGGGGGTTTTAAGGGTTTAGTGTACGCTCGAGGGGATCTGAGGGCCGTCCCTTCGTTGATTTAGGATAGTTTAGTGGGATTCCAGGGCGTCCAGCCCTTCACCCTTTCACTTGAACTGCGGTGGAAGGGTGAATTTGAAGCGATGTCGAATTCACTTTTCCTTTCTTCTTTTCAGGTACGACCGAGCAATGACGAACCAAGGAAAGAAACCCCGAGGAGGGAAACGAGCACGTCTCTTCGTCTGGGCATGATGACCTGTCGTGGGTCGCCGACGAGCCTCTATAAGAAGAGTCATATTTTGTGGATGAGGGTACTACCGTGTACGCCGTGGTCGGGGACATTGGTCCTGAAGACACAGTGAACTAGCAGTGTCTTGCTCCTCGGGAAGCAGATCGGATATGCCAACGTTTTCCAGGGAAGCAGTTCGCCATGTATGAGTTTTCCTTCCGAGAAGTGAGGATGAGACTCCCCTTTAATGATTTCCATATGGGGGTCTTCAGGTGGCTCAGGCTGGCGTCCTCGCAATTGCATCCGAATGCCATTGCTTTCATCCAGGCATTCAAATTGGTTTGTCGGTTTCTCGGGATCGGGTGCATGTTGCCCCTTTCTTTCGCATCTTCCACCTGCAGCGGTCAGGCGCAAGGGGGCGACATAGCTGGGTGTCTCTTAAGCAGCCTGTGAGGTTGTTCAAGACGTTTGTCGATTCTGCCCGCCATTTCAAGGGGAGGTGGTACATGGTGAAACGGCGAGGAAAAGCTGATGTCGAGGATGTAACACCTCAAAATTTGCCCTCATTCTTTTACCATTAATCGGCTTATCGCTTCGCATTCATCTGCATCATCCATTAGGTCACTTACTTCACAATCATGCAATACATTGGCTCCTAGGGCATGGGGTCAAGAGATTCCTGGTAATTTGAATTAGTCTTATCCAGAGATGATTCGGGTGGTTCGTATCTCAACCAAGTTGGAGCAAAGGTTGAACGCGCATAATCATGAAGGATGAACGTATCTTAAGTAATAGGGCCTCTCCTCAGCACGAAAAGGTGCCCCTCATCATATCTTTTTCTCATAGAGTGGTTCACGACAATCATGGTATCATAGTCTTCTCATTTGGGCATTACTTACAAGTTAATGAGATTGGAGGTTGAATTTGAGGGATTGATTAAATACAAAATTAGTTTTGAATCTGAAGTTGGGAATGGATTGGATGTGGTGAATTTTGGTCGGAAGAATAACTAGGTATTCAGGATACTAGCCCATCAATATCCAAATTTATTTTATTAAACTCATATTCATTAAAGTAAAGAAATCATATCTTTTCTTTTTCAAAACAAATTAATTAAATTCTAATTAAGCCCATTTTGTAACCCATATTCCAAATCCCAAATTCCAAAATCCCTCTCCACTCAATCTCCCGCCATCAACGTCTCTCATGAAGTTGGGCCCATATCTGTTAGCTCCAACAGGGAGTGACCTTGAAAAGTATAATCAAGAAAGGACATTTTGCTGAATCACTACAAGAAAGCAAATATCCATCTCTATGTGCAGGAGAATATGCTGTCAGAGAAAGTACATCAAAAATTAAAATTTTTAGCAAAAGTTTTCAGGAAAAGAAGAGTGTCCGACCTACATTTTCAGTTGAAAGAATATTTGGCGGCACTTTACTGGCAATATGTTCAAATGATTTCATCTGTTTTTATGATTGGACTGAATGCAGATTGATTTACCGCATTGACGTCAACGTGAAAAATCTCTACTAGGCTGATAGTGGTGATCTAGTAACAATTGCTAGTGATACATCATTCTACATCCTGAAGTACAATCGTGATGTTGCATCACATATAGATAGTGGAAAACCCTTAGATGAGGAAGGTGTTGAAGATGCTTTTGAGCTCCTTCATGAAATGAATGAACGTGTAAGGACCGCTATCTGGGGTGGGGATTGCTTTATCTACAACAATTCATCTTGGAGACTTAATTATTGTGTTGGCAGAGAGGTAACTACAATGTTCCAGTTGGACCGCCCTATGTACTTGTTGGGATATCTTGCAAACCAAAGCAGGGTTTATTTGATTGAGAAAGAATTCAATGTTGTGGGTTACACACTCCTTTTAAGCTTGATTGAGTACAAAACTCTTATGCTGCGTGGTGATTTGGAAAGGGCTAATGAAATTCTACCATCAATTCCAAAAGAGCATCATAATAGTGTGGCTCATTTCCTGGAATCACGAGGCATGATAGAGGATGCTATTGAAGTTGCTATTGACCCTGAGTACATATTTGATCTTGCCATACGGCTTGGAAGATTAGAGGTTGCAAAGGCTATTGCTATAGAAGTGCGGAGTGAGTCTAAATGGAAACAGTTGGGAGAATTAACTATGTCTAGTGGAAAGTTAGAAATGGCTGAGGAGTGTTTACAACAGGAAATGGATTTGAGTGGGTTGTTACTGCTATATTCTTCTTTTGGAGATGCAGAAGGAATTTCAAGACTTGCAACCCTTGCTAAGGGGCAAGGGAAGAACAATGTTGCATTCCTTTGCTTATTTATGTTGGGTAAACTTGAAGACTGCCTTCAACTATTGATAGAAATACAATTGGAAATTACAGAAGAAAAGAAGATAATCATTGGTACAAAAATCAGTTTAATGAAAAAATTCTAATAAAAGAGAAAATCATAGCAAAAAAACGAGATGGCAAACTTCAGCTGATATTAGCAATTTCAGTTAGAAAAGATTATAAGGAAAATCGATGGAAAGGATCAGTGAAGCTCTCCAATCCCAGGATCTCTTTCTTGGCTCACTCTCATAAAATTCAGTTGGGAAAATTCACTCAAAACTCAGAATTGAAAAGGCTTCTCCTGAACTCTTCGCACGAACTTCTCAACCTTCATCAATCTCGAATCACTCTACTTTATTCTCCAGTTCCATCCATAACATTCAACGACCTCGAAACCAGAATCGTCACTCTTCAACGATTCACAACCTGCAATAAGAAAAATCAGCAAATTCAGATTAACGTGGAGGCAGAAGAATAAGGAGAAAATGATTAAGGAAATTTCCCGTGGGAGGGAACTCATCAACAAGTAGAAAGCCTTTTACTCTCAACTATGTTATGTAGCTTTTATTTAATGGTTTTCCGACCAATGAGGACATCTTGGCCTCCAAGGAACCACATTGCTTGCATCAACATTGAATCCTGTAGGGACTTACCGAAGAGACGAACCAACTCCGAAAAAGAGGTGCAGCATCAGGTCTAACCAGTAACCTAGTGAGATGAAATTGTTCTCATTCTCAGCAGCAGCCGTATTTTTGTTGCTTTTGTAATCACAACTTTAATAGAGTTGTTTCCCACGTCATGAGGACCTGCAATCAACAGCAATTGGGTCATCAACTTCCGTCAAGTCTATTATTCCTCCCTCACCAGGCAGAGTCATTGCCTTGGTCACAAATTCTTTGTCCAGACTTGAGAATCGTTGGCTAATAGGAAAAGCAGGTTGTCATCAGTAAGATCGAATTGAAGATGAATAGGAGCATTGTATCCTCTTAATAAAAATGGAGCAGGCCTTTCAGGGATATCAGGATAACCCCTTGGTTTTCTAATTCTTGCTCAGGAGTCTCCATTATAGGTGTGATATCCTTCATACATGTTACGACATCAACGGTTAACTCAGTTCATCCTACAACTACAAAAGGAAATAAGATTAACAAGGGAATTGAGTTGAAGCTAGCTATCAAAACAGGAAAATAGAAATAATCAACTTCAAAACAGAATTTCACTAAGACTTCATAACCGAATTCACCAAAACTCATAACAGGATCCTAACTAAATTCCAACAAACTTTGTAACTGAATCACAACTGAACTCACCTGGAAGATTCTAGAACGATCCTCAAGCCATCTTCTATAAGAACAGGATCCTCTCCTTCACCAAAGTCTTCTTGAATCCTTCCCCAATCATTGTTCAATCTTCTTCTTACACCACAGTCCTCTTCAACCATTTTTTCTCTTCTCCAGTCCAATCCTTCAACCATTTCTTTCCTTCATCTTCAATCAAATTCCTGAACCATTTTCTCAATCCTCTCCCATTCTTATTCGCCAATCTCCCTCAATCTTCATCTAACTTCATCTCAGTCAAGCATTTTTCTTCACCATAATCTGAAATCTTCATCTCCAATTCTTCTGCAATTTTCACCTGCAATGAATTCAAGGTTATGTTACAAATCCGAGAAATGATTCAGAACCGTATATAAGAGCAGAAGAGGGAAAGTAAGATTGCATCGCATCTGAACACAGATTAACAACACCTGGAATCATCTTCAATATCCCTTTTACGCTAGCCTGAATAGTTGTCAAGGTCGCAACCTCACTGAAGACGCGTGAACGGCTTCATCCGCATCCACCAAGAAGCTCTGTCGTCAGCAAATCTTAAGGTACGATGTCCTATCATTGCTTTGGTAAGGTGATTAGGCTTCATTTCTCTGCTGAGATAGGATTGCGAAGAGTTTGGTTTCGAATTGGTGGAAGAGGAATTAAATTAAGGTTAGGGTTTTGTTTGGTTGAACGGAAGAAGGTGAAGTCATAGCTTTGTCTTGGTTTGAAGGAAAAGACGGCGAAGATATAAGAATGAGAAGAAGGGTTGAAGAGAGAGGGTGCGGCGGCGAGAGTGCAAGAAGAAGGGTTGAAGAGAGGAAGGGCTTGACGGCGGAAGGGGAAGAAGAAGAAGAGGTTTAGGTTTTGTATTTTAGGGTTCATATTTGGGATTTGTGTGAATTTGATTATTTATTTGGAATAACATAAAAGAGAATAATCAATGTTTAGGCCAATTAATCCATCGTAATACTCATTAATTAGGTTGTTTTTCGCATAATCCCCATGAATTATACCGTTGCAAGGTCCCAAGAGATAAGAAGTGGATAGGTTTTGTGATTCTTAGCCTCACTGGCGGTGACACTTGTCACCGTCCGGTTGGCTTTTGGTGCAGCCACTTGTATGCGTGACGTCCATGATAGTCTAGTACACCTTCAATTCATAAGCCGTCTGATCTGAATAATATGAGGAAGACTTGATCGTGTGGTTTAGATTAGAGTCAACAGATGTTGACTGATGTCCATGCCATGTTCCCCCTATTTCCAGCAAATTAGGCTTAGACTATTGCTATCTCTACTCCCCCTGTTAGGCCCAATACGAAAATGAACTTAAAAAATTGCTTACTGCACCCTCATTAAAATTCCAACGAACTGGGCATGTTTCCTTTACTAATCTCACCCCCATTCTGGGCCCATTTTAAGAAACAACATAAAAAACTGCTTCCAATACCTCCCCCTCACACCCTGCGTTTTGGGCCTTTGCCTGTTAGTAATCACACTCCCTCTTTTAAGCCCATAGGAAAAAATAACTAAATAAATATACTTAATTCACCCCCTTTTCATTAGTTCTTAGAATTTAATTTTAGTTTCCATTAGTTTAGGAAATAATTCAAATAAAATAGGAAAATGCTTAGAAAAATTTCCAAAAAAATTAAGTAGATCATTAATTCAATTTAGAAATGTTTGGCATTTTATTTTTCTGAATTTGCATTATTTTTGAATTAATTCTGATTTTTTTCCATGTAATTACTTTTAGTGAATTTCCTTCAACTGTACTCAAATTTGTAGATTTTATTTTTTAGTCTTCCAATAACTTTTTTGGCCCATTATTTTTACCATAGTTAGAGGACTCATAATAGTACTTAGCATAATTTTAGTAGATTTTTTAGGGCATTTTATCTCAGGTTTTAGTGGCTTAATCCTTAGAAAATAATGGTTAATCATTAGGTAGAAATAAATGATTTTTAGGCATAACAAAATTCTGATTTTTTTAGTATATCTTTTAACACAATATTATAGGTAGTTTTAGGACCCTATATAATTAATCTCATATTTTTTCCAGAGCTTTACTATTTTTTAGGATATTAATTCTTAGGCTTTGTTACATATAAATTTCCATTAGTTTAGGCTAGAATATTAGGATTTTATTAAGAAATAGTTTAAGTAGATTTAATCTTAGGATTTAATAGTGATTTAGACTAGTTTAGATTCTTATTTTTTAGAATGAAAATATTAGGTAATGCCCTTAGCTTTAGAACTTAGGCTTAGGATTCACACTAATTAGACTTAGAATAAATTTAGGACTATTTTAGGTTTACACCTTAAATGTTTTGTTTTGAATTTTATTTCTTATTTTCAATTTTAATGCCTCACTATATTGATTGAATATTTCACTTGAATAGGTTTCCCCCTTTGCTTTAGAATCAACTTATCTTCCTTAGGAAGTAAGTTGCATTCTAGTAGTTCTAAGTTCTTTCTCCATTTAGGTTTAGAAACCTCATTAACCATAGGCCCTCACTTGTAAATAAACAAATAAACTTAGGGTTGCGTCTTAGTCCCCTTAGATTTTCACCTTTTGCAATTTGAGTCATTCTTTTCTCATCTTCAAACAAAATCCAAAAACACTTAATAAACAAATGAAAGGACCCTTGTGTATAGCCTTATTCCATGAGGCACTTGCACTCATTCCATCTTGGAGTGGTGTAAGCTTGTCTACCATGATGCACAAGTCTCATCAAGGGGTTGTTTCATAAAGAAAACATAAAAGATATTTCTCTTAAAAGAAAAAAACACAATAAGCGACTATCCTGCGGGAACTTCTCTTTCTCATCTCATTCATTCTGAACGCGAACTCGCGACGACTTGTCTCGCATGCAAGACGGTAAACGCACTCGTACCAGACGAGCCTGCAACACCTGAGCATAGACATACGCAGTTCAGCTCTAAAAAACACATAAATAGTTTCCACCTTAGTTAGGCAAACTATGTCGACTCTGATCCTCATATTCCCAGTGAGGTACGTAGGCAGTGGGGTAGGGCCCATTCGAGCACAATCTTTATTTTCCCTATATTTCCCTTTATTCCCATTTTTAATTTCAGTTCCATTCCCATTCCAGTAGCAGTTCATTTATTCAGCAGCAATTATTTCTCACCCTTTGAAAACAGACTTATAAGTGTGGATCCCGTCGGGTACGACGGACGGATTGGGGTGCTAATACCTTCCCAATTCGTAACCGACTTCCGGACCCAGATCTTTGGTTCACAAGGCCTCTTCATTTTCCTTCTTCCTTAGGTGTGTGCAACATTACCTTTCTCATTCCTTCGGGATAAAAATGTCTGGCTGGCGACTCTACCTTTTCCATGCCACTTTCGCGTTTGTACTAAGATGAAAATCCCGGGAGCGAGAGCTGGCGACTCTGCTGGGGATCGAACCCAGAATCTCTGGTTTCCCTTGTAGAGTCATTCCTAGCGCCTGTTTGGTTTTGTTTCTTTGGGTGTTTCTCTGTTTATTGTTGTGTGCTTTAGTTTAGCTTTATTGTTTTCATTTACAGTTTTACTTTATAGCTTTACTTTACCGCATTTATTTACCGCTTTCAGTATTTATTTTCCGTGCATCATATTATACTGGACTTTCTGGCTGTGCTGGTTTACATTTTTTCTGTGGGATGGGATTACTGTGAGATGAGCTCGTAACCGGGGCTCAAGTGCACCCTAGGACTTAGAGTGGTTCCACTTTGGCTTCATGGCATCTTGCTATGTTGGTAGTAGTGAGTTCCACACCTTGACTTACGACCTTCTCGGGAATGTATTGATACCGAAATGTTTCTGGATTAATACGCTACCTTGATAGTTATGTGCAGTCAGGGGACCGATCATTGAGAACCTTTGTGGAAACATCCCTCTCCAGTGATGACAGTGGCAGACCACATTTGTTGGCAAACCCACTCGCATCCGAGGGACCACTGGGAACTCGCATAGGATGGCCTGGTTCTCTCATAGGAATCCAGTCAAGGCAAACTGTTCGTATGACGGTAATATTATACCCTTTGGGATGAATGTACTATTGTTTCTCGATTCAGTGCTTGAAGCCGAGGACTTATGAGGGATGCTTGTTTTTCCGGACTCAGCTGAGACCTCCCTAAGTAGTACATAATGCCAAACCGATTCCCTGATTTGGTCATGAGCCATTTCTCGGAAATGGTGAACGTATTATTGCTATTCGGCCTCGAGAGTCCGTGATGTTTGACCCGAGTAGCATACCTGTGAGATTGGGAGGGGTTTACAGGTTTGCAGGAACCCTAAACTTCAACATACATTCATATGCCAATATACTTCAGTGATATGATCTTGTTCTGTTAATTATGGACTCTGAAGTCATGAACTCCTGATCAGAGATACTTGTGATGATATTGTGGCCTTGCACAGATACTTGATTACCTGATTCACTACACAGACACGTCACTGATCACATGCCTTGCCTTGCATAACATCATGACATCATTAATCATTTTGTGTTCTTTTTATTCTCAGGGTTCATTACCTCCTAGGTCCTGGTCATATTTGCTGCTTCAACAAGGAGATTCCGAGAAAGAGAAATGTTTATTATACTTTCCCACAACCGGAGACAGAGAGCATTCAGGGATTGATTAGTTTGATGGGTGACAAAGTCCTTGATGATTTCAGGAAAGAGTTTGGCAAGATACTGAATTATGTGAGCAAGCCCATAGTTGACCAGAGGGATAGCTTGCATTCTTTGTTGCAGTTCTATGATCCACAGCTGAGGGTTTTTGTTTTCCCTGATTACATCCTGGCACCTACATTAGAGGAGATTTCTAGTATGCTGAATATTCCTATTAAGGAGGGTATGCCTTATTATGTTTCAGAGAGGACCCCTTCTCATGAGGATATCACTGTTGCCTGTCATTTGAGTATGCTCAGACTCAAGATGGGATTAGAGGCTGGCCAAAGTAAGGGGATCCCTTTGGATTTTCTTATCACAGAGGCACATATCATGGCATTGGGAAAGAAGTGGACAGACTTCAAAGCATTGTTAGCCATGATAGTATATGGAACCAGTTTATTTCCAGGAGAGAAATGGCTAATTATCATGGAGGCCATCACCATCTTTGTCAAAAGAAATCTTGTACCTACATTGCTAGCTGACTTCTACTATGGAGTTCACCACAGAAAGGAGAAGAGGAAGGGACATGTAAACTGTTGTGCTCCCATATTTGCTGATTAGTTTGTAAGGCAACTCCCTAAATCAGGACCCTTTCAGGATTTGAAACAATCTTGGAAGTGGTCCAAAAGATTAATGGGCTTAAACTCAGCTGACATTGCTTGGGGATGCAATAGAGATCTGGTGGGCAAAGAAATGTTGGTCAGTTGTGGTAGCTTTCCAAATGTGCCTCTGATAGGAAGGAAAGGTGGGATCAGCTACAATCCTATATTGTCCAGGAAATAATTTGGTTATCCCTTAAGAGATGTACCTTTGATTGACGATGCAGATGAGTCTTTATACTTTCAAGCTGAAGGAAATTCCAAAATGAGCATACTAGCATCCCAATCTTGGGAAGTTAGGGTGATGAAAGGGAAGAAAGACTTTGGAAGAGTGGATCCTAACACTTATGATCCTTTTGCCAGCTGGCTGGAGGATCACGTGAAGACCCATTTGCTACCATTTTCTAGAGAGACACCTCTCTACCCTAAAGAGATAGCACCCAAGACTTCAGTGCCTTTGCAAGATTATCAAAAGTTGGAAGCTTTGGTTCAACAGCTCAAGTTAGAGAATCAAGAAGTTTACAATTCATGTCAAAAACTGAAGATGCAAAATCGAAATTTGGAAGAAAGAGCTCACAAAGCTGAAGAGATGGTTAGGCTCAAGCAGCAGGATTTTCAAGAGAGAGATCTTTACTTCAAGAAAAAGGGATTAGTTGAGACTCACAAGGCGGCCCAACGCCGGAAAGAGAGGAAGGACCTGAATGAAGCCAATGAAGCTATTACCTTATGGCAAGAAAAATGGGAAGACAATTTGAAGAAGCAAAAAGAGCTAGACGTCAAGCATAAGCTGGAAATCAAGAGTCTTCAAGATTCTTTGGATGGGCAGAGAGAGCTCCTTCAGAAGGCTTATCATCAAGAGAAGGGTCGTCTCCAACGTTTAGCAGAAAGCCAACAAGCAGTAAAGGAAGCTCAAAAAGAAATAGAAGACTTGAAATTGAAAGCTGATTTGAAGAAGTCAAAGGCTGAGCCGGGTCTGAGCAAAGAGAGTGAGATGGCTTTCCTGCAGCAGATTGAAGAGTTACATGCTTCCTTTGATACGAGGGACCTCCTCATCCAGAGACTCATCCAGGAGCCTGATCATCCGGATATCGTTCAGTTGTTCCAGAATGTCAAGCATCTTAGCTGGAGGCTGCGAGACTTAGAGTTCCCTAGGGTTTAGTTTCATGCTATTGTACTTGGATTACCCACAGGCTTGTTGTGGGACTCCTTTTATTTGATGTACTATATTGTTCCTTTGATTGGCACCCTTCGGGGACTTTGTTGTTTCAAACTTCAGTTTATGTGATTGACTTGTTTTGAATCTCTTGGTCGTTATTTGTTGCACCGACACGGGGTAATGAGCACCAATTCTCCACGGCCATCACTGTATTTGAACATCACTTGGGTCTTCTTCTCAATTATTGTTCTCTTTATGCCAGGACCGGAAACAGGGAAAGACTTGGGAATAAAAAGAACACATTACATTGCATAAGCATCATTTGCATTTCTTCTTTGTTTTTGCAGGTTTTTCTACAGGTTGCTTAATTTATCTGTGTTTCAGGAAAAGATTGCGAGAGCTGCCAAGACCCGGCATCTCCGACAAGATATCCCGCATCGCTACGCAACTCGCAGCAATCAGAGGATAGTCATGGACGCCATGCAAACAGAGCTTAATGAGTTCCTCACCAGAATGGAAGAGTTCATGACCATGATGCAAGGGATGGCTCATGGACATCAAGAGTTAAGGAATGAAATTCAAGGGCTCACCCCTCCTCAGACTAACACTCCTGTGACCACTTCTGACGGGCAAGGGGCTCCTCCCAACACCAGCAATGGCCCAGGTGGACCTCATATTCCAGAACCAGGCACGACAACTTTCATTCCAGTACAAGATAGGCAGGAGAATCAATTCCCTTATTTCAACAATGACATGGGGTTCGCTGGAGAAGGAAATCTTAATAATTTTTTGGTGCTTGCTGAGAAAGTCAAAGCCCTTGAATGTAGGGATACTTTGGGGATAGATGTGTCTGACATGGGTATAGTCCCCGGGGTGGTTATTCCTCACAAATTCAGGCCTCCAGCTTTTGACAAGTACAATGGTAGTTCCTACCCAAAGACTCACTTGCAGGCATTCTATCGGAAGATCGCTGCCCATACTCGGGATGTACTACTTCCAGGATAGTCTCTCTGGAGGGTCCTTGGAATGGTATATGAAGCTAGAGAGAAGTTCGGTAAGAAATTGGAAGGAATTGGGAGAAGCATTCCTCAAGCAGTATCAGTATAATATCGACATGGCGCCCAGTCGCACCCAACTTCAGAGTCTGACTCAGAGGAGCTCAGAAAGTTTCAAGGATTACGCACAAAGGTGGCATGAAGTAGCCGCTCGAGTGCAACCACCTTTGTTGGAGAGAGAAATGGTATACCTGTTCCTGGATACCCTCCCTGGGCATTTCATGGAAAGGTTAGTTGGATGTTCTTCAAGTGGATTCTCAAATATCATTTTGACTGGCGAAAGGATAGAAAGTTGGATCAAGCAAGGGAAGATTCAGAACGGAGGTGCTTCAAGTTCTGGTATTAAGAAACCCTTTGTGAAGAGAAGAGAAGGAGAGACCGGTGCAGTGTACACAGAGGGGAGGAATCAATAGAGGATTTTATCAGCAAGTGGCCCCTGTCACTATTTCAACTCCACCTGTTCAACAGCAAGTCCAACCACCGCAGCCGCAACGCTCGCAAGGGTATCAGTAAAGAGCTCCTCGTCCATATTACCCTCAGAGGCCCAAAGAAAGACATTTCGAAGCTCCGCCGATGTCCTATTCACAACTTTTGAAGAATCTTCTACACTTTCAGATGGTTCAACTCCGAACTCTACAACCCCCGAAGCCAGGCCAGATCCCCGAGGGTTATGATTCAAATGCCAGATGTGAATTTCATTCTGGAGCTCCCGGACATACCACAGAGAACTGCAAAGCACTGAAGCATGTTGTTCAAGACCTGCTGGATTCTAAAGCAATCAACTTTGCTCCTACTCCTAATGTAATTCAGAACCCCATGCCTCCTCACAGAGGTACGGTTGGGGCAATTGATGAAGGGGAGAATCTGAACTTAGTATGTGATGTCAACGACCTGCAGACTCCGTTGAATGTTGTTAAAGTTTGCTTGTCAAAGAAGGGTATCTTTCCTGGATGTGAAGAAGATTTTCCAGGATGTGCTGAAGCTACAAATGGATGTGAGAAGTTAAAGGCGGGAATCCAAAGTATGATTGATGATGGAGTGTTGCAGTTTGACAAGATTGTAAAAGAAAGCGAAGTCTCCACATTAACTATCTTCTACGATCCATCTCAAGTTCCTTCACGGGCCAGAGCGGCACTGATAACCATCACCACAGCAGAGCCAGTAATGTATCCGAGTGATAGAGCTATTCCTTGGAATTATGGTGGTGAAGTATACTGTAACGGCCAGAAGCAAGAGTTGGCCACGTCTAGTACAACCCCAGCTCAAGTAGAAAATGTTGGAGTGGGGGGCTTTACTAGAAGTGGGAGGTTGTTTGCGCTGGAGACACTAAGAGATAATGTGATACCACCCAGAGACACCACAAAAGCTCAGGCTAGAGCGAGAGGGAAGCAGCCAGTGGTTGTCAATGATCCCGCACCAGCAACTGATCCAGACCTTACTTTTGATAAAGAAGCCGAATAATTTTTTAGGATTATCAAAAAGAGCGACTACAAGATTGTGGACCATCTGCAGCAGACTCCGTCGAAGATTTCCATATTGTCCTTGCTCATGTGTTCTGATTCTCACCGGAAGGCCCTCTTGAATATTCTTAACAAGGCGTACGTGCCTCAGGATATTTCAGTAAATCAGTTGGAAGCGGTGGTATCCAGCGTCAATGCCAGTCACGGATTGGGTTTCACAGACTTGGATCTGACTTCTGAAGGGCGTGCTCATAATCAGGCATTGCATATCTCTTTAGAATGTAAAGGTGCAGTGCTATCTCACGTGTTGGTAGATACTGGATCGTCATTGAACGTCTTGCCTAAGAAAACACTGATGAAGTTGGATTATGATGGAGTAGTTCTAAAGCCTAGCGACCTGGTAGTTCGAGCATTTGATGGGTCAAGGAGGTCGGTGTTCGGGGAGGTGGAGTTACCAATTAAAGTAGGTCCACAGATCTTCAATACCACGTTCTACGTAATGGATATCCATCCTGCATACAGTTGTTTACTCGGAAGACCTTGGATACATTCAGCAGGAGCGATATCGTCCACACTCCATCAAAAGTTAAAGTTCATCTGGGAGGGTCAAATTGTAACTGTCAGTGGGGAAGAAGATATCTTCGTTAGTCATCTGGTTTCATTCAAATATGTGGAGATGGATGGCGAAATAGTTGAGACTAGATGTCAGGCTTTTGAGCCCTTGAAGAGTGAACAAGCATCTGCAGTGGCAGCTTCTCCTGAAGAACCGAAGAAGGGGGTGTCCATAGCCTCTTATAAGCAAGCGCTTGAATTGGTAGAATCTAGGGTACGAGAAGGCTGGGGCAGTCCAGTAGAAGTGCTGGAGAAGAAAGATATGTTCGGAATCGGCTATCATCCTGGGAAGTCATCGTCTGGACCAAGTGCTAAAGGTTGTCAGAGCCCGATCACTTTCACGAGTGCGGGAGTGGTAGACTACGGAAATATCAGTGATGTGCAGGATGATGCAGTCGATAGTGACTGTGACCTAGATGAATGGATCAGGCCTGCCGTTCCAGGGACTCAGCTTAGCAATTGGACATCAGAAAGGTTTATTTCGGTCACCTCTTTCGAAGAGTAATATTTTTTGTTTCTGTTTTTCCTGTATTCAAGCACTATGTCTTGCCCGGGGCATAGTAGCTCTTTGTAAGGGTTCGTTTGTTCTTAACACAATCATTAATAAAGCTGACGTTTCACATTCATTCATGGTGTTCTCTGTCTTTCATTTTTGCTTTTGTTTTTCAAAAAGAAAGAAAAGTTTTAAATGGCAATGTTTCTCATTTTCTCAAATGGTTGCTAAAGCCTTGCATGAATCACCATTCATGCAGGTGCTCGTCACCGGATCTTATCAATGACGACCCTGTTATGGCTGAGTATGACTTCTACAATCCAATTTATCAAGACGATGAGGAAGGTGAAGAGGATTACGAACTACCTGAAGAATTGGCCAGACTGCTTAAACAGGAGGAGAAGATGATTCAGCCGCACGAAGAAGTTGTCGAAGTCATAAACCTGGGTACTGAAGAAGACAAGAAAGAAGTCAAGATCGGGGCTACATTAGAAGAATCTGTCAAGACTCGTTTGATTGTTATGCTTCGAGAATATGTTAATGTCTTCGCATGGTCCTACCAAGATATGTCTGGTTTAGACACTAACATTGTGGTACACAAACTGCCTCTCAGAGAAGATTGTCCTCCGGTAAAGCAGAAGTTGAGGCGCACACGTCCAAATATGGCAATTAAAATAAAAGAAGAAGTACAAAAACAGTTTGACGATGGCTTCTTGGCTGTGACCAGTTACCCTCCGTGGGTCGCCAACATTATGCCGGTTCCCAAGAAAGACGGTAAAGTCAGGATGTGTGTGGACTACAGGGATTTGAATAGGGCCAGCCCCAAAGATGACTTCCCCCTACCTCACATAGATGTGCTCGTCGATAATACTGCTTAGTTTTCCGTGTTCTCCTTCATGGACGGATTTTACGGCTATAATCAAATTAAGATGTCTCCCGATGACATGGAAAAGACAACCTTCATCACTTCTTGGGGCACCTTCTGTTACAAGGTCATGCCATTTGGTTTGAAGAATGCTGGAGCTACTTATCAACGGGCGATGGTGACGCTATTTCACGACATGATCCATCATGAAATTGAGGTTTATGTTAATGATATGATAGCAAAATCCCAAATAGAGGAAGAGCACTTGGTTAATCTAGCGAAGTTGTTTGACAGACTCCGGAAGTTCAGACTGAGGTTGAATCCAAATAAGTGTACCTTCGGAGTCCGTTTTGGCAAGCTACTCGACTTCATTGTTAGTGAACGAGGAATTGAGGTTGATCCAGCCAAAGTGAAAGCTATCCAAGAGATGCCTGAGCCGATGACTGAAAAGCAAGTGCGTGGCTTCTTAGGGAGACTAAACTACATTGCACGGTTTATTTCTCACCTAACGGCCACGTGTGAGCCCATCTTTAAGCTTCTGAGGAAGAATCATGCCATTAAATGGAACGAAGACTATCAGCAAGCCTTTGACCGAATCAAAGAATACCTGCTAGAACCTCCAATTCTTATGCCTCCAGTGCCAGGGAGACCTTTGATTATGTATCTTACTGTGCTGGAAGGATTGATGGGATGTGTGTTGGGTCAGCAAAAATTTATTACCTGGTCAAAAAGAGCACGCCATTTATTACCTTAGCAAAAATTTTACCGATTGTGAGACGCGCTACTCACTACTCGAGAAAAATTGTTGCGCTTTGGCATGGGCTGCTCGCCGACTAAGACAGTACATGCTGACTCACACCACTCTCTTAATTTCCAAGATGGATCCTGTGAAATACATCTTTGAAAAGCCAGCTCTGACAGGAAGAGTAGCCCAGTGGCAGATGATATTGACAGAGTATGATATACAATACACTTCGCAGAAGGCAATTAAAGGAAGTGTGTTGTCAGAGTACTTGGCTCAGCAGCCAATCGATGATTATCAACCCATGAGGTTCGAGTTTCCGGATGAGGACATCATGTTCCTCAAGTAAAAAGACTACGAAGAACCACTTCCGGAGGAGGGGCCAGACCCTGAATCCAAATGGAAGTTGATGTTTGACGGGGCTGTGAACATGAATGGAAGTGGAGTAGGTGTTGTTATCATCTTGCCCGAAGGGGTCCATACACCTTTAGCTGCTCGGTTGGCTTTCGAATGCACTAACAATGAGGCAGAGTATGAAGCTTGTATCATGGGGATTGAAGAGGCAATCGACTTGCGAGTCAAAAACCTTGAGGTCTTCGGAGATTCTGCTTTAGTGGTAAATCAAGTCAATGGAATATGGCTGGTTCATCAACCTCATTTGATTCCTTACAGAGATTATGTTAGGAGGCTGTTAACTTTCTTCACCAAAGTCAAATTGAGTTATATTCCTCGAGATGAAAACCAATTCGCCGATGCTCTAGCAACTTTGTCGTCCATGATTAAAGTTGGTCAAGAGAATTTCGTACCTCGAATTACGGTCTCCCGTCTTGAAAGACCTGCTTATGTCTTTGCAATCGACAATGGTGAAGATAACAAGCCTTGGTATCATGATATCAAGCAATTCCTGAAGGCTCAAGAATACCCAGCTGGGGCATCTAGTAAGGATAAGAAGACCCTTAGAAGACTGGAAGGAGGTTTCTTCTTGAAACAAGATGGCGTGTTGTACAAGCGAAACTTCGACATGGTCCTGCTCAGATGCATGGATAGATACGAAGCAGACTTGTTGATGCAGGAGGTTCATGAGGGCTCCTTTGGTACCCATGCTGGAGGACATGCTATGGCCAAGAAATTATTGAGATCGGGATACTATTGGATCACCATGGAATTCGATTGTTGTAAATACTCCCGTAAATGCCACAAGTGTCAAATTTATGCCGACAAGGTCCACGTGCCTCCGAATCTGTTGAGTTTCATGTCTTCACCATGGTCGTTCGCTATGTGGGGCATTGATATGATTGGCAAGATCGAGCCGACAGCTTCTAATGGTCATCGCTTCATCCTGGTTGCTATAGACTATTTCACGAAGTGGGTCGAAGCGGCGTCCTACACCAATGTCACTAAACAAGTGGTATCCCGGTTTATTAAAAGAGACATCATTTGCCGGTACGGAATTCCTGAAAGGATCATTACTGATAATGGTTCTAATCTCAACAACAAGATGATGGCTGACTTGTGTCGATATTTCAAAATAGAACATCACAACTCTTCTCCATATCGCCCGAAGATGAATGGCGCCGTCGAGGTGGCCAATAAGAACATCAAAAAGATTGTGCAGAAGATGGTTGTGACATACAAAGACTGGCATGAGATACTACCATTCGCGTTGCATGGGTACAGAACATCAATACGTACTTCAACAGGGGCAACCCCGTTCTCACTGGTGTATGGTATGGAGGCAGTCCTACCAATTGAAGTGGAAATTCCCTCGTTGAGATTGATGATGGACATTAAGCTAGACGAAGCTGAGTGGCTCCGATTCAGGTATAATCAATTGAGCCTCATTGAAGAAAAATGTCTAGCAGCTGTATGCCATGGACAGTTGTATCAACGGCGGATGAAACAAGCTTTTGACAAGAAGGTACGACCACAGAGGTACATGCCAGGTGACTTAGTGCTGAAAAGGATTCTTCCTCCTCTCAACGATCAAAAGGGCAAGTGGACACCCGACTATGAAGGACCGTTTGTGGTTAAAAAGCTTTTCTCAGGTGGAGCCTTGATACTGACGACCATGGACGGAGAAGACTTCCAATCCCCTGTCAACGCAGACGCAGTAAGAAAATACTTCGTGTATGTTGCACCCCAAAATTTGCCCTCCTCAAGACAAGACATTGTGTACTAAAGGTTCACAAGGTTCACAATGTTCACAAGACATCTCATGAGGTTCACAATGTTCACAAGACATCTCATGAGATTCACAAGGTTCACAGGGTTCACAATTGGTTAACAAGTTTGACAATTCCCTCAGACAATGCATCCTCCTAAGCAATGCATCTTAAACTAGGGTTTTGACCTTCAACAGGATAAATGGACTTCCAAGACTTCAAGTAAGCTTCATAGCATCCTATATGTGTTCAAGAACCCCCATGTCAAGTTTCAAGACTTTCCCAAAAGATTTGCTCAGTCAGATGATCAGATAGGTTAAAATCAGTCAAGGCAGTCAAAAAGTCAAACTAAGGTCAACTGTGGTCAAACCAAAGTCAAACTTCATGATTTTTTGCCAACATCAATTATATGAAGTAAAATTCATCATTTGATCAAGGGTTGATCATGATTCATCAAGGAGATTTCAAATCATCAAGAATCAGGAGTTTCTAAATTAGGGTTTTCATAGGAAAAGTCAACTGAACTTTGACCAGCCATAACTTTCACATGCTTCATCAAAATTTTTCCATCCAAAGCTCATTTTTAAGGAAATTGAATTATCTACAACTTTGTGTCTCACAAGCCAAGCCCAAAAATGCTTCATTTGGAAGATATGGGCTAAGACATTATAGGTCCTTTTGAAAGTCAACAAAAAGTCAACAACTTCAAAAGGGCATAACTTGAGAATGGTAAAAGATATGGACATGAAACCAAAGAGGTTGGTTAGAGGACTCTTTAAGCTTTCCAAAATATCCAAGAACACATTCATATCATTAAAATTGAAGGATTTGTGCCCTTGCAAAGTTGGGAAATTTTTGAGAGGTTTATGAAGCAAATGGGGTCTTAAAACCATAATTCACCAAATGGGCTTGCTTTTTTATGATCCAAACACTTCCATGACATCATGCACGAAATAAAATTTATTATTCATAATTTTATTCATTTTATTTTATTTATTATGATTTTTTATGTTAAAAATCATTTTAAATTAAAATAAAATATAAAATGATGGATATTTGATTTGATTTGGTTTCTAGAAAGTCTTAACACTCATTTAAACTTGATTGATACAAAAATAATGAAGATCATACCAACATGGCAATGCTAGATCAAGGAAAATCAAATTTTGAGATCACATCTTTTTCAATCTCTCAAAGATCAAAAGTCCACAAATTTGTTAAAGTTTTTGACCTAAATTCATTAAGTGTTATATATACAACACAATGCCAAGCCAAAGTCACGAATTCACAGCCTCCAAAACCATATTCAAACTTCACAAAATTGTTCAAAAAACTAAAATTCGGATTCACTCTTGCAAGGCATTTAAAGGTATTTTAAGAACATGGAGAGGATCCTTGGACATCACTGAACCTATCCCAATCCTCAAAAGCATCAGAATCATGCTCATATACCTTACCCGAAGCATTCTTGTTCTTGATTTGTTTTTTTTTATTCAATGGATTTATGTATTTATAATGCATTTTGATCATATATTAATGTTTGTGTGTGCCTATAGATGATTTCTGGATAGCTTGCGTGAAGAATCATAGCCAAATCGTGAAATTACCATTGTTAGGGTTTTGTTGGCCGTTTAGGGTTTTTCGATTAAACAAATATAAATGAATTCTAATAACACTAATGAACTGGCTAAGACATGGGGATCACAATGCTATGATCAATTTGGTGAAATTTTACAGTTTTAATGGTGTTTCAAAAAGCTAGGATTTTCTGTAAAATTTGTGCGCGGGTAAATTCGCAGGAAATATGGTGGATATTTTCGCAGGTAAATGCGCAGTGACCAAGGAGGAAGATGAGTCCATTGGCGCGAATTTTCTGAATTCAAAAATTTATCTATTTTTATAATATATATGTTTTATATGAATATCACAACACGCATATAGCTCAGTTGGTTTGTAGGTCTGGCTGGTAAATGAATGGTCCTGGGTTCAAACCTTCCCCAGGCCATTTTGGTTTTATTTTTTTTATTTTCAATGTTTTCGTAGGTTAACAACAAAACGATTGCCATCCACATCTTATCACCAGCACGCAGCTGGCCTAGTGGCAGCCTCATGCGTCCAAGGGAAGCAATGCCTAGGGTGGGGGTTCAATCCCTGCCCCAGGTAAGTTTTGGTTTTTATTTTCTTTAATTATTTTGTTTTATTATTATTGTTTTATAATTTATTTTAATTACAATAAAATATATTCAAATAATAATATGTAAATATATATGTATAACTTCATATTTTTCTAAAAAAAATTCTAATTCATTTTTTTCTAAAAATTTTAATCCTAGTTTCTTTTACTTAAATTAAAATATGTATATATTATTACTATATATTTATTTTTTAAATAGTCAAATTAATAATGTAAATTAAAAATCAAAACCCTAATTTCTAAAAACCCTAATTTATTACCTTAATTATTTTGTTTAAATATTAAACTTAATAATTTTTTCTAATGTATATAATTAACTAATTAATCATGTTTTATTTTGTAGATAAATTAGTATATGGTTTATTATTTTATTTTTATTTCAAAAATTCTTTAAAAAAATGTTTATTTAATTTTAAAATATTTAATTAACTTGTATATATTTTATATTTTGTGCTAACCTCTTTTTCTTATCATTGTTATTACTAATCCTTTTTATTTATTGTTTATATTTATCATTTAATTATTTTTATTATTATAAATGTAACTGTAAAAGCATTGTAATAGTCATAGTTTTTTTTTATCGTTTATTTATTTATAAATATTCTTGCCATGGTTAGTAATTATAGGGAGTGATAACCTATTTGCTTTAAAATTAATTTAGATCACTAATCATAAGATAAATATTTGAACATATATACGCACACACGTAAGTCGATCTTTGATCGCCATCTCACTTCTTAAGGTTATCCCTCATGTTGCCTAAATCAAAAGGTCAAGTAAGGTGTCTAAAAGCAAGGTCCCTTCTCATAAACAAATCATCTAGTCCCTTTCAATATTATAAGATCAAGTCCCTTCGATGTTGCCTTCGTAAATGATCTTGTCCCTCTCGAATAAAAGATGATAAGTCCCTTCGTATTGCTAAGACACCTTACAGTTGCCTAAACACAGATGACCCTTCACATGTCCCTTATAATATCCAAGGTAATGACTACCTATTCCTTAATAATAGGGATAGTCTTACCATTGAAAGAACATTTAAGAACAGAAAAGATTCAAATTAGGGTAGGTTCCTCTTAAGTACTTGCTCACTTTTCATCAAATTACTTCATTACACTTCATATTTTCAAACAATTTTCAAAATAAAGTCTTTATATATATATATATATATATATATATATATATATATATATCCATACAAGGATCATTATAAAGTACTTAAGAAAATTTTAATCACACACTACACTTCTCAAAACAGTTTAAAGTGAGCTAAGTAACTAAGAGCCCATGGATAACCATGGATGTAAAGGGTGCTAACACCTTCCCTTTACATAACTTACCCCCCGAACCCAAAAAAATCTTTTAAGGTCTTTCCTATTCTTTTATGCCCTTTCTTTTGGATAAAATAAAAGTCGGTGGCGACTCTTGCTATCCGCAACATTTAACTAAAGTCAGTTCTCCCACCGTGTTACAGAACTGGCGACTCTGCTGGGGATTTAATAAAAGAGGGGTACCCTTAGGAATTAGATCACTTAAATTGTTTGCCTTGTTTGCTTTATATTACTTGTTGGGTTTTATGTGTGAAAGATCCTAACCCGAATCTAGTGTACCTTAGGTAAATGGCAATAGACCAAGGAAACTGTACGGCGTATACCGATATGGTTGATCTGGTGGCCATAGTTAGTGTGACTTCTTGGTTGGTGCTTATGTTCCTTAAGTAAAGTTGAGGATAATATGAGGCTGCCATATGTTGTCAATACATTAACTAACTTTTAGAACCCTAGTCATCCCATCTTGGCCTTTAGAAAAGTAGTGAGATAATCGGCTTTGGTGAAGACTGAAGTTGGTTGATACTCGATGCTACACTCATTGAGATTCTAAACTTGGAGGGTTTTGGTTGGCAAGTAAGTTGCCTACTGAACAACCACCCTTGTGAAGGATCGATGATATTGAGATCCCTTAGAACCTGGTTACTTTATAGGACAGGATGAACCAACTAAACTTCAGGGGAGGGTACTTACCTTTAAACCTCATGCAAGCCTTCAAAACTAGGGTTATTGTGTGACTTGTTTGTGTGTGCCACATGTTTGTGATTGAGCATAACATCATAGCATCATCATGCATCATAAGCATAGCATTTTCACTAACCATTTCAAGGACCAAAGGATTTATCTTTGTTCTTTGTTGCAGGTCATGGCTTCTGCTTGTAGGAATACTATCAGGACCAACTTTGTAAGAGATTCATTACAAAGCAATTCAAGAAAGAATCCTGGAGCTAACAAAACAACTTCACGAGGAACGAAATCTCAACTCATACCTCAACACAAAGAGGAAACGTCCATGGGAGACTTAAAACCCCATCTCTTGTATTCATTTCATTTTTATTGTAAGCCCAAGGGGCAAACAAATTTATTACTAATAAAAGTTTACTTTTTGGTTGTTTAAACAAATTTAAATCCTGCGGTCCTTGAAAACATTGCATACACATTTACATACCATATCATTGCATCACAGGTCTTATGTACAGGTATCTTATCTTCTCGCTGTTTATTTCAGCAGAAATGGCTCTTGAACAGACTGTCAAAGATCTCCAGGCTCAGAATGCACAATTCCAAGAGCTGATCCTGAACTTGTCCAAGGGGCAGGATGAATTGAAGACACTACTGGCTAAGAAGACTAAGAAGGCTAGAAGATCAGGAGGTCTTATTAATCTGGGAAGAAGATTCAAAGGTCCTGTCAAGACCAAGGAACAGGTTGAAGATTATGAGTCTGAAGAGTCTGAGAAAGAGGGAGGCAGTCTCTATAATACTATGGGGGATTCTGATTCGGAAGCAAATTATTATCATGGTCCTAATGAAGACATGTTCAAGATGCTGGTGGATAGAATGAATGCTATGAGTTACAAAAGTCTTCTGGGCTGGATTTTGAAGATCTGAGTTTGATATCTGGAATGGTCATACCCATTGGTTTTAAGGTCCCTGCTTTTGTAGTATATGACGGTGTCTCATGCCCCAAGCTGTATCTAAGGTCCTATGTCCGGAGGATTCAACCATATACTGCTGATAAGAAATTGTGGATTCATTTCTTCCAAGAGAGCTTGTCTGGAGCTCAATTGGAATGGTACTATCAACTGGAAAGTGTCAATATTCGTGATTGGAATGATCTTGCTGAGGCCTTCTATAGGCAATACCAATACAATGCTGATTTAGCACCTACTCGCATGCAACTCCAAAGCATGTCTATGGGTGCTAAGGAGAATTTCAAGGAGTATGCCTAGAAGTGAAGAGACTTGGCTGGTAGAGTTCAAACTCCCCTGACTGACAGGGAGCTAGTGGATATGTTCATGAGTACGCTGAATGGTCCTTTCTATAGTCACCTCATTGGAAGCTCATCATCTGGCTTCACTGAGCTGATAATGACTGGAGAGCGTGTGGAAAGTGGCATAAGAAGTGGCAAGATACAGGTGGGTGCCTCTTCATCAAGTACTGCAAAGAAGCCCCCTAGTGGGAAGAAGGAGTCAAACGTTGTTTATGGTCAACCTGGTCGTAATAGGAGTCACCAATCTGTGGGAGCAATTCACATCTTCAATCCTACTCCTGCAACACCAAAGCCACCACAGGGCAATCAGCATAAGCCTAGAAGACAGTTCACCAAGATCAACATGTCACTGGCCCAAGCCTTGCAACACTTGTTGAAAGGGGAACTCATTACCTTGAAGGACCCTCCTCAGAATCCTAATGTTACCTCTCCTAGGTACAATCCTAATGCACGATGTGCCTATCATTCTAATTGTCCAGGACATGACACCAACAATTGTTGGATATTGAAAAACAAGATTCAAGATATGATTGATGCTAGAGAGATTGAATTTGACCCTCCTGGGACTCCAAATGTGATTACTGCTCCCATGCCTAATCATGAGAAGACTGTTAATGCCATTGATGAAGTTTCATATATTTCCTCAGTTGCAGATGTGACTACTCCATTATCTGTTATTAAGAAGAAATTGGTACAGGCCGGATTCTTTCCAGGTTGTAATGAAGATTGTTTCTATTGTGCTTATAAGTCGGATAGCTGCTGGAAGTTGAAGGATGGTATTCAACGCCTCATGGACAATTACACCATATTGTTTGAGAGGACACCTTCTGTGGAGAGTATGGTTGAACATCTAACTCAAGGTGCGAAGGTTGAAGACGTGGATATGGTTGATAAAGTGCCAGTAAGAATTACCTCCAAGGGCCCTGTCAAGATCACTCATAAGGGTTCTATCAAGATTACTGCTGAAGGCCCTGTGAAGACTGTTGCTGAAGCTAGAGTGGCTCCTATGATTATTACCACTCCTGGTCCTATTCCGTATACTTCTGATAAAGCTATACCTTGGCATTACGGTTCCGATGTTTATATCCATGGTGTTAAATAGGAACCCTTAGCTGATACACCTATTGCTGATAAAAACCTTGATGTTGATAATATTGCTGGATCTAGTAAGATCACAAGAAGTGGAAGAATTTTCTCTCCTCCGGCTACCTCCAAGAATACAGTTACTCCACCTACTACCTCCACTGTTGAGACAAATACTGATGCTCGGGGCAAAGGTCCTGTGGTTGAACCTGTACAAACTGAGGCACCAACTGCTGAGAATCTTTCTAAGCAAATGGAAGAAGTACTGAAGATCATTTGCAAGAGTGATTATGATATTGTTGACCAATTGGGGCATACTCCCTCCAAGATTTCCATGTTGTCTTTGTTGCTGTGTTCTGAGGCTCATGCTAAAGCCTTGATTAAGTTCTTGAAGACTGCTCATGTACCAAATGAGATTTATGTGGATCAATTCGAAAATTGTGTTGCACACCTAACTTATGATAATGGGTTAGGCTTTTCTGATGCTGACTTAACTCCTGCCAAAAGAAACCATAACAGAGCTTTACATATCTCTATTGAATGTAGGGGCACTACCTTGTCTCATATGTTGGTATACAATGGTTCTTCATTGAATGTACTTCCCAAAGAGGTTCTGAACAAGCTCAGTCCTGAAGATGTTGTGTTAAGGCCAAGTAATATAGTGGTAAGAGCCTTTGATGGCTCAAGAAGAGTGGTGCATGGAGAAATAGATCTCCAAATCAAGTTAGGCTCTCAAGTTTTCAATTCAACCTTCTATGTAATGGATATTCGTCCCGCGTATTCGTGTTTGCTTGGACGCCCCTAGATCCATGGGGCAGGTGCTGTGACCTCCACTCTACATCAGAAGTTGAGATATCTGGTAAAGGGAAAGGTTGTCACTGTTTACAGAGAGGAAGAATATATGATCAGTCATGTGAATACATTTAAGTATGTTGAAGTGGAAGGTGAATATGTTGAGACTCCGTGTCAGACATTTGAAGTAGTTCCTTGGGTCGTTCCTGCTGCTGAAGCTCCTCCTGTTGTCAAAAGGGTTCCTGTGGTCACTAGAGTACCTCCTACAATGGCCCCCCTCAAAGATGCCAGAGCTGTGGTTAAAGAAAGTGGTTGTACTATTTGGGGTCAACTTCCTGACATTCCTTACAAGTCTGACAAGTTTGGTTTGGGTTTCACTGCAGAGTCCCAGAAGGCTGTTCGTCGTGCTCGTGTTGTTCGTATCACCAATCAAGGGATCATGAAAGACCAAATCAATGTTGTGGGTGACTATAATGAAGACTACAACCTGGATGACTGGATCTTTCCTACTGTGGGTGATGGGCTCAATAATTGGAAGGCTGAAGACGTTGTTCCTATCTCCTTTAGTCAGGAGTAAATATTATTACTGTGTTGTTATTAAGTTTGTAATTTTTGAACAATTAAACTCTTAAGCCTTGTGCCTTACCCGGGGCACAATGGTATGCTTGTTTCGGGATGTTATTTCATTTGCATACTTCATTCAATAAAAATCAGTGGACGTTTCATTTTTGTAAATATTGTGTTCCTTGTCCTTCTTTTATTTTATTCTTATTTTATCGGCTATGTGTTCTTACACACACCCACATCACTAAAATGCATATCCTCATCCACTCCGGATCCTGTTGATAACAGTTCTGCTATTGCCAATTATAATTTCGAGAATCCGATCTATCAGGCTGAAGATGGAAAGGAGGAAGATTGTGAAGTACCTGTAGAGCTTGCTAGGTTGTTACAACAAGAAGAGAAAGCTATACAGCCACATGAAGAGCCAATCGAAGTTGTGAATTTGGGAACTGAAGAAAACAGGAAAGAAGTCAAGATATGGGCTGAATTAGAGGATGGTGTTAAGAGCAGATTAATTCAGATGTTACGTGATTATGTGGAAATCTTTGCTTGGTCCTATGAAGATATGCCAGGGTTGGATACAGACATTGTGGTTCACCGTTTACCGGTAAAAGAAGATTGTCGTCCAAAGAAGTAGAAGGTTCGTCGCATGCGTCCTGAGATGTCAGAAAAGATTAAAGCAGAGGTAATGAAACAGTTTGATGCAGGGTTTTTAGCTGTGACTTCTTATCCTCAATGGGTTGCAAATGTGGTACCGGTACCAAAGAAAGACGGTAAAGTACGTATGTGTGTAGACTACAGGGATTTGAACAAGGCCAGCCCTAAAGATGACTTTCCACTTCCTCATATTGATGTTCTGGTAGACAACACTGCTCAGCATAAGGTATTCTCTTTCATGGATGGTTTCTCTGGTTACAATCAAATCAAGATGGCACCTGAAGATATGGAGAAGACAACATTTGTTACACAGTGGGGCACCTTTTGCTATAAAGTGATGCCATTTGGTTTGAAGAATGCAGGGGAAACATATCAGCGTGCTATGGTGGCTTTGTTCCACGATATGATTCATCATGAGATAGAGGTATATGTGGATGATATGATAGCCAGGTCCCAGAATGAAGAACAACACCTTGATCATCTGCATAAATTGTTTGAAAGGTTGAAAAAATACAAGTTGAGATTGAACCCAAACAAGTGTACTTTTGGAGTTAGATCTGGTAAACTTTTGGGTTTCATCGTCAGTGGAAAAGGTATTGAAGTGGATCCTGCAAAAGTGAAAGTCATACAAGAGATGCCAGCTCCCCGCACTTAGAAGGAAGTTATAGGTTTCTTGGGACGATTGAATTACATTGCAAGATTTATTTCCCAATTAACTGCTACCTGTGATCCAATCTTCAAGTTGTTGAAGAAAGATCAGGTAATGGAGTGGAATGATGAATGCCAGACAACCTTTGATGAAATCAAGAAATATCTTCTAGAACCTCCAATTTTGATGCCACCAGTTGATGGAAGACCTTTGATTATGTACTTAACAGTGTTAGACAACTCAATGGGGTGTGTGTTGGGGCAACATGACGAGTCTGGTCGAAAAGAGCAGGCAATATACTACCTTAGCAAAAAGTTTACCGACTGTGAAACAAGATACTCACTGCTCGAGAAAACTTGCTGCGCTTTGGCATGGGCTGCTCGCCGACTAAGACAGTATATGTTAACTCATACTACCTTATTGATTTCGAAGATGGATCCAATCAAGTACATATTCGAGAAACCTGCTCTCTCCTGACGAATAGCAAGATGGCAAATGATCTTAACAGAATATGATATACAGTACACTACTCAGAAGGCCATTAAAGGAAGTATTGTAGCTGATCATTTGGCTCATCAAGCAGTGGATGGTTATCAGTCAATGAGTTTTGAGTTCCCTGATGAAGACATTATGATTATTACCAAAGAACCTGGACAATATGACGGACCTGAACAAGGATCTCGATGGACTATGGTTTTTGATGGAGCTTCTAATGCACTTGGTAATGGTGTTGGTGTTGTGATCATTTCCCCTGAAGGTTGTCATACCCCGATTACTGCAAGACTTTGTTTCTATTGTACCAATAACATGGCTGAGTATGAGGCATGTATCCTGGGCATCAAAGCTGCCATTGATATGAAGATTCAGTTCCTGGACGTATATGGAGATTCAGCTCTGGTGGTGAGTCAGATTAAAGGAGATTGGGATACCAAGCATGATAATCCCATTCCTTACAGAGAGCATGTGTTGTCTTTGATCCCATATTTTGAAGAGATTACCTTTGGACATATTCCATGAAGAGAAAATCAGTTGGCAGATGCATTAGCCACCATGGCATCTATGTTTGAGATTAGTTGGGATGATGAAGCTCCCAAGATTACTATTGACAGATTTGAGAAGCCTGCATACTGCAATGAGATTGACACTGAAGAAGCAGAAGGGAAGCCTTGGTTTTATGAAGTGAAAAGATATCTTGAAGCTCAGGAGTTCCTTGAAGGGGCATCTGTCAAAGATAAGAAGTTTCTGAGGAGGTTTTCTGCTAAATTCTTCTTGAGTAATGGAATTTTGTACAAGCGCAATCATGATTCAACTTTGCTTCATTGTATGGATAAGAAGGAAGCAACTGAAATTATGGAAGACATGCATGATGGGATCTTTGGCACTCATTCTAGTGGTCACACTATGGCAAAGAAGATATTGAGAGCAGGTTACTATTGGTCTACCATGGAAGCTGACTGCTATCAACATTCCAGAACATGTCACAAGTGTCAAATCTATGCTGATAAAGTACATATACCTCCATCACCATTGAATGTGTTGACTGCTCCTTGGCCTTTTGCCATGTGGGGCATTGATATGATTGGTGAGATCAAGCCTACTGCTTCTAATGGGCATCGTTTCATCCTGATTGCTATTGATTACTTTACAAAGTGGGTAGAAGCAGCTTCATTTGCATCTGTTACTAAGAATGTGGTGGCTCGGTTCATTAAGAATAATCTCATATGTAGGTATGGCATCCCTGAAAGGATTATTACTGACAATGGCTCTAATCTGAACAACACTATGATTAGTGATCTCTGCACGCAGTTCAAGATTAAGCATCACAATTCTTCTCCGTATCGTCCGAAGATGAATGGGGCAGTAGAAGCTGCTAATAAGAACATTAAGAAGATTCTACAGAAGATGACTGTTACTTACAAGGATTGGCATGAGATGTTACCATTTGCTCTTCATGGTTATCGTACTACAATACGTACTTCAACAGGGGCAACCCCATTCTCTTTAGTATATGGTATGGAAGCAGTTCTGCCCATTGAAGTTCATATCCCCTCCTTAAGAATTATGAAGGATGCAGGCTTGGATGAAGATGAGTGGATTCAGACTCGACTTGACCAGATAAATTTGATTGATGAGAAAAGGTTGGCAGCTGTTTGTCATGGCCAGATGTACCAGAAACGAATGATCAAAGCTTTTAATAAGAAGGTTAAGCCAAAGGTATATCAGGCTGGTGACTTGGTAATCAAGCGTATCATATTACCACAGGGTGATCCTAGGGGCAAGTGGACTCCTACATATGAAGGGCCATTTGTGGTCAAAACAGTATTCTCAGGAGGTGCCATGATGCTTACCACTATGGATGGTGAAGACTTCCCACAGCCTGTAAACGCAGACATAGTTAAAAAATACTACGCATAAAAAGAGACCCGCTTGACCTAGGCAAAAATAAGGGCATCCCGGCGAACCAAAAGGGTTCGGGCAAAAATTAGGGATATATATATATATAAAAATAAAAAAAATGTACACCCGGCAAGTCGAAAACCTGAAAAGGCGGCTTGGGCAAAAAAGGGTATCCCGGTGGATTGAAAACCTGAAAGGGAAATCCAGGCAAAAGTTAGGGATTAAAGCGTATGACTATGTCTCGTTTGGATCACCCATGTAAACTCTAACCAGTTGTGCTACTTAATTCAAGCTCGAACAGATAAAGCTCAATCCAACCGTTTCCGTCTTAACAGCAGAAGATGAGATACTTGAAGATAATGACAATAGTGGAATTGAAACTCAATAAGGATTATTTCTCACATAGCTGTTTTTCTTTGTTTTTGTAAAACTTTTACGACGAATTCCTCTTACTAGGATTTATGTCTCGTTGTACAAACTTGCCTATGTATAGGTCACTTTATAATATAAATAAAATTTCATCTTTGAATCCAGATTTACTTTTACCCTATTTACATAAGTGAAAACGTCCATTGGTTATGTTTGAATGTATGTATGCTTTTGAATATGATTGATGTTTACCAGAAATGCATAAAATGCAGTAATAGTATTTACTAAGGACGAACGAGGGTAGTAGTTCAACGAAGCTTCCCCGGTTCATCCCCACAAGACAACTACAAATCCCCAGCAGGACAAATCTATCTTTATAGATACTTCAAGTTACATCTCCCCTTGAATTTATGTCCATCTCTTTTATCCTCAGTCGGGATACTCAGGAACTTATTCCTTCAATAGAAACACGACAAACGAGGACGGGAGATTATAAATATTATACTATCAAACAAGACGGGAACGAGGTTCTCATATTCTTCAGCAACGAATCGGGATTTATTTTCCCTAAGCCAGCAGTTGTTATACAAGGATATCCGGACGCTTCAAGCTACATGATTCATACATACATCATCTACATCATACCATAACATATCCATAAATGCATAATACATTTACTTAGATGCATCATGCCCTGCATGCATACATATTACATAAACTAACCTTTTCCTTGCAGGATGGTTATATGCAGATGAAATACTATCAACAATTCACAACAGGTCAGAAATGATCTATACATTACTCAAGATGTCCTCGGAGAGTAGGCAAACGGTTTGTACAAAGATCCATTCCCTAATCCAGGACACTTCCAGAAGATTTCATCTATCTGGTCTTGAATAGTAGGCAAACAGTCTGTACAAAGATCCATTCCCTAGTTCAAGATATTTTCAGAAGATTTAATCTATTTGCTCTTGGAGAGTAGGCAAGCGGTCTGTACAAAGATCCATTCCCTAATCCAGGACACTTCTAGAAGATTTCATCTATCTGGTCTTTAATAGTAGGCAAACGGTCTGTACAAAGATCCATTCCCTAGTTCAAGATATTTTCAGAAGATTTAATCTATTTCCTCGGAGAGTAGGCAAACGGTCTGTACAAAGATCCATTCCTTAATCTAGGATATTTCCAGAAGATTTCATCTATCTGGTCTTGAATAGTAGGCAAACGGTCTGTACAAAGATCCATTCCCTAGTTCAAGATATTTTCAGAAGATGTAATCTATTTTCTCTTGGAGAGTAGGCAAACGGTCTGTACAAAGATCCATTCCCTAATCCAAGATACTTCCAGAAGAAATAATCATCACGAAGATTTATTTCTACTGGTCTATTCAACAATTCAAACTATGTTGCATAAAAGATTCAGAGACAGCCTATACGAAGACCTAATACTGATATCCAGTGTCAACATAAAGCTATCATCACATCCTGATATTTTAGATGGCATCTCTAAGCCCATCTCCAGTTCCTCCAAGTGGCATCTTCATGCCCACTCAAGTATATACAATTAATCATCAGTGTTACTTTATGCACCGGCGAGTGCAAATTTTTGGGCTTTTGTGTTCAATCCCTTTCAACCTTCCAGGTCACGAATGGCACATATACCAATCTAACCCCTCAGGTTTCAGAAAATTGAACAGGGGCAGCTGTTGCACCCCAAAATTTTCCCTCCCCAAGACAAGACATTGTGTACTAAAGGTTCAAAAGGTTCACAATGTTCACAAGACATCTCATGAGGTTCACAAGGTTCACAAGACATCTCATGAGATTCACAAGGTTCACAGGGTTCACAATTGGTTAACAAGTTTGACAATTCCCTCAGACAATGCATCCTCCTAAGCAATGCATCTTAAACTAGGGTTTTGACTTTCATCAGGCTAAATGGACTTCCAAGACTTCAAGTAAGCTTCATATCATCCTATATGTGTTCAAGAATCCCCATGTCAAATTTCAAGACTTTCCCAAAAGATTTGCTCAATCAGATGATCAGATAGGTTAAAATCAATCAAGGCAGTCAAAAAGTCAAACTAAGGTCAACTGTGGTCAAACCAAAGTCAAACTTCATGATTTTTTTCCAACATCAAGTATATGAAGTAAAATTCATCATTTGATCAAGGGTTGATCATGATTCATCAAGGAGATTTCAGATCATCAAGAATCAGGAGTTTCTAAATTAGGGTTTTCATAGGAAAAGTCAACTGAACTTTGACCAGCCATAACTTTAAGGAAATTGAATTCTCTACAACTTTGTGTCTCACAAGCCAAGCCCAAAAATGCTTCATTTTGAAGATATGGGCTAAGACATTATAGGTCCTTTTGAAAGTCAACAAAAAGTCAACAACTTCAAAAGGGCATAACTTGAGAATGGTAAAAGATATGGACATGCAACCAAAGAGGTTGGTTAGAGGACTCTTTAAGCTTTCCAAAATGTCCAAGAACACTTTAATATCATTAAAATTGAAGGATTTGTGTCATTGTAAAGTTGGGAAATTTTTGAGAGGTTTATGAAGCAAATGGGGTCTTAAAACCATAATTCACCAAATGGGCTTGCTTTTTTATGATCCAAACACTTCCATGACATCATGCACGAAATAAAATTTATTTATTCATAATTTTATTCATTTTATTTTATTTATTATGATTTTTTATGTTAAAAATCATTTTAAATTAAAATAAAATATAAAATGATGGATATTTGATTTGATTTGGTTTCTAGAAAGTCTTAACACTCATTTAAACTTGATTGATACAAAAATAATGAAGATCATACCAACATGGCAATGCTAGATCAAGGAAAATCAAATTTTGAGATCACATCTTTTTCAATCTCTCAAAGATCAAAAGTCCACAAATTTGTTAAAGTTTTTTACCTAAATTCATTAAGTGGTATATATACAACACAATGCCAAGCCAAAGTCACGAATTCACAGCCTCCAAAACCATATTCAAACTTCACAAAATTGTTCAAAAAACTCAAATTCGGATTCACTCTTGCAAGGCATTTAAAGGTATTTTAAGAACATCGAGAGGATCCTTGGACATCACTGAACCTATCCCAATCCTCAAAAGCATCAAAATCATGCTCATATACCTTACCCGAAGCATTCTTGTTCTTGATTTGTTTTTTTTTCGATTCAATGGATTTATGTATTTATAATGCATTTTGATCATATATTAATGTTTGTGTGTGCCTATAGATGATTTCTGGATAGCTTGCATGAAGAATCATAGCCAAATCGTGAAATTACCATTGTTAGGGTTTTGTTGGCCGTTTAGGGTTTTTCGATTAAACAAATATAAATGAATTCTAATAACACTAATGGACTGGCTAAGACATGGGGATCACAATGCTATGATCAACTTGGTGAAATTTTACAGTTTTAATGGTGTTTCAAAAAGCTAGGATTTTTTGTAAAATTTGTGCGCAGGTAAATTCGCAGGAAATATGGTGGAAATTTTCGCAGGTAAATGCGCAGTGACCAAGGAGGAAATGAGTCCATTGGCGCGAATTTTCTGAATTCAAAAATTTATCTATTTTTATAATATATATGTTTTATATGAATATCACAACACGCATATAGCTCAGTTGGTTTGTAGGTCTGGCTGGTAAATGAATGGTCCTGGGTTCAAACCTTCCCCAAGCCATTTTGGTTTTATTTATTTTATTTTCAATGTTTTCGTAGGTTAACAACAAAATGATTGCCATCCACATCTTATCACCAGCACGCAGCTGGCCTAGTGGCAGCCTCATGCGTCCAAGGGAAGCAATGCCTAGGGCGGGGGTTCAATCCCTGCCCCAGGTAAGTTTTGGTTTTTATTTTCTTTAATTATTTTGTTTTATTATTATTGTTTTATAATTTATTTTAATTACAATAAAATATATTCAAATAATAATATGTAAATATATATGTATAACTTCATATTTTTCTAAAAAAAATTCTAATTCATTTTTTTCTAAAAATTTTAATCCTAGTTTCTTTTACTTAAATTAAAATATGTATATATTATTACTATATATTTATTTTTTAAATAGTCAAATTAATAATGTAAATTAAAAATCAAAACCCTAATTTCTAAAAACCCTAATTTATTACCTTAATTATTTTGTTTAAATATTAAACTTAATAATTTTTTCTAATGTATATAATTAACTAATTAATCATGCTTTATTTTGTAAATAAATTAGTATATGGTTTATTATTTTATTTTTATTTCAAAAATTCTTTAAAAAAATGTTTATTTAATTTTAAAATATTTAATTAACTTGTATATATTTTATATTTTGTGCTAACCTCTTTTTCTTATCATTGTTATTACTAATCCTTTTTATTTATTGCTTATATTTATCATTTAATTATTTTTATTATTATAAATGTAACTGTAAAAGCGTTGTAATAGTCGTAGTTTTTTTTATCGTTTATTTATTTATAAATATTCTTGCCATGATTAGTAATTATAGGGAGTGATAACCTATTTGCTTTAAAATTAATTTAGATCACTAATCATAAGATAAATATTTGAACATATATACGCACACACGTAAGTCGATCTTTGATCGCCATCTCACTTCTTAAGGTTATCCCTCATGTTGCCTAAATCAAAAGGTCAAGTAAGGTGTCTAAAAGCAAGGTCCCTTCTCATAAACAAATCATCTAGTCCCTTTCAATATTATAAGATCAAGTCCCTTCGATGTTACCTTCGTAAATGATCTTGTCCCTCTCGAATAAAAGATGATAAGTCCCTTCGTATTGCTAAGACACCTTACAGTTGCCTAAACACAAATGACCCTTCACATGTCCCTTATAATATCCAAGGTAATGACTACCTATTCCTTAATAATAGGGATAGTCTTACCATTGAAAGAACATTTAAGAACATAAAAGATTCAAATTAGGGTAGGTTCCTCTTAAGTACTTGCTCACTTTTCATCAAATTACTTCATTACACTTCATATTTTCAAACAATTTTCAAAACAAAGTCTTTATATATATCCATACAAGGATCATTATAAAGTACTTAAGAAAATTTTAATCACACACTGCACTTCTCAAAACAGTTTAAAGTGAGCTAAGTAACTAAGAGCTCATGGATAACCATGGATGTAAAGGGTGCTAACACCTTCCCTTTACATAACTTACCCCCCGAACCCAAAAAAATCATTTAAGGTCTTTCCTGTTCTTTTATGCCCTTTCCTTTGGATAAAATAAAAGTTGGTGGCGACTCTTGCTATTCGCAACATTTAACTAAAGTCAGTTCTCCCACTGTGTTACAGTGTAAAAAAAGACCCGCTGGATAAAAACAGAATAAAGATCCAGGCAAAAATGGGCATCTCGGCGAGCCAAAAACAGAATAAAAGGCTCGGGCAAAAGTTAGGGAAATCTTGAAAAAATGTACACCCGCTGAGTTCAAAAGCCACATCGGACAACTCAGGCAAAAAAGGGTATCCCGGTGGATTGAAAACCTGAAAAGGCGATCCACGCAAAAGAGGGATTAACACAAACGACTACGATCTGCGAGATCCGTAACTTATCTACAGTTGAGGCTATCCTAAGGGTTGAAGATCAGTTCACTTACTTTTTCTCAAGAGGCAGAGCGAGCGGAGCGTCTTGAAGACATACGAGTCATAACCGGGTTGAGACTTGATGAGATCCACTTTTCACATTGACAATAGGATAGTTTGTTTTCCTTTTTGGCTGTTCCCTCTTTCCAGGGAACTGCTTCCATTGTATTTCCTATTCATGGCCACTTTTCCAAATCAATAAAAATTCATCTTCAGTCAATTTGACTATTTTGCTTCTTGTTTTGCTTTTTTTCATCTAGCATTGATTGATTGCGAAAACGTCTAGCAAATTGTGATTTACATTGTGTTGTGAACATATGAATGCTTTCTAACTCGTGCAAGAGGACATAAACATTTAATACAACTCTGAAAGGGTGTCGAGATACCCGGATAATGATTCATACTACGAGCCTGGGGCAGGCAGGTCCCAAACTAACTCTTCAGGTTGCAGGTGTCTCCCGGGGTGTCTCCAATCATCCCCAGCAAAGTGGAAGTTGAAATTACTCCCAGTAAGGTAGCAAAAGGTGGGTGTCATCCCCAAGCAGAAGTTTCCCTTTAGACAGGGGAAATTCTCAGAAGTTTAAGGCATGTCTTTCCTCCCCAGCAGCTGTTTCCTCAGCGGTATCATGCCTTTGGTTCCCAGCCGAGTCAGGAGGTCCTCACTTCCCCATCAGAGTTCAAGAAGGGACCATCTTCAGCAGGGTCTTGGCGCTCCAATCTCAAAGTCCAATTTATTTTTGGCAATGGCGACTGTTCAGAGCCGATGTATCATTGACAACTTTCCCCACAGAGTTGTCTCCTCCTCATCAGGATTAATCAAATCAATGCAGTGATCATCAGTTCTCCCCAGTCAAGCCATCTGGGATACTTGCAGTCTTCTTGTCAGAAGATCTCTTTGCATTTGCATACGCATAATCATCATTGCATATACATCCTCCAAAGCATAGCATTTCCATCATCATGGAGCATTACGCCATAAATTCAAACATATGCATGCCAGCATGGGCCAGTTTTGAGGTATATTATATATGACCTATAACATCTTCTCGACCTGAAGTACTCCGCAAAGAGGATACCAATATTATTTTTCAGACATCCTTGTCTTTTCAAGTCAATGTTCGTCACTTATTTCGCGTCTTGTTTGGCACAACAGTCGCGTTGCAGGTTCTCGTTTTGTACAATGGTCTTGTTTGCCTGGGCTCTCGTTTATGTACAACGATCCTGTTCCATCTTGTTGTATTTCCATCTTATGTTTGGTTATCAGTCGTGGCTAGTATACCTTTGCGTCTCCATTCGAGGATGGTTTTGTGTTAGATCCGAGGATCTCTTGAGAATTGTCATTCGAGGATGGCATTCTTTTCTTCAAATCCTTCTGCGGTTGGTCTTGTTTGTTTTTGTTGTGGTTATCATTCGAGGATGATAGTTCGTTTTTGAGCTTATTGATCGAGGTCAGTTTGTCTCTTTTGCAAAGTCTGTCTGAGGTCAGCTTTGTGTTTGGTTATCAGTCGAGGCTGGTATACCTTTGCGTCTCCATTCGAGGATGGTTTCGTATTAGATCCGAGGATCTTTTGAGAATTGTCATTCGAAGATGGCATTCTTTTCTTCAAGTCCTTCCGCGGTTGGTCTTATTTGTTTTTGTTGTGGTTATCATTCGAGGATGATAGTCCATTTTTGAGCTTATTGATCGAGGTCAGTTTGTCTCTTTTGCAAAGTCTGTCTGAGGTCAGCTTTGTGTTTGGTTATCAGTCGAGGCTGGTATACCTTTGTGTCTCCATTCGAGGATGGTTTCGTATTAGATCCGAGGATCTTTTGAGAATTGTCATTCGAAGATGGCATTCTTTTCTTCAAGTCCTTCTGCGGTTGGTCTTGTTTGTTTTTGTTGTGGTTATCATTCGAGGATGATAGTCCATTTTTGAGCTTATTGATTGAGGTCAGTTTGTCTCTTTTGCAAAGTCTGTCTGAGGTCAGCTTTGTGTTTGGTTATCAGTCGAGGCTGGTATACCTTTGCGTCTCCATTCGAGGATGGTTTCGTTTTAGATCCGAGGATCTTTTGAGAATTGTCATTCGAGGATGGCATTCTTTTCTTCAAGTCCTTCCGAGGTGGGTCTTGTTTCTGTTTGTTGTGGTTATCATTCGAGGATGATAGTCCATTTTTTGAGCTTATTGATCGAGGTCAGTTTATCTCTTTCACAAAGTCTGTCTGAGGTCAGTCTTTGTTATTTGTGGTTATCGCCTGAGGCCGGTATACCATTGTGTTTCTATTCGAGGACGGTTTTAGTACTGGATCCGAGGATCTCGTGTGAGTTGTCAGTCGAAGATGGCATTCTTCCCAGCATATCTTATTACCCACAGTGCGCAAATTTCCAGGTTTTATTCGAGTATTCAATCACTCCACGCCTTGAACGTATAAACGTTGTTGCAATTATTCGTTCAGGCTTGCAGATGATTGAATAGGGGCAGTTGTAACACCTCAAAATTTTCCCTCATTCTTTTACCATTAATCGGCTTATCGCTTCGCATTCATCTGCATCATCCATTAGGTCACTTACTTCACAATCATGCAATAAATTGGCTCCTATGGCATGGGGTCAAGAGATTCCTGGTAATTTGAATTGGTCTTATCCAGAGATGATTCAGGTGGTTCGTATCTCAACCAAGTCGGAGCAAAGGTTGAACGCGCATAATCATGAAGGATGAACGTATCTTAAGTAATAGGGCCTCTCCCCAGCACAAAAAGGTGCCCCTCATCATATCTTTTTCTCAGAGAGTGGTTCACGACAATCATGGTATCGTAGTCTTCTCATTTGGGCATTACTTACAAGTTAATGAGATTGGAGGTTGAATTTGAGGGATTGATTAAATACAAAATTAGTTTTGAATCTGAAGTTGGGAATGGATTGGATGTGGTGAATTTTGGTCGGAAGAATAACTAGGTATTCAGGAAACTAGCCCATCAATATCCAAATTTATTTTATTAAACTCATATTCATTAAAGTAAAGAAATCATATATTTTCGTTTTCAAAACAAATTAATTAAATTCTAATTAAGCCCATTTTGTAACCCATATTCCAAATCCCAAATTCCAAAATCCCTTTCCACTCAATCTCCCGCCATCAACGTCTCTCATGAAGTTGGGCCCATATCTGTTAGCTCCAATGGGGAGTGACCTTGAAAAGTATAATCAAGAAAGGACATTTTGCTAAATCACTACAAGCAAGCAAATATCCATCTCTATGTGCAGGAGAATATGCTGTCAAAGAAAGTACATCAAAAATTAAAATTTTCAGCAAAAGTTTTCAGGAAAAGAAGAGTGTTCGACCTACATTTTCAGTTGAAAGAATATTTGGCGGCACTTTACTGGCAATATGTTCAAATGATTTCATCTGTTTTTATGATTGGACTGAATGCATATTGATTTACCGCATTGACGTCAACGTATCTCTACTAGGCTGATAGTGGTGATCTAGTAACAATTGCTAGTGATACATCATTCTACATCCTGAAGTACAATCGTGATGTTGCATCACATATAGATAGTGGAAAACCCTTAGATGAGGAAGGTGTTGAAGATGATTTTGAGCTCCTTCATTAAATGAATGAACGTGTAAGGACCGGTATATGGGGTGGGGATTGCTTTATCTACAACAATTCATCTTGGAGGCTTAATTATTGTGTTGGCGGAGAGGTAACTACAATGTTCCAGTTGGACCGCCCTATGTACTTGTTGGGATATCTTGCAAACCAAAGCAGGGTTTATTTGATTGACAAAGAATTCAATGTTGTGGGCTACACACTCCTTTTAAGCTTGATTGAGTACAAAACTCTTATGTTGCGTGGTGATTTGGAAAGGGCTAATGAAATTCTACCATCAATTCCAAAAGAGCATCATAATAGTGTGGCTCATTTCCTGGAATCACGAGGCATGATAGAGGATGCTATTGAAGTTGCTACTGACCCTGAGTACATATTTGATCTTGCCATACGGCTTGGAAGATTAGAGGTTGCAAAGGCTATTGCTATAGAAGTGCGGAGTGAGTCTAAATGGAAACAGTTGGGAGAATTAGCAATGTCTAGTGGAAAGTTAGAAATGGCTGAGGAGTGTTTACAACAGGCAATGGATTTGAGTGGGTTGTTACTGCTATATTCTTCTTTTAGAGATGCAGAAGGAATTTCAAGACTTGCAACCCTTGCTAAGGGGCAAGGGAAGAACAATGTTGCATTCCTTTGCTTATTTATGTTGGGTAAACTTGAAGACTGCCTTCAACTATTGATAGAAATACAATAGGAAATTACAGAAGAAAAGAAGAGAATCATTGGTACAAAAATCAGTTTAATGAAAAAAATTCTAATAAAAGAGAAAATCATAGCAAAAAAACGAGATGGCAAACTTCAGCTGATATTAGCAATTTCAGTTAGCAAAGATTACAAGGAAAATCGATGGAAAGGATCAGTGAAGCTCTCCAATCCCAGGATCTCTTTCTTGGCTCACTCTCATTAAATTCAGTTGGGAAAATTCACTCAAAAATCAGAATTGAAAAGGCTTCTCCTGAACTCTTCGCACGAACTTCTCAACCTTCATCAATCTCGAATCACTCTACTTTATTCTCCAGTTCCATCCACAACATTCAACGACCTCGAAACCAGAATCATCACTCTTCAACGATTCACAACCTGTAATAAGAAAAATCAGCAAATTCAGATTAACGTGGAGGCAGAAGAATAAGGAGAAAATGATTAAGGAAATTTCTCGTGGGCGGGAAATCATCAACAAGCAGAAAGCCTTTTACTCTCAGCTATTTTATGTAGCTTTTATTTAATGGTTTTCCGACCAATGAGGACATCTTGGCCTCCAAGGAACCACTTTGCTTGCATCAACATTGAATCCTGTAGGGACTTACCGAAGAGACGAACCAACTCCGGAAAAGAGGTGCAGCATCAGGTCTAACCAGTAACCTAGTGAGATGAAATTGTTCTCATTCTCAGCAGCAGCCATATTTTTGTTGCTTTTGTAATCACAACTTTAATAGAGTTGTTTCCCACGTCATGAGGACCTACAATCAACAACAACTGGGTCATCAACTTCCGTCAAGTCTATTATTCCTCCCTCACCAGGCAGAGTCATTTCCTTAGTCACAAATTCTTTGTCCAGACTTGAGAATCATTGGCTAATAGGAAAAGCAGGTTGTCATCAGTAAGATCGAATTGAAGATGAATAGGAGCATTGTATCCTCTTAATAAAAATGGAGCAGGCCTTTCAGGGATATCAGGATAACCCCTTGGTTTTCTAATTCTTGCTCAGGAGTCTTCATTATAGGTGTGATCTCCTTCATACATGTTACGACATCAACGGTTAACTCAGTTCATCCTACAACTACAAAAGGAAATAAGATTAACAAGGGAATTGAGTTGAAGCTAGCTATCAAAATAGGAAAATAGAAATAATCAACTTCAAAACAGAATTTCACTAAGACTTCATAACCGAATTCAACAAAACTCATAACAGGATCCTAACTAAATTCCAACAAACTTTGTAACTGAATCACAACTGAACTCACCTGGAAGATTCTAGAACGATCCTCAAGCCATCTTCTATAAGAACAGAATCCTCTCCTTCACCAAAGTCTTCTTGAATCCTTCCCCAATCATTGTTCAATCTTCTTCTTACACCACAGTCCTTTTCAACCATTTTTTCTCTTCTCCAATCCAATCCTTCAACCGTTTCTTTCTTTCATCTTCAATCAAATTCCTGAACCATTTTCTCAATCCTCTCCCATTCTTCTTTGCCAATCTACCTCAATCTTCATATAACTTCATCTCAGTCAAGCATTTTTCTTAACCATATATAAGAGCAGAAGAGGGAAAGTAAGATTGCATCGCATCTGAACACAGATTCACAACACCTGGAATCGTCTTCAATATCCCTTTTACGCTAGCCTGAATAGTTGTCAAGGTCGCAACCTCACTGAAGACGCGTGAATGGCTTCATCCGCATCCACCAAGAAGCTCCGTCGTCAGCGAATCTTAAGGTACGACGTCCTATCATTGCTTTGGTAAGGTGATTAGGCTTCGTTTCTCTGCTGAGATAGGATTGCAAAGAGTTTGGTTTCGAATTGGTGGAAGAGGAATTAAATTAAGGTTAGGGTTTTGTTTGGTTGAACGGAAGAAGGTGAAGTCATAACTTTGTCTTGGTTTGAAGGAAAAGACGGCGAAGATATAAGAATGAGAAGAAGGGTTGAAGAGAGAGGGTGCGGCGGCGAGAGTGCAAGAAGAAGGGTTAAAGAGAGGAAGGGCTTGACGGCGGAAGGGGAAGAAGAAGAAGAGGTTTAGGTTTTGTATTTTAGGGTTCATATTTGGGATTTGTGTGAATTTGATTATTTATTTGGAATAACATAAAAGAGAATAATCAATGTTTAGGCCAATTAATCCATCGTAATACTCATTAATTAGGTTATTTTTCGCATAATCCCCATGAATTATACCGTTGCAAGGTCCCAAGAGATAAGAAGTGGATAGGTTTTGTGATTCTTAGCCTCACTGGCGGTGACACTTGTCACCGTCCGGTTGGCTTTTGGTGCACCCACTTGTATGCGTGACGTCCATGATAGTCTAGTACACCTTCAATTCATAAGCCATCTGATCTGAATAATATGAGGAAGACTTGATCGTGTGGTTTAGATTAGAGTCAACAGATGTTGACTGATGTCCATGCCATGTTCCCCCTATTTCCAGCAAATTGGGCTTAGACTATTGCTATCTCTACTCCCCCTGTTAGGCCCAATACAAAAATGAACTTAAAAAATTGCTTACTGCACCCTCATTAAAATTCCAGCGAACTGGGCATGTTTCCTTTACTAATCTCACCCCCATTCTGGGCCCATTTTAAGAAACAACATAAAAAACTACTTCCAATACCTCCCCCTCACACCCTGCGTTTTGGGCCTTTGCATGTTACTAATCACACTCCCTCTTTTAAGCCCATAGGAAAAAATAACTAAATAAATATACTTAATTCACCCCCTTTTCATTAGTTCTTAGAATTTAATTTTAGTTTCCATTAGTTTAGGAAATAATTCAAATAAAATAGGAAAATGCTTAGAAAAATTTTCAAAAAAATTAAGTAGATCATTAATTCAATTTAGAAATGTTTGGCATTTTATTTTTCTGAATTTGCATTATTTTTGAATTAATTCTGATTTTTTTCCATGTAATTAGTTTTAGTGAATTTCCTTCAACTGTACTCAAATTTGTAGATTTTATTTTTTAGTCTTCCAATAACTTTTTTGGCCCATTCTTTTTACCATAGTTAGAGGACTCATAATAGTACTTAGCATAATTTTAGTAGACTTTTTAGGTCATTTTATCTCAGGTTTTAGTGGCTTAATCCTTAGAAAATAATGGTTAATCATTAGGTAGAAATAAATGATTTTTAGGCATAACAAAATTCTGATTTTTTTAGGATATCTTTTAACACAATATTATAGGTAGTTTTAGGACCCTATATAATTAATCTCATATTTTTTCCAGAGCTTTACTATTTTTTAGGATATTAATTCTTAGGCTTTGTTACATATAAATTTCCATTAGTTTAGGCTAGAATATTAGGATTTTATTAAGAAATAGTTTAAGTAGATTTAATCTTAGGATTTAATAGTGATTTAGACTAGTTTAGATTCTTATTTTTTAGAATGAAAATATTAGGTAATGCCCTTAGCTTTAGAACTTAGGCTTAGGATTCACACTAATAAGACTTAGAATAAATTTAGGACTATTTTAGGTTTACACCTTAAATGTTTTGTTTTGAATTTTATTTCTTATTTTCAATTTTAATGCCTCACTATATTGATTGAATATTTCACTTGAATAGGTTTCCCCCTTTGCTTTAGAATCAACTTATCTTCCTTAGGAAGTAAGTTGCATTCTAGTAGTTCTAAGTTCTTTCTCCATTTAGGTTTAGAAACCTCATTAACCATAGGCCCTCACTTGTAAATAAACAAATAAACTTAGGGTTGCATCTTAGTCCCCTTAGATTTTGACCTTTTGCAATTTGAGTCATTCTTTTCTCATCTTCAAACAAAATCCAAAAACACTTAATAAACAAATGAAAGGACCCTTGTGTATAGCCTTATTCCATGAGGCACTTGCACTCATTCCATCTTGGAGTGGTGTAAGTTTGTCTACCATGATGCACAAGTCTCATCAAGGGGTTGTTTCATAAAGAAAACATAAAAGATATTTCTCTTAAAAGACAAAAACACAATAAGCGACTATCCTGCGGGAACTTCTCTTTCTCATCTCATTCATTCTGAACGCGAACTCGCGACGACTTGTCTCGCATGCAAGACGGTAAACGCACTCGTACCAGACGAGCCTGTAACACCTGAGCATAGACATACGCAGTTCAGCTCTAAAAAACACATAAATAGTTTCTGCCTTAGTTAGGCGAACTACGTCGACTCTGATCCTCATATTCCCAGTGAGGTATGTAGGCAGTGGGGTAGGGCCCATTCGAGCACAATCTTTATTTTCCCTATATTTCCCTTTATTCCCATTTTTAATTTCAGTTCCATTCCCATTCCAGTAGCAGTTCATTTATTCAGCAGCAATTATTTCTCACCCTTTGAAAACAGACTTATAAGCGTGGATCCCGTCGGGTACGACGGACGGATTGGGGTGCTAATACCTTCCCAATTCGTAACCGACTTCCGGACCCAGATCTTTGGTTCGCAAGGCCTCGTCCTTTTCCTTCTTCCTTAGGTGTGTGCAACATTACCTTTCCCATTCCTTCGGGATAAAAATGTCTGGCTGGCGACTCTACCTTTTCCACGCCACTTTCGCGTTTGTACTAGGATGAAAATCCCGGGAGCGACAAAGGATCCCCTTAAGATGGAAGCCGGACAATTTTAATCTGTCGACCAGCCACTACCGAGTCCGACATTCGAGCTTGGGGGTCGAGGATCGACTGGCCTACCAGAAGCTGGTGGATTATGTTCAGAGCTTTAACTTGGCGATCTGGGTGGACCGGCAAGACAGACCCTATGTAGATGACGCCAGGATGCCCATCAACAAAACGCGCCTTATAAATACAAAGGCTCTGCTCGCGTGTGACACGAATGAAGAGGTTGTGGTGTTATTGCGTAGGTTTTTTGTCCTTTTCCTCCCCCTGATGTTTTATGTATGTTAGCTGATGTTTGGTTGTTTTTGTTTTGCAGGAAATATGCCTGCTCACCGAGAACGAGTCCTGAAGCTGGCCAATCAGGCTGGGGCCCCGAACAGGGTCTTTAAGAAGAAGAAGAAAGTGAGCGACCGCGTCCAGGAGGTAGCTACTGAGCACGAGGTTGGTAGTTCTGGTACCCCCAGCTCGACCACTAACTCTCCCCAAGCTTCCGTCCAGCAAACTTCCCCGATACACATACGGGACAACCCCCCGGCCTCCACCTCTCCTCTTCTGAAGCGCAAGCAGATGGACATGTCTCTTGCTTGTTCTTCGGCCGTGGGTGGCATGGATTAGGGTGCACCTGGGAGCTACTTGTTGCCTCCCTGCTACTTGGAGAGGGATTTCTTCAAGTCTGAGGGTTCTGTCGTGGTTGCGGCACCCGAGGCTAAGGTTCTTCTCAACCAGGATGCAACCTCTAGGCGGGCCGATCTGGCCGGGGATTTGGCTACTGTCATCCGGGTGATGGAGACGGTTATGGTGTTGTCCGAGACTGTTGTATCGTCGGCTACGCTGGAGGAGTCTATCGAGGCTTCCAGGACTGAGAAAGACAAGTTATCTAAGGACCTGTCCAATTACAAGGAGGAGCATAAGCTCCAAGAGGGGATGGTTTCGGAGTTGGAAAAGTTCAAGCTCTAGTGGGATACCTTGAAGGCGGAGAAACAAAGTTTGGAGGATCAGACTGTTGAGCTCAAGAAGGCGGCCGAAGAAAATGTGAATCTTCGTACCCGAGTGACCCTGCTGGAGGGTACAGTCCATCCTCTGGACGATGAGACCGAAGAGGATCTGGCCCTCCGCACTCGAGGCGAATTGGTCGGTAGGATCCGCGAGCTTAACAAGGACCTAGTTTTGATGTTTAAGGATGGGTTCGACAATGCCACCGATTAGCTCAAGGTTTTGAACCCGAGGCTTGTAACTGAAGGGACGACTCACAACTAATGTGTGGTCGGCGGTGAGATTATTTTCCCCTTCACTGCCGAGGAAGAGTTGGTCGGGGATGACGACAATGAAGATGAGTAGCTCCGGGCGGAGATCCTTTTCTAAATTTTTTGGGCATGCGTGTCTTTGTATTGGCCTGCGTGCCCTGTACCTTTTATTGTAATGGCCTTCGTGCCATTTGTTTGAATATTGGCCTTCGTGTCCATTCTCTTGTACTTTTGGTGGCCGACTTTGGCCGGTTTTAAATACTTGTTTGTTATTTGATTGTGTTTGATTACTTATAACTGTTTATTTACTTTGAACTCTTTGCGTTTGACCTAGTTGGACTCATTGGTTTAGGGAACCGGCGAGGTGGCGGGTTTTACGTCCGCCTTGAGTCGGGATTAGGGTTGCGATTAGATACCCTAATCTCGGGGCTTGGGTCTTCCCATCGCGATTTGGGTTCCCATTGATATGCCTAACATCGGGAAGGGTTGTGCTCGCCTCATATGGGCGTTATCATCCTTTTCATTTAGTGGTGAAGGTCATGGTCGTACCTTCCACGCTTCCCTGGATTTTTTTGTTTGTTTTTAGCTATAGTATTGCTTAAGTTTTTCTGCGTTCCATGGTCGAGCGAGTTCTTCACCTTGTAGGTTTTCCAGATAGTAGGCCTCCTTGCCCATTTTATCCTAGACACGGTACGGTTCTTCCCAGTTAGCGGCCAGTTTGCCTTCCCGTGGGTTTTTCTGGTTTCGTTTGAGGACCAGGCTGCCCATCTAGAACCCTCTTTTTATGACTTTCGTGTCGTGGTGTAAATATATTTTTTTGTTTAAGGGAGATTTCTCTAAGGGCTGCTTCGGAGCGGATTTCGTCGACGAGGTCCAGCTCGGCTCGAAGTGCTTCGTCATTCAGCTCCTCGTCGAGGGGTGCTTCTGTGCAACTCATTAGTTCTCGAATCTCTACCGGTATGACCGCCTCGGTGCTGTATGTTAACCTAAACGGGGTCTCTCCGATCGTGGAATGTGGCATTGTGCGATACGCCCAAAGGACGCTGGAGTTCCTCAACCCACGCCCTTTTCGCCTCGCTGAGTCGGTGTTTTAGTCCGTGTAGGATCACCCTGTTGGCTGCCTCGGCTTGCCCGTTAGTTTAAGGGTGCTCGACAGACGTGAAATGTTGTTTTGTGCCTAAGTCGGCGACGAAGTCTTGGAATCCTCCGTCCATGAACTGCGTTTCGTTGTCGGTGATGAGGACTTAGGGTATGCCAAAGCGTGCGAGGATATTCCTTTTGAAGAATCGGAGAATGTTTTATGCCGTTATTTTGGCCAAGGCTTCTGCTTCGATCCACTTAGTGAAATAGTCCACCCCTACGATGAGGTATTTGTTTTGGTAAGATCAAGGTCACGAAGGGGCCGAGGATGTCCATCCCCCACCAGGCGAAGGGCCACGGGGAGGAAAGCATCTTTAATTCGTTGGGGGTGCGGGATGCATGTCGGCGTGCTTTTGGCACTTGTCGCATTTTTTTACGTGCTCTTTAGATTCGTGTTACATCGTCGGCCATTAATAGCCTGCTCGTAGGGCCTTGCGCGCCAACGACCTTCTGTCGGGGTGTTGGGCATTGATTCCCCAATGTATTTCTCCCAGTATGTCGGGGACCTTTTCCTCCTCGACGCATTTGAGTAACGGAATGGAGAATCCCCTTCGGTAGAGTTTTCCCTCGAGGAGGAGGTACGAGCATGCCCTCCTCTTGGTCGTGGCTGCCTCTTTGGGGTATGCGGAGTTCGTCCTTCGTGAGGTAGTTGTAGATATGCGTCATCCAGCAGTGAACGTCACCAATCACGTTTACCTTGAGAGGGGGAGGTGGTGATTCGGTACTTGGTCGAGGGAGGATTTCTTGGATCACCGACTTGTTTCCGTCGTTCTTTCTCATGCTCGCGAGTTTGGATAGGACGTCAGTCCGTGTGTTGTGTTCGTGTGGAACGTGTTGAACCTCCCATTTCTCGAATTTTTCGAGTTTTTCTCTCACTAGGGCTAAGTATTCGATGAGGTTGTCGTTCTTATCCTGGTATTCTCCCCGTACTTGTGATGCCACAAGTTGAGAGTCTATTGATATCTTTACTTCCTTCACCCCTAAGTCTTCGGCTAATCTTAGACCTGCGAGGAAAGCTTCATACTCGGCTTGGTTGTTGGAGGTCGGGAATGCCAATTCCAACGAGACCTCGATTATAATACCTTCATCGTTTTCGAGGATGATTCCCGCACCGCTTCCTGCTGGGCTGGAGGCGTCGTCGACGAAGATCATCCACTTGTGGGCGCTGTTAGCTAGGATCAGGCTATATGTCATTTCTGTGATGAAGTCGGCTAGGACCTGAGCTTTCATAGCTTTCATGCTTTCGTATTGGATGTCGAATTCGGAGAGTTCCAACGACCACTTTAACATTCGACCGTCCATGTTCGGTCGGCCGAGGAGTTGCTTTATTGGTTGGTCGATTCTCACTTTAATCGTATGGGAAAGGAAGTAGTGTCGTAATCTCCTCGCGAAATTGATAAGGGCTAAGGCGACTTTCTCGATCTGTTGGTATCTGAGCTCGGGACCTTGGAGAGTTTTGCTCGTGAAGTAGATAAGTTTTTATCCCTCGATGGTTTCTCGGATGAGAACGGCGCTAACGGCCTCGGTTGCTACAGACAGGTATAGATACAAGGTCTCCTTTTCTAGTGGTCAGGACAGGATCGGGGGCTCGGAGAGTGCTTTCTTTAGGTGGAGCAATGCCTGATCTCACTCTTCGGTCCACTCGAAGGTGGCCTCCTTCCGTAGCAGTTTGAATAAAGGTAACGTGTGTTGGGCGGACTTGGTGACGAAGAGGGACAAGGAGGCGAGCACACCGTTGAGGGACTGAATGGATTTTTTCGAATTTGGGGTTGGGAACTCCGAAAACGCCCGACATTTATTAGGGTTGGCCTTAATCCCACGCTCGGTGAGATAGAAGCCGAGGAACTTCCCTGCCCGGACACCGGATGTGCACTTTTCAGGGTTCAACCTCATTTTGCATTGTCTCGCCTGCTCGAAAACCTTGTGGAGGTGTCGTGCATGGTCGTCCACCTCGTGTGATTTTACCATCATGTCGTCCATGTATACTTCGAGCATGTTCCCGATCTCTCCTTGGAAGATTTTGTTCATCATGCATTGGTATGTGGCCTCGACGTTCTTCAATCTGAAGGGCATTACATTGTAATAGTAATTATTCGTCAAGGTCATGAAGGTCGTGTGTCTCTTGTCTGTGTCCGACATAGGGATTTGGTTGTATCCACTATATGCGTCTGTAAAAGACAAGAGTTTGAAACCTGCAGAGTTGTCGACTAGTTTATCTATATTAGGGAGAGGAAAAGCATCTTTGGGACAAGCCCTATTAAGATCGGTATAATCAACACACATACACCATTTTCCATTATTTTTCTTAACAATGACTACATTAGAGAGGCAGGTTGTGTATTGGGCTTCAGAAATAAAATTTGCCTCTAAGAGGTCTTTTACAGCTTGCTCAGCAGCCTCCGCTTTCTCGGGAGACTGTTTGCGCCTACACTGTGCTATGGGCTTAACTGCCCGATCTAAAGCTAACTGATGACAGGGGACCTCAGGGTCGAGCCCAGGCATTTTTGCGGCATTCCATGCGAAGAGGTCAGCGTCTCCTTGAGGCAGATTGTGAGCTACTCCCTCGTTTCAGCGGGCAGCCCCGTGCCTATCTTCACAATTCTGTCTGGGTTTTCGCCAAGCGGAACGAGCTCGAACTCTCCGTCAGGAACTGGGCGGAATGGGTGTGTTGGGGATTTCCCGTTGTTAGTCCCCTATTCTTCAGTGTCGTCCTTGCCGATGCGGCTATCGAGGTCGATGGTGTTGATTCCCTGGGGGGAGGTTGTTCTTCGACCCTGGGTTTCTTGCTATTCTTGGTGTTAATTATGGTATGTCCTTTCATTGCAACATCATATTATCTTCGAGCGGCCTCGATGTTGCTGTGGATTGTGACTACGCGGCCTAGCTTGGTGTAGTACTTCATCTTCAGGTGGACGGTGGAGGAGACCGCAGTTAATTCGGCCAGAGTTGGGCGGCCGAGGATGCAGTTATAAAGGGAGGGGCACTCTATCACCAGGAATTGGATATTGACTTCTCTAGCTGTTTCTTGCTCTCCGAAGGTGACGAGGAGCTCAACATAACCCCAAGGCTTTGTTATGGTCCCATTGAATCCTTGGAGGTCGGATCTGACGTACGTGGATAAATTGGTCTTGTCCAGCTTGAGGATCTTGAATAGGTGGACGTACATGATATCCACTAGACTTCCTTGGTTAACCAGGATGCGTCGAATGTCGAAGCGCGCCATTTTGGCCCTTATTAGTAAAGGGATGTCGAAATTGGGGGAGGCACCCGACAGCTCCTCTAGGAAGAAATATATTGGGTTGGACTTTCCTCGGTAATTCGTTAATGTGGCCAACTACTCGGGCGCGGTTAGTAAGAGTTTGTCAAACTTGCGTTTCACTGAGAGGGCAGCGTTTTTGCTATTCATCCCACCTCCTGATATAACAAGAGCTGTCGGGAAGTCTTCCCAGGGACTGAGAGTCGTGAGTCTCCCCTCTGGTCCCGAGTCGGGGAGATGGAAGTCCTCTGGGCGTGATATGCATATGTCCACTTGATAAGAAGAGTCGTTGGGCGGCGTTTCCTCGCGAGGCCTCTTCTTTTCTTGCTCCTCGTGCCTAGGAGTTTCATTCCTCTTAGTGTACTATTTGAGGTGACCTTCCTGAATCAAGATCTTAATTGCGTCCTTCAGGTGGACGCAATCTTCAGTCACGTGTCCATGACTTCTATGAAACCGGTAGTATTTGGATTTGTTCGTGTGGGGCTTGGGTGCGGAAGGTTTGGGGAACCTTATCCTGCCCTGTTTGAAGTCGGAGTTGATGCACTCGGCGAGGATGCGCTCGTGGGGAGCTGTCAGCAATGTATATTCGCTATAACGGCCCGCGGGCCCCCTTCCTTCCTGGGGCTCGCATGGCTTTTCTCCCTCCGCCTGTCTCTGTTGCGGCGGGGGGCGTTGGGATCCTCGTGCTTGGGATGGTCGGTCTCCCCGGTGTTGCGACCACTCCGAGTGTTGTGGGCAACCTCTTTTTCTTCATATCTAATGTAAGCTTGGGCTTTATGCAGGAGCTCGTCCAGGGTGCGAGGATGTTATATCCCGATCACTCTGCTGAGTTCGCTTCTGGGAAAGATTCCTCTCTCGAGGAGGTATTTCTTCATGTGTTTCGTCGTGTCTACCTCGACGGCTTCTTGGTTGAACCGCTCGATGTACGAGCGCATCATTTCATTCTTCCTCTACACTATAGCTTCGAGGGTTGCCTCAGTTTTGGGATGACGACGAGAGGCCGTGAAATGCCTCGTGAACATGGATTTCATGACCCTCTAGGATGTGATGGACTTTGGGGCCAGGCTTTTGTACTAGGCCATTGCTCCTTTCCTGAGGTTTGTTGAAAACAGTCTGCATTTGAGATGCCCGGTGATGTTGTTGCAGTAGTCGAGCATATCGTTGATGTTGTCGACGTGATCATCAGGGTCAATGGTCCCGTCGTAAATGACCAGATGTGGGGGCTTCTCCATGCCTTTGGGGAGTGGTGCCTCCATAATTGCTTGTGAGAGGGGGCAATGGGGGTCCTCTTCAACGGGGAAAACTCATCGTTTCCAGGACTTTAGTCGCGCCTAGGTGAGGCCCTTGACCGGTCAGACTCATGGCGCATCCTAGATATGCTCTTTTTGTGCTCGGGGGAGCGTCGTCCTCGACGCGGAGGGGAACGCCCCCGCTTCTTCGCAACTTCTGGACGTTGTTGCGTCCTTCGTTCTTGCTGGGGTCGATCTTCCCATCGGTCAGCCTCCAGGGCCATGATCCTTTCGTGCTGCTGGTAGAGCATGGAGCTGGCCTGGTTAAGGGCGTTCACCATAGAAATAATGGTGACGTCTCCCTCAACGAGAACTGGTATGGGCTAGAATGATGCGACCGGCGGGTTTTGAGGCTGAGGTTGCTGGATCCCATTATCTTCGGGTTTCGGAGACGGGGATGAAGGTTGTCCGTCTCTGTGGTCAGCTTTGTGATAATTCAGATTGTCGTCCGTCGTGTAGTCGACAAGGAGACGGTGATGGTCGCTGGTGTGTTCTCCGGTCATACTGGAAGGATATGGTAGTTTTGATCTTCTGCTATAGAAGAAGGGGACAACTAGTTCCCACAGACGGCGCCACTGATCTTACCTAATCAAGAGGACCTTCCAGTAACTGACATGGACAACAAGATGGATGGAATGGAGGAGGTGTACCTGCAAGGCACTCCGATGCCAAAGTCAATAGCGGTACAGAATGGTAAGCAAGAAGATTTATATCAGAATACCTGACCCTTTAGTGAAAAAAGGTATTTATAGTGATCCCTCAGCGCTGGGCCAAGGTCCCTCCATGGGCTGGATCAGCAAGGCCCAAGGAAGAACTGCCAAGGTACGCGTAAGGAGCGTGTAGACCTAGCAAGTGGTATAGTCCTTGGTCCAACTGCCCCTATCTTTTAGGAGATTGATAACGAGAAAACGTATCGATTATATTGCTAAGTTTCATTGGCGTTTTATTGAATAATTATCGTTTTAATACTCGATTTCTCGAGTTTTTCTTACCGTTTTGCAGGTACATCACTATATGGAGCCAAATCATGAATCAAGAGAAAAAGGAACAAAATCGGTCATATAAAGATAAAGAAATGAAGCTCTCTGCAAAACTGCATATTTTGCAGCAGTCACGACCGTTACAAGGGTGTCACGACCGTGACACCCCAAAATGGAGCATCACGACCGTAAGACATGTGTCACGACCGTGACACTTAAAAGTCACAAGTCACGAGCGTAAAGGCATTGTCACGACCGTGACAATGATTATTCTAGGTTTTTGACCAAGGCAACGTGAAGGCATTACGTGAAGAGATGGTCTCCTATTTTGTTGCCACTACCTACATTTTCTCCCCAAAAATAGCAAGGCCCATTTCAACTGAAGTCCAAAAATCCAGCCCAATTGAAGTTCTATAAATAGCACCAAGTTCATGAAGAATGTACAGATCATTTTTCTATTCAATTTCCTGCGGAAGCTCTGCCGAACCGATTTACGACCCATTCTTATTTCTGCATTATTTTCTGTTTCGTTTTATTGTATCCAACCCCGCCATATAACAATTTCCAACATCAGGAAATTGTTATACGTTATTTATTTTTTTCTAAACCTTCAACATTCGTTTAATTTTGATTTCGCCAACTCCGAGCTTTCCGGTTTGTGGAAGAAGGAGTCTCTCTGATATTGTTAACCAGGTTTTTATTTATATTGCAATTTAATTAATTATAATGTTTATTTATTTTCCTGCCATGAGTATTTTATTATTTAATTTTCTGTCTCTGTCTGGTTCAACATCGATGAGTAGCTAAACACCTTAGGGCGGTATGTAGTTAGAACAAACTTAACCGGTAAAATATAACCATAGACTAAAAATAATTAATCACTTAACATTTCTGGCTGAGACTTTTTAATTAAATAGACCTTTTTGTTACGAGAGTAAGAAAAGAGTATTAGGTTAGGTCAAGACCACGAGAGTGTGAGATTTTAACCAGATAGCTAAAGTTAGGCATTTAAATTAAACACAGCGAGAGCGCTTTAAGATAAATTAGAATTACTTAGTTTCCAAAAATTACCTCTAAACACTTATGGGCTAGCGAGAGCAGGTATAGGGCTTTAGGGATAAGATCTGATATAAGACCACGAGAGTGTGAGTTGAGGGTATTTAAACTGGTAATCCCTACCGAATAGATTAAGTGAACATCTTAAATAAGCCTAGGTTAGATTGACCCACCTAAGTTAATATAATTACATACCGACCGCCTTAGAATTACTTAATTAAAACTTAAATTTTACTCCGCCTTTAATAGTCTTAAAAACCAACAAAAAATCGTGACAACCATTCGCCTTAGCTAAACTAGAAAGTTCATCTAGCACTAAGTAACCATAGAATCCCTGTGGATCGATAATCTTAAATATTACTTCGATAGGCTGTGCACTTGCAGTAAGATACCGCTAGACGCATAAGTAGACACGTCTTTAGCCCATCAAGTTTTTGGCGCCGTTGCCGGGGATTCCTTAATTTAGTCACTAGTGCATTTAGGTAGCATTGTCTAGACTAAGGTATCAACTAATTAATTTAATTTAATTTCCGAGTGTATGCCAAGTACTCGCTCTAAAAGCGAAGACTTGCAACCTCTAATCCCTGAATTGGAACGCTTCTTACACGTAAGAAGACGTATATTCGATTACGAAAAAAGTTACAGTATTCCAGATCTTCAATCAGATCCGCCTAAACCAGTCGTAACATCAAAGGACGCAGAGATGGCTGAAGAACAAACTCATCCACTCAAGTATTACGCCAGTCCTTCGCAAGCTGAACCGCATTCAAGCATTGCAGCGCCGGCTATCAACCGAAACGATTTCGAACTAAAACCTTCGTTGATATCAGCCGTGCAACAAAATCAATTCGCCGGAAATCCTACCGAGGATCCAAATCTTCATCTTTCGATCTTTGTGCAATATGCAGATACTGTAAAAGCCAATGGAGTTACCCAAGAAGCTATTAGACTACGTTTATTTCCTTTTTCGCTTCGAGACAGAGCAAGAGCTTGGCTTCAATCTCTGCCTTCGAACTCAGTAACTACGTGGGAGGAGCTTAAGAGAGTTTTCTTGAACAGATATTTTCCACCTAGCAAGACAGCTATGCTGAGAGCTCAGATCAACAGATTTAAGCAAAGAGAAAGTGAATCATTATTCGAAGCTTGGGAACGCTATAAAGATCTATTGAGACTTTGTCCACATCATGGATTAATAGAATGGATGGTCATCCATACCTTCTATAATGGACTCTTGTACAATATAAGAATGACAATTGACGCTGCCGCGGGCGGTGCATTGATGGACAAAGAATATAATGATGCCTATGCACTTATCGAAAGTATGGCTCAAAATCATTACCTTTGGGGAAGCGAGAGAGTCGCAACTGAGAAACCAACAAAGGGAGGTATGTACGAAGTAAGTAGTATGGACCAAGTCAATGCGAAGTTTGACCAACTAAGCCAAAAGATCGACAACTTGGCCATAACACCAACAGCCACCGTGGCTGCAGTAACACCTAACTGTGAGTTATGTGGAGTTTCAGGACACGAAGTTTCTGATTGTCAACTATTGACAGGAACTCCCACGGATCAAGTGAATTATGCTCAAGGAAACCCTTACTCAAATACATATAACCCAGGTTGGAAGAATCATCCGAACTTCTCCTATAAGAATAACAACGCTTTATACGCGCCAGGTCAAGCACCAGCTACATCACCAGGATATCAAAAGACTGCTCCTAATATCCCTAGAAAATCGAACCTTGAGTTGATGATGGAGAACTTTATAGCTAACCAATCTCAAACAAACAAGGACTTTTTAAACCAAAACATTCACACTAATGAGAAGATTAAACAATTAGTGAGCAAAGTAGATGCATTAGCTACACATAACAAAATGCTGGAAACTCAGATTTCACAAGTAGCTCAACAACAAGCACCTACTGCTGCACCAGCTGGAGTGTTCCCTGGACAACCTCAACCAAATCCGAAAGGACATGCTAACGCTGTGATATTAAGAAGTGGCAAGGAACTTGACGGACCTACCGATCCAAGACTTGACAATCCAGCCATGTACCAAAAACCGGATAAACCGACTGAAGTGGTGAATGATCCAGAAGAAAAGGAAGATGATAATCAAGAAGTAGTGGAGAAAGAACAACCTTATGTGCCTCCACCACCCTATAAACCACCAATTCCGTACCCTCAAAGATTAATAAATTCCAAGACGACGGGTCAATTTAAGAAATTTGTTGAACTTCTGAAACAGTTGAATATTAATATTCCGTTTACAGAAGCAATCACTCAAATACCCTCGTACGCTAAGTTTTTAAAAGAAATCTTATCTAATAAGAAAAAGATAGAGGATAACGGAACAGTTACACTTACTGCCGAGTGTAGCGCAATAATTCAGAATAAAATGCCTCCTAAGCTAAAAGATCCAGGAAGTTTCTCTATACCCTGTGTAATAGGAAAATTCGTCATTGACAAAGCTCTATGCGATTTAGGAGCCAGTGTCAGTGTTATGCCCTTAACAATATGCAAAAGGCTAGACATGGGTGACCTAAGACCAACTAAAATGTCAGTTCAACTAGCCGATCGCTCTGTCAAATATCCTGTAGGCATACTAGAAAACGTCCCAGTACGTATAGGACAATTCTATATCCCTACTGATTTTATAATCATGGACATCTCTGAGGACTCCACTACACCTATCATACTAGGAAGACCATTCTTAGCCACTGCTGGAGCTATAATAGACGTAAAAAGAGGAAAGCTAACCTTTGAAGTGGGTGAAGAGAAAGTTGAATTCATTTTAACACAATTCTTACAATCACCAGCTATAGAGGATACATGCTATCTATTGGACGTAATTGACGAATGTGTAAGAGAAATGGAACTAAAAGAGACCACTTATTCTGAGATAATGAAAATTCAAATCCCTCCGATTTTCGAAGATGATAATTGGCGAAAACCGTATCAGGATGATAGTCTAAGCGAAAGTTTAGCGCTTACACCAGATCCTATGCCAAGTAAAGATAAACTTACATTAGGATTAAAAACTTTACCTTATAACCTAAGGTACGAATTCTTAGACATTGAATGTAAAAGACCAGTTATAGTAAATTCCAGTTTAGGAACTATAGAAACAAAGAAACTTTTAGATGTTTTGAAGAAATATCCGACTGCATTAGGATATAACATATCTGATCTCAAAGGAATATGTCCTTCAGTTTGTATGCATCGTATTCTGCTAGAAGAAGATTGCAGAACCTCCAGAGAATCTCAAAGAAGAATTAACCCAACCCTCAGCACTGTAGTAAAAGAGGAAGTTAAGAAATTATTAGATGCCGGAATAATATATCCAATCTCTGATAGTGAATGGGTTAGTCCAATACATGTAGTGCCAAAGAAAGGAGGTATCACTGTTGTGAAAAACGCTCAAGGCGAATCGATATCGCAAAGAGTAGTGACGGGATATAGAGTGTGCATAGATTATCGTAAACTAAACAAAGCCACTCGAAAAGATCATTTCCCACTACCTTTTATAGATCAAATGTTAGAACGATTAGCCAAGCATTCTTACTTCTGTTATCTTGACGGATACTCAGGATTTTTCCAAATCCCTATCCACCCAGATGATCAAGAGAAGACCACATTCACATGCCCTTATGGAACGTTCGCTTATAGACGAATGCCCTTTGGATTATGCAACGCTCCTGCAACCTTTCAAAGATGTATGATGTTAATCTTCGCAGATTTTATAGACAACATCATGGAAGTGTTCATGGACGACTTCTCTGTATGCGGGCAAAGTTTTGAAGGATGTTTATCGAACTTAGAAATGGTATTAGAAAGATGTGTAAAAGTAAACCTTGTGCTTAACTGGGAGAAATGTCATTTTATGGTCAACGAAGGAATCGTATTAGGTCATGTAATATCTGACAAGGGAATTGAAGTTGATAAAGCTAAGATTGAAGTCATAAAAGATCTTCAACCCCCTAAAACCGTTCGAGAAATACGAAGCTTTTTAGGACACGCCGGTTTCTACCGACGATTCATCAAAGATTTCTCGAAAATTACTAAACCTCTTACTGGTTTATTAATGAAAGACGCTGAGTTCATATTCAACGAAGATTGTCTTAAAGCATTCGAAACTCTAAAAACAGCCCTCATCACCGCACCAATCATGCAACCCCCTGACTGGAGATTACCTTTTGAAATCATGTGCGATGCGAGTGACTATGCTGTAGGCGCAGTTCTAGGCCAGAGAAAGGAAAAGAAACCTCATGTGATCTACTATGCCAGTAGAACTTTAGATTCTGCCCAGATGAACTACGCCACTACCGAAAAAGAATTGTTAGCAGTTGTCTTTGCGCTTGACAAATTCCGTTCTTACCTAGTTGGAGCGAAAATAATCATTTACACAGACCATGCTGCTATCCGATATCTATTAACTAAGAAATATGCTAAACCGAGACTCTTGAGATGGATTTTACTCTTACAAGAGTTTGACTTAGAAATAAAAGATAAGAAAGGTACTGAGAACGTCGTAGCGGACCATTTATCTAGAATAGAAGGTATTAAACCTGAACAAGTGCCGATTAACGATGATTTTCCGTATGAACAGCTGATAGCACAATTAGGAAGCGACCTAGCTTAGTTAGATATAAATGAACCAGAATCCGTGGAAACAATCCAGACAACTGTAGGACTGCCATGGTACGCTGACATCGTCAACTACCTAGCTGCAGGAGCTCTTCCACCCAACCTGACCTATCAGCAGAAAAAGAAATTCTTTCATAATCTGAAACATTACTATTGGGATGAACCATTATTGTTCAAAAGAGGACCAGATGGAATCTTTCGCTGATGTATTCCCGAAGAAGAAATAGAAGATGTCATTGCTCAATGCCATTCATCTCCTTATGGTGGACATGCAAGCACTTCCAAAACTTGTGCAAAAATCTTGCAAGCCGGCTTATTCTGGCCAAATCTATGGAAGGATGTCCACATCGCTGTTATAAATTGCGATCGGTGTCAACGCACTGGCAATATTTCAAGAAGAGATGAAATGCCTCAAAAAGGAATATTAGAAGTAGAAATCTTTGACGTTTGGGGAATAGATTTCATGGGACCATTCCCATCATCTTTCGGTAATAATTACATACTCGTAGCTGTTGATTATGTTTCGAAATGGATTGAAGCCATAGCTTCTCCTACAAACGATACACGAGTAGTAATAAAGCTTTTCAAAAATATAATCTTTCCCAGATTTGGTGTGCCTAGACTCGTCATAAGTGACGGCGGCTCGCACTTCATCTCAAAAATATTTGACAAATTACTATCTAAGTATGGAGTAAGACACCGTGTGGCTACACCATATCACCCACAAACAAGTGGACAAGTCGAAGTCTCAAACAGAGAAATTAAACAAATCTTAGAAAAGACTGTCGCCATATCTCGGAAAGATTGGTCATCTAAACTTAATGAAGCTTTATGGGCTTATAGGACCTCTTACAAGACACCCATAGGTACTACACCTTTCAAACTCGTTTATGGAAAATCTTGTCACCTACCAGTAGAACTAGAACACAAAGCTTATTGGGCGATTAGAACTCTCAATATAAACTATAATGCTGCAGGAGAAAAGCGAATCCTAGACATTAACGAATTAGAAGAATTAAGGTTAGATGCTTATGAGAATGCTAAGATATATAAAGAAAGAACTAAGCGATGGCATGATAAACGCCTATCTAGGAAAGAATTTAGTGTGGGAAACGTTGTACTCCTCTTTAATTCAAGACTTAGGCTCTTTCCTGGAAAATTAAAATCTAGATGGTCAGGACCCTTTGAAATAATTAAAGTATTCCCGAGTGGAGCAATAGAAATTAAGGGTAGGAATAGTGAACCATTCATAGTAAACGGACAACGTTTAAAACATTATCATAAAGTTGAAAATAGAGATTATGCGAATAATCTAAAGCTTTTAGAGTTGTCCACTAATTCCCCTGATTAATCTAAACTTAAGCATTACGTCAGGCTTTAGACGATAAAAACAGCGCTTAGTGGGAGGCAACCCATTTACTTATCAAATTATTTAAATTATTCTCTTTATCATTTTTATTATTTATAGTTTTACTATTTGTTTAATTGTTTTGTCATTTTATAGTTTATTTTATATTACTATTATTGCCATTACATTATGCATTTCATTTTCTTATATTTATTTTAAATCACTTTTTACAGATTTTCTAAAAGTCTTTTCCACTTTCCTTCTTCTCCTGATTTGTTTCCTCCATATTTGCACTGACCATGGCTAACCAACCAATTAACCATATGGAAACCAAATTTAGAGGTAGGAACCAAAGAATGAAATTTGAAGAATTATCACAGAGGCAAATGGATTTGACCCTGTACCCGGATGATCGGACTATGGAAACCTTAGGTATACATGATAGCATCATGTACTTGTTTAACCGACTCGGATGGGAGAATGCATTGATCCAACATAAGTTTGTGACTTACCGCGAGCTCACTCTTGAGTTCCTTAGCTCCTTAATTTACCTACCTGAGCGCGGTTTTGGATTTAGGAAAGGATTTATTAGTTTCCGCCTGTTTGGAATAGAATATGACTTTAACCATAAAGAACTAGCTGACTTGTTAGGATTCCCTAGTTGACCATTTGTATTCACTACCACACAGGTAGAATTGATGGATATTGAGCTAGATTTCTTTTGGGGAACTTTAACCGGAAACTACCACCCTGAACCAAATAACATGAATAATGATGAGATCCATAATCCTGCCCTCCGTTACTTCCATAAATTCCTAGCCCACACATTCTTTGGAAAAGAAGAAAACATTACCGGAGTTTCTAAAGATGAAATATTTATTATGTCATGTTTCACTAATGGACAGCCTGTTAATGGTGTACCTTTCATGATGCAAACCTTCACCCGTATCCAAGAAGAACCTGAATTACTTATCTTAGTAGGAGGTCTTGTAACCATGATTGCTGATGCCATAGGACTTTGGTACCAATTGCATAGGTGCAACCGTTTAGGTAACATCCGTCCTATGGATCTTAACTTCTGCTTCAATAGACATATCATAAGGAATTTAGGACATCCACCTTTTGAGTACCTAATCCGGAACGAAGTAGTAACCCTGTTCACATTTCCTAACCATGCTAAAGTAAGTGTTCATAATAAGGATAACTGGCTTTATGAGTTAAACCCACCTGATTATCCACCCACTCCTGAAACACCTCAGTCGTATAAAATAAAAGATGATACAATGACCGATGTCGAAACTGACCCTGAGACGCCTCCTGGTTACCATGACATTGACCACACTGAAGAAGTTTATGAAACCCCTGAAGTGAATCAAGGAGAGTATGCTAACAACTTACAAAACATCATGAACACTCTCAATGCTTACCAAACTGACATTAACTTATTTAAAGAAGATATTAAGAGCATGCGATTGGACATTATAGGTTTGACTGACATAACCTGCGAACAATTCTATCACTTGAACTCCGCCATCGAAGACTTGAAGAAACGCTTTTGATAATGTTATAAGTGATTTAGTTTATTTTCTCATTGTTTTCGTTTCTAGTTAGATTTATTTTTCGCAACAATTTCTTATCGTTTTTCCATTTATGTAATTTCATTTTCAAGTACTTTATGCAATGCATCTTTAATTCCAAAATTTCTCCAATTTTAGCAATTTATGTATTTTTCATTCTATGCACTTTTATGCTTGCATTTATTCATTATATATACAAATCTCTCATGCCTTGCAAGTTATTGAATTACTGTGTTGAACTTATGCACTATGTGGTATCTATAAATTAATATGAGAGTTAGTGAAGAAAATACATTGATATAAATTATGTAAAACAAGTGAGAAAGTGTTTTTCTGGAAATTATTTAACGTAGCAAGCCTCACGGTCGTCACTGCCCCATAACGATCGTGACACGCTCTTTTTGAGTGTCACGACCGTCGTACCCCTGTCACGACCGTGACGACCCCTATACCAGAAATCGTGAGAAACAGAACTGTTTCTCTTCGTGCCCCTTCTTCTTCTCCTCCATAACTCCCTAAAAAAACTTCCCATCTTCTTCCTAACCTCCGTAACCCCCCCATTACGAGCTTTAATCTCATTAACCCCCCATTATCACAACCTACCACATTCTCACTCTCCATCATTTATCCCGAATCATTATTTATCTCATTTTACCATTTTTTCACAAAAACTTCAAAAATCTTCACTCTTCACTTTAAGCTCTTGCATGCAATGGATTCTATCACTTTTAGAGAAGGTGATGCTGGAGAAACTCAAAGAGAACGATTTCTCCGATTCCAAAACCGCGGTGTGCAACCTACGCGTTACATCGACACTGTGTGTTTGAGAGAACTCAGAATGCTTGCCAGTGTTACGAACCTGCTCCAAAAAGTCGGGCTCTGGGACCTTTGCAGTCAACCTCAGCCAACCTTCGAACTTCTGACACTGGAGTTCTTGAGTTCCTTCAGTTACGTCACCGGCACCGGTTCTCTGAGTCAGCTCACCGGTTTTGCGAAATTTAGATTGCATGGCCAAGAATTCAACCTCTCGCAAGACAGGATCGCCGAGTTGTTAGGCTTCCATCACGGAACTGAAGCTCACCGTCGCGTGCCCGATAAATTTAGTGAACAAGCTTTCACTTTATGGCACGATTTAACCAACACCCGTGCATCAGCCTTCCAAAGCCTCAACGCCACGCACATCCACAATCCGGCCATCCGTTATTTCCACAGAGTCATCTGCAACACCATCTTCGCTCGAGAGAGCAACCATAAGCTCAACTCCAAGGAGCTTCTATTCTTGCATTGTGCTCTTAATGACGAGCCGATCAACGCTGCCCCTTTCATGCTCTACCACATCCAGGCCATTGCACACAGAGGCTCCACCCCGTTCTTCATAGGCGGCATCGTCACCACCCTCGCCATTCAGTTGGGGCTTGGTGACGCGATCGCTAATCAGCCTTACCTAGCCGCTGAATTCCTCACCAAGAGTTATTGCAGGTCCGCTCACCTGATTGCGCAGCGAGAGGATGGCAGGTATAGCCCTGTTGTCCATGGCACCATATTTCATCATATCACTCTGCCGTCCCGCGACCGCATCGACCCATCCAGCCGAGCCAACTGGCTCTTTGTTCTACTTGATGCTGCTGACCACGCTCCTATCCATGATCAGGCAGATCCCCCTGCGGATGAGATGCAGGACGCTATGGATGTAGGTGAGCCTGTCCAGGATATACCAGAGACATCTACCCGACAGCCTCCTGCACAGGACATCACACTTGAGTTCATCAGCAGAACCAGATGAATGCCGCACTGGAGCGTAGGCATAAGGAGCAGTACGATGCTTTGCTCGGCACTATTGCAACAAACCAGGTAGCTACTAATGAGAGGTTTGACGCAATTTTTGGCGAGTTAGAAGCCTTGCGTATCGACATCACTGGGACCACCAGCACCGGTTCTGATCCTGAAGCGACTCCTTCCAGACGCCGCTCCCGTACCAGAAGCCGACCCCGCGGTCCTCAGCAGCCATAGTTTTAGTTTTTCTTCTGTTTGTTTTTAGTTTTTGTCGTTTGTACTGTACTTTAACCGCATTTATATCACAACATTGAGGACAATGTCTGATATAGTGTGGGAGAGGTACCTTTCATTTCCGCAATTTTCCGTTTCGCACTTTTTCATTTTCGTTGTATTTTCATTCCCGTTGTATTTCTTTTAGTAAGTTAATGAAGCGTGCAAAAATCTTTATGACATTTTCTTTAGTTTCAAACTTTCCCGTTTATTTAGCCATAACCGAAAAATTTTAATTATTCGCATTACCCGACTTACCTACGAAATCGTAAATAGGAAGCCGAGAACGATTAAACAAGACCAATACAATCTTGACAACTTTGACTTCCTACTTAAGCGATTCCATCTCCGATTACCATTACGAGTACACTTCTAGTTTCAGTTCAAAAGTAACCCCGAGTAGTTTATACTAGCAGTCAGCACCGTTTGAACACAAACCACGTGGGGAGCCGATGAATATAAGCGTTTGATGCCTAATCAATAATGATCCTTCATATCTCGATGCAAAATGAAAAGAAATTGCACCAAAGTACACGGTCGCATACAAGAAACGAGAAATATGAGAAGGAGTCCATTGCGGGTTGGTTCAGAGGTACTGGTTCTGAACTCGGTAGGGCGTGCTACGGCTCGATCCCCCACAACCTCCAAATCGGATACAAAATGTAGGGTTACCACACTCGTGTACCAGACCCCGTGCTAAAAAAGGATCAAAGTCGCTAACCGGCTACTCCACTACGTGCGTGCTAAGGCAAAGGGCTTAATGTGATTGCGCTAGAATGAAACCGAGCGAAATAAGATCGAAAAACTTTAGGTGAAATCGTAAAGTAATTGCAGATTGGCTCATTTAACGGGAAGTCGACGACATAGCTTGTTGCTTGTGCCATTAGTGTATCGGTAGTGTAATATCAAAGTATCGGATTATCCAACAAAAGCGATCCCTCGTAGGATTTGTTAGGAGTATGCGTGAATGACATCTTGTCCGCCGATTTTCAACCGACTATTTGCTTGAGGACAAGCAAAGGTTTAAGTTTGGGGAAGTTTGATAACGAGAAAACGTATCGATTATATTGCTAAGTTTCATTGGCGTTTTATTGAATAATTATCGTTTTAATACTCGATTTCTCGAGTTTTTCTTACCGTTTTGCAGGTACATCACTATATGGAGCCAAATCATGAATCAAGAGAAAAAGGAACAAAATCGGTCATAAAAAGATAAAGAAATGAAGCTCTCTGCAAAACTGCATATTTTGCAGCAGTCACGACCGTTACAAGGGTGTCACGACCGTGACACCCCAAAATGGAGCATCACGACCGTAAGACATGTGTCACGACCGTGACACTTAAAAGTCACAAGTCACGAGCGTAAAGGCATTGTCACGACCGTGACAATGATTATTCTAGGTTTTTGACCAAGGCAACGTGAAGGCATTACGTGAAGAGATGGTCTCCTATTTTGTTGCCACTACCTACATTTTCTCCCCAAAAATAGCAAGGCCCATTTCAACTGAAGTCCAAAAATCCAGCCCAATTGAAGTTCTATAAATAGCACCAAGTTCATGAAGAATGTACAGAGCATTTTTCTATTCAATTTCCTGCGGAAGCTCTGCCGAACCGATTTACGACCCGTTCTTATTTCTGCATTATTTTCTGTTTCGTTTTATTGTATCCAACCCCGCCATATAACAATTTCCAACATCAGGAAATTGTTATACGTTATTTATTTTTTTCTAAACCTTCAACATTCGTTTAATTTTGATTTCGCCAACTCCGAGCTTTCCGGTTTGTGGAAGAAGGAGTCTCTCTGATATTGTTAACCAGGTTTTTATTTATATTGCAATTTAATTAATTATAATGTTTATTTATTTTCCTGCCATGAGTATTTTATTATTTAATTTTCTGTCTCTGTCTGGTTCAACATCGATGAGTAGCTAAACACCTTAGGGCGGTATGTAGTTAGAACAAACTTAACCGGTAAAATATAACCATAGGCTAAAAATAATTAATCACTTAACATTTCTGGCTGAGACTTTTTAATTAAATAGACCTTTTTGTTACGAGAGTAAGAAAAGAGTATTAGGTTAGGTCAAGACCACGAGAGTGTGAGATTTTAACCAGATAGCTAAAGTTAGGCATTTAAATTAAACACAGCGAGAGCGCTTTAAGATAAATTAGAATTACTTAGTTTCCAAAAATTACCTCTAAACACTTATGGGCTAGCGAGAGCAGGCATAGGGCTTTAGGGATAAGATCTGATATAAGACCACGAGAGTGTGAGTTGAGGGTATTTAAACTGGTAATCCCTACCGAATAGATTAAGTGAACATCTTAAATAAGCCTAGGTTAGATTGACCCACCTAAGTTAATATAATTACATACCGACCGCCTTAGAATTACTTAATTAAAACTTAAATTTTACTCCGCCTTTAATAGTCTTAAAAACCAACAAAAAATCGTGACAACCATTCGCCTTAGCTAAACTAGAAAGTTCATCTAGCACTAAGTAACCATAGAATCCCTGTGGATCGATAATCTTAAATATTACTTCGATAGGCTGTGCACTTGCAGTAAGATACCGCTAGACGCATAAGTAGACACGTCTTTAGCCCATCAGAGATAATGGGGGATAGTTGGGTGATGTGGAAAGTGGAAGAGAGGACTTGTTATCTACCCGACTGTTAAGTGGTGTATGCTCGACCATCAAGTATACTTGCCCGAGCGGATGGGCATCTGCTCGACTTATTGGGCCACGACCCAATACAATCTCTGGAGGCCCAGTCCAGAACAATTTCCTTCATCACTTTCATCTCCCTCTCCCAAGCTTGGTAATATGTGGACTTTGTTGCTTTCCAGATAATTTCCTTGAGCTTCTTGCCAGAATATATTTTTCTGAAATTATTATATAAATGTATGACATAAAATCTTTGCTCAGCTCCAGGTAGCAACTCATCCATGGATGGTAATAAACCTTTTGTACAACATAAGTAAACATAAGTTAGTACAAAAAAAAATAATTAAACATAATTAAACAGGTCTGAAATATACACCTTTGTTGATCAGATATATAAGTGTATGTGAGGCACTTTTCTTTCCCACCTAGATCATCAATAAGAAGCTCCAAAAACCAAGTCCGATTATCTTTATTTTCACTTTCAACCATAACAAATGCTATTGGTAGCATTTGATCATTTAGATCTCTACCAATGGCTTCCAAGATTTGCCCTCCATATAACCCTTTCAAAAAACAACCATCTAGACCAATGAAATGTCTACATAATTTAAAACTCTCCTTACAAGCTGCCAAGCATATGTACAGCCTCTTAAAATTTGGTTCTTCATATTCTGACCTGTATTAAACTCAGTCTCATTCAAGTCCTCACCTCCCCTAACCCCAGTCTCATTCAAGTCCTGACCTTCCCTAACCTCAATCTCATTCAAGTCATCACCTTCCCTAACCTCATTCTCCTTCAATGCCTCACCTTCCATAACCCGAGTCACCTTCATAGCCTCACCAACAACTTCATCAATCATTGCAGCAAGTATATTTCCATTCTCATCCACTTCTACATTTCCATTGTCATGCATTTCTACATTTCCATCAAGTACTCAGGTTGTGACAGTGTGTGTTTAATGTATATGTCAACACTAAGGTGCACCCTATAGAGATCAGCAATCTCTAGGGCTCCTTTGTCATCAACCAAAGTGCTCATCCCAAATGTAGGGTCCCTTTGTATATCTTCTGAATGTAAATGTAACCTAACTCCTTAAAACATCCTAACAGTTCAAAATAACTCTATCTATCAACATCTACTCTCAAATCGGAAATCTCACCCCCTTCATAAACACTCATCTCACCATCCACGAAATCACCACTGTGGTGGATTGTTAAATGCAAATACTCAGTCATTCCTAGTAAAATTTGTATAACAAAACCCAATATCAGAAACGATTTCATAAACCCTAAATCAAATTTAAACCCTAAAATAAAACCCTATTTCAGAAACTATTTCAAAAACGTAAATTTGCTTTGAAAAAAACATAAGACGTACCTGGTTAACTTCGATTCGGACTTCAATATGTGGAAGATTTCACGAATTCGACTTCAGGACAAACCTTCAAGTGAGAATAGCTACGCTAGGGTTCAAGTAAACTTCTTCAGATTTTCTTTTTTGTCCAAATAACACTCAAACACTCAAGCCTTTCCATTTTATGTTTTCTGATCCAACATGGCATCCATATGGCACATGACTCATCACATATAAGCACCACGTGTACAATTTGATTGAGTTTGACTAACGGTGCTAACGACAGGGACTAACGTGGATCCTTTAAAAACTTAAGGGATCATTTTGTCACTTTTTAGAGTTAAGGGACCAAATTGAACCCTGATGTAGAGTTAAGGGGTCAATTTGGGTATTTTACCTAAATAATTTGTAGAAGCATTGTTTAATGTATTTATCAATGATGGTTAATGCAGGAACGCATTTTCTTTCCAATTATCTATTGTTTTTGACACAATGATATTAAAAACAGTGTAGGATCGTTCAAAAAGCACGAATTATGCTCTAAGAGCACCTACATCCATTATCCCTATTTGAGTCATTTAAATGGGACCTACTAAATTTTTTATTTATTATATTATATATTTTTATTTTTTTAAACAATTCAACTACATTTTTCAAATATCCATACAACTAATCAAATACTCTAAAATACATTAATAAATTTATATTATATAAAAATATAATCGAAACAATTTAACTCAAATATATCAAAATACATTAATAAATTGTACATTTAAAATAAATCATATATATATATATATATATATATATATATATATATATATATATATATATATATATATATATATATATATATATATATACACGATGCAAATAATTTATTAAAAAATACATTAAAAAACATAAATGTTAAAATAAATTACTAGCACAAAATACAAGAAAATGATATATTTAAAACATTTTTCAATTATTGTTTTTCTCCTGCCCATAACATTGTCATATATGTTCTATCAAATCTTGTTGAAGGTGTCGATGAATTTGTTTATCACGAACATCAAATCTTCTACGTATGAACTCTTGAAAATCAATATTAGAATCATTCGACAATATAGTCGCGTCATTACTCAAATGATCATAAGAAAAATTAAATTTTTCACTGTATGTGGCACACTCATCTTCAACAACCATGTTGTATAATATGATGCATGTTTTCACTATGCGATGGAGTGTATCTAAGTGCAAAGATCGTGTTGGGTTACGTATGATTGCAAATCGAGATTGGAGAACTCCAAATGCTCGTTTAATATCCTTTATTGCCCCTTCTTGATGACCGTTTAAGACCTTGTGACCGACAATGGACCACAATTCACGAACATAAAATTCCAAGATTTCGTCGCCAAACTAGGAACCAAGCAACACTTTACATCTGTCGAGCATCCACAAACCAACGGGCAAGCAGAGGCCGTGAACAAGATTATTCTTCGTGGTATAAAGACGAAGACTAGGCGATGCCCATAAGCGATGGGTCGAAGATATCCACAGTGTGCTCTGGGCCTACAGAACAACTTCATACTCAACTATCAGGGAAACTCCTTTTTGAATAGCCTATGGAACGGAAGCAGTAATCTCAGTGGAGATCAAAGAACCTTCTAGACAAAGAGAGGTCCCTCTTGACGAGGATCTAAATGACGAAGCATTGAGGAAAGAAATTGAATTTGTCAAAGAGATCCTATCAGAGGTGGCCCTTCGCGAAGCCTCACTAAAACATAAGATAACACCGTGCCGTAAGCGTGAATTCCAAGAAGGCAATTTGATCCTACGCAGAAATCAAAAAGATACACGCGAGTAGAAAAAGTGATCCATGAGTATCTAAATTCGGAAGGAGTGCTTAATAGAAACAATGATCCATGAGTATCTAAATTTAGAATTTACTTTAGAAATTAAGTTTAAAAACAAAGTATTCTTGAAAAAGTATATTTAATTTAATATTTAAGGATATGAACAAAGAAGACAGCTAAAGTAGGTCTGTCCATTGGAATCCAACGTCATATGATCCAATTATTTTCAGAAAGAAAAAGATGGACCTATTTTGTTTGCTAGTTTAGTGATTCAGGTTAAGCATTAAAATCTTAACAAAAACTTTGTACCTAGAAGAAGAAAAAAAAAACTTACACACTAAAAATATAAATAAAACCAAGATCTTGAAAAATAATATAGTCATGTGTTTTTTTTGACAAAAAATGAAAACTTCTTTATTTCAATATATAAGTAAAACAACTTATTCTTAAAGTTAGAGAGCTCTTCATGTTAGATGCTTCTCTTCTAGAAGACTTTTTGTCTCGATATATAAGTAAAAAAAAAAAAAAAAAACTTATTTTTTAAAATTAAATTATAAGCAGAAAAATTGTTTATACATAGTAGCAACTAATTAAAATTATTTTCTCATTTTTTATAATAAATTAATAACTGATTAATATTGTTATATATTTTTCTTATTTGTATTAGACCTTTAACATACCAGAACACTTATTATCGCTATATCGGTAACCATTACTTTTTTTAAACTTATATCTTATTCTTATTAAGTTATAGTTTTTTGTACATGCTATTTAAATAGTTTAAAGCTTTTTTTCTTTCAAATCTATTTTATCTTAATTAAATGAATTAAATATATTTTCTTATATATCATATTATAAATATAAATTAGTTCATTAATTTTACTAAGCAATATAAATACAACTAATTAATTTATTCACCATCAAATATAAATTGACTTGTTAAAGATTTGCTTATCAATTATTTACTTTTTTCTTTTCCAAACAAAACCTATAAATATTATGAAAAACTTAAAAAAATGCACACTCACAAAATGGATATTGAATTGAAAAATGATATTTTTATCCTAAAACATACACTACAACATCGTATACTATAAGGTGAACAGTCTTTTATTAAAAATAATTATTAAAATATATATTTTTTATTTTCTATTTAATTTTTTTGAGATTAAGAAGAACCGATAAAAAAAATTGTGTGATTTACTAACTTCATTGTTTAATTAACTAATATTTTACACTTTGTTATTTAAATTTATTTTACTACTAAAAATTATTTTTAATATTTGATGGTTTATTTATCAATTTCATCATTTTATTAACCAATAGTTTATATTTTATTTACCAACTTTGTTTTACTATTTTTTTTTAATAATTAGAAGTTTATTAACAAAAGTATAAATTATATTAACCAATTGTTTACATTCAATTAATTAATTTTGTTTATCATTATTTATATAGTGTTCATATCACTATTTGCGATAATTGTTCACGATGATTGTTCAATATTTTTTTCATTGTTCATTATATTTGTGAACAATGAGTTCAATATAGTGTAGGTATAAAGAATGATGTAAAATAGCATAAATGTATTGAATTTTCATTATGCTTTGATCTTTCGAACTCTTATTTCATTTATTTTCTAAATTTAGAAGGTAGAATACGATTAGATAATTATTAAGATTACATCATTTTAATTTAAAGTTATGACTGGTGATCTTATCTGATCAGAAGGACCTTCCAGTAATTGGGTGAAGACAGCTAGCGGATGAAAAGGAGGGGGGTGTACCTGCAAGGCACTCCGATGCCAAAGTTAATAGAGGTACAGTGAATATGTGAGTAGAAGAGTGGAATCAGAATACCTGACCCTTTAGTGAAAAATGGTATTTATAGAGAGCCCCAGCGCTGGACCAAGGTCCTTCCTTGGGCTGGATCAGCTAGGCCCAAGGAAGAACTGCCAAGAAACATATGAGAAGCGTGAAGACTTAGCTAAATGGTATGGTCCTTGGTTCAACTGCCCCTATCTTTCAGGAGATAATGGGAGACAGTTGGGTGACGTGGCAAGTGAACTGGCAAACATGTTCTTTGCCCGTTCTAAGTGCGTGCCCGGCATCTAGGATATGTGTCCGACCGTTAAGCGCCGCCGCCTGTCTATCAGACATATCTGCCCGAGCATATGGACCTCTGCTCGACATATTGGGCCGCAACCCAATACAGTCCGGAGGCCCAGTCTGGAACAACTGGATATCCTGAAATGAATGGAGGTGGAGCGGAATGAAACATTATGGATCGGAGCAGAATGAATATATGATTTTAATGTTTGAAAATTTTAAGACAGAATAAGGTAAGTTGTCTGTTTGTCCAAATCGGAGGGTAAAGAATATGGTGATAAGTGATGTAATGGAATGAAATACATACCACTTCATTCCGCTCGGTTCCATCTGATTTTAAATGAATCAAATAATAGAACATCATTCCATTTTATCACATTCAGCCCTGTTTCATCTGATTTCATCGATTCAAACGAAACCTAAGTAATATCGTGTTAGTAACCTTAAGCAAATATGGAGATTTATGGAATTGGAAAAATTTGATTAAAAGAGATCTCACTTAAAGCGATCAATAGATTAAATGTGGTAGTTAATTTTTTTTAAAATAGATTAATTAGTATCCATGGTCACTATAAAAAGTTTTATAGTATTAATTCATTATTTGCATTAAATTTATTTATTTTATAAATAATTAAAATAAAAGTCAAACGTAATATGTAACATCTTTAATTAATTAATTAATTATCAAGTATTTTAATTTTATTTTAAATAAATAGTATTTCAATACAATAATATAGGTACATGACTTTATCAAATGATAGAGTTGGCATTCTCAATTTCTCATAGTATACTTTTCTTCCTAACACAACTAACTCTAACCACTGCACATTCCAACGCGTAGCATAATTATTTTTTCTAATTAAATATGTTTTGTATATTTATTTTGTTGAACTTTTCGATACAAAAAGAGAAGTTTCACATTTATTTTAATTATTTTATTTTTCTAAAATTAGGTGTAAATACATTTTCTCATACTAAATATGAAAAGACACGTTTTCTTTTTGTAACGGCAACGAAGATTCTCTGTTTCTCTTCCATTTTCATCAAAACCCCCAATTTATTCAATTAGGGTTCATTCCATTTCCATTTCCCAAATCCTCCAATCCCAAATCTCCCAAATTCCTTCACATTCTCTTCCGAATCCCCCTTCACTGAGTCCCCCGATTCGCACGGCGAGCCTCCGTTGCTCGCTCATCCCCCAACGACTCATGGCGAAATTCTCCGATCAAATCTTTCTTCTCCGATCAGGGAAATTCACCTTCTTCATTCTCACCTTCGCTCTCTGCATCATATTCCCTATCTTTACAACGGCAGAACATGAACACGAAGAATCATCATCCGTCCTCCTGTTACCGTCGGCCACCGAAGAACACAGCATTTGTTCCGGAACAACGCCGTCCTCTTGTCCGGCGAAATGCTTCCGTACGGATCCGGTTTGCGGAGCCGACGGTGTGACATACTGGTGCGGTTGCTCCGAGGCCGCGTGCGCTGGAGCTAAAGTTGCTAAATTGGGTTTCTGTGAAGTTGGGAACGGTGGATCTGCGAATTTTCCTGGTCAAGCTCTACTTCTGGTTCACATTGTATGGCTCATCGTGTTAGGGTTTTCGGTGTTGTTCGGGTTTTTTTAATTTCGCCGCCGGAGATTCTGTAATTATGAGGATGTTGTTGTGTGTTTGTATAATCTTCTGGGTTTGGGTTTAGGTAACATGACAATTCTTTTTCTCAATTTTCATTATTTGGGTGATTGATTCATCATTCATGTGTGTTATATAAGGGGATTTAGGAGATGTGTATTTTTGTTTATATTGTAATTGATCATTTGACCAATTCTTATACTTGATGTATACATTTTTATGAGCTGAAATTATCAAATTTTTTATTGAATTCAATTTATGCACATTTCATACAATAAATTTGTTTCTATATATGGGGAATTGTCTTAGTAGAAGCTTTTGATGCATTGTTATCAATATCTTACAATACAAATGAGTCATTGGTAACCCAATTTGATGCAAAAATGAACACAAGCTTTAGTATATGTATCTATGTTGGACATGAATGATCTTGTCTTGAACCTCATTTCATTACGATGAATAATTGTTTGTTTGTTTGCGATGTTATATTAAAGCTTCATAAGCCTCTTTCTTTTGTCATTTGAATCTTGAATTCTTGATATTAGTAGATGATGTATTAGCTTATAGGTTTGCTATGTTGCTTGTTTTTACTGGCAAAGCTTCACAAACCTCTTTCTTTTGTCATTGGAATCTTGAATACTTTTGAGATTAGTAGATGATGTAATAGCATACATGTTTGCTATGTTGCTTATTCTTTATTGGTTAAGTGCATCTTACGACTCAGTAAGATTTGATTCATGGTTCAGAAAATAGGGCTTTCGAATCACTATTTGAATCTCTATTTGATAACAATGGTATGATTGTACCTTGCTTTCATCAATATGCCTTGTTTTTGTCAATGAACATTTGTCTTTTACAGCTTGCGGGCGGTGGCGTGTGTAGTTATAAACTATAGGCAATCTTTGTCTCTTACAGCTTGGATTATATTCCAGCCTTGTTTCATGCTTTCTGTTGGTAATCCCAAGTCACAGAAAACCGTGGATAAGACGAATGTATCGGGGAAACTAAATCAATGAAGTTCGAACAATTGTTCAAGGCTGTATGGATGTTAAGCAGAGAGTATCTTTGCAATTGTGGAGACTGAGTATAACTTTTTCCTTAACATTGTGTTTAATGTAATAATAAATAACTATATTACTGCCTAATTACTAGTATGTGTGATAAAGGTTGGATAGCTTCTGGTTTTCTCATTTATAAACTAATTATAAACTTGTAGATCACTGTCTTTTGTTTTTATAATTTATGGTTATCAAAACCATGGAAACCTCCATTGAGATTATGAAGTTCTTTCTTTGTTCAGTGAGATAAGTCTACCATGTTTTCAAACAAAGTCTAGCTGGATCCAGATCAGGTCCATTTTCATAATAAAATATAAAAATAGAAGAATAAAGCAGATTTCTTTCCCCTTGTTTACCAACAATAACCAAATTTCACTTGCAACATAACAAAACAAGAAGACTCATTACACATCCTCCATAGAGGCTGTGAAGCTTCCAAAGAAATGCTAAAACATACTGAAATTGAAAACATAATCAATCACCCTTTCTCCTGCACTAGCCCCATATTCACAAAACCTATCTTTACACTCCCACAAGAATAATAATGCATTACAATATTCATCTCCTATCTTCACAATCACACATCAATCAAAATCTAAACCATTCACTTACGTTTCGAAAATCAATATTTATCCATAAATCATCATCTTCCAGTAACATCATCATCACAGCTTCAAAGTGCAAGAGTAATTATTGCAAAGTCCAGCGTTGGCACTGTTATAAGGAAACAAAGCAACAGGTCTAGTTCTTGGCAAATCAGGAAGAGGCTTCTCCATGTTATGAAGAAGCTCCACAACTTCTTCCATGGAAGGTCTTCCTTTGTTCTCATTCAATGTGCAAAGCAGACCGATTTCTATTACACGAGTCGCTTGCTCCAGATTGATCAACGACCCCATTCGTCTATCAACAAGCTTTACTTTCTCATTTGTTTCATGTAAGTTCCATGCAAAATCCAATAAGTTTCTCTCTTCTGATCTTCCTTCCTCTACTTCCTCCACCCTTGGCCTTCCACCTATCACTTCCAACACAATCACGCCAAACTCGAATACATCGGCACTATTGCACACGATTGACTCAAACTGTTTTGATTCTGCTCCCATTAGAACAAATCCGAAATCTCCCAAAACAGCTCTGAAGCTAACATCCAAAAACACACTGCTGCATTTCATGTTCTTGTGAGCTAGTTGCTTACTGTGCAAGAAACTCAATCCGTCGGCTACGTCTTTGACGACTTTGAACCGTCGCGTCCACGGAAGAACTCCTGCTCCGAAGAGCCATTTATCGAGGCTTCCGTTAGGGACAAAATCATAGACCGCAATGATTTCATTGTTATCTTGACACCAGCCTCTTATAGGAAGTAAATTCGGGTGGCGAACATGGCTAATGACTTTGATTTCTTTCAACAAACGCTTCTTATCCGATCCGTGTGTGCTGAGAAACTGAGCTGAGAATCGTTTCACAGCTACTTGGCTTCCATTAGTACCAAGCTTTCCTCTGTAGTATACTCCTCTAATATCACTTCCAAGTATCTCTATCTCACTGAATGATCTAGTAGCAGTGGAAAGTGAAGAAAAACTGAATCGGCGCGGTTTGTTAGGAGGCCTTGGCCGATGAATCTCGTCTTCTATCGAAGTCTTTGATTTAGAAACACTTTTTCTATGCTTACTGATAAAGTAAAAACCAACTAAAACAGCTAAAGCCAATACTACAGAAGCCACAAAAATCAAAAAGCTTCGCGGAGTTTTGTTCCTATTAGAATTCTCGGTAGCTTCTTTTGTTTCTGTAGTATTCTGCAGCAAGATCTTACCTTGACATGTTTCAGACGAAGGGTAGCGAAGATAAGCTTGACTAATCGAAGTAAAGTTCCAAGAAAGTATATTATGAATTTGGGTGTGGTTACCCGTCGAAGCTGAGAATCCTACAAACATATACTCGTTCAGATAAGGCGAAAGATCCATAAACTCCGAGAAGATAGGCTTGCTAGGATAACCTTCATCGTTCGGATGTCCAAGACGAACGTCCATTCGCCTTCGAGGACCATCATAATCAATCCAAGCATGATGAACAAAACCATCTTTAAGCGAAACACCAACATCAGAAACATTGATAATTTTAGTAGATACTATGCTACCTAAGTTGATACCAACATGATTATCATTCGGATCACCAAATTCCGGATTCATCCTTGTATCAAACTCAACTGCAACCGCTTTATAATCGCTCTCGCAAGCATCATTAAGCATAGCGAGCCAAGGTCCCGGCCTTCCAACGGTGAATTCATCAGGTACAATAATGAAGGTGAGTCCACTACCACCACCATTATCACTTAAATCAGAAGCACTAGTAGTTGAATTATTAAGCTGAAATGAAAAGGTGGTTCGAAAAGAAGCCGGAGTTTTGGTTATCGGATCCAACAGACGAATTGGGAAGGAATATAAACCTCTACCTGCTTGATGTCTTATACCTGTTTCTTGTGATTCATTTGGGATTTGAAGTGAACCTTTTTCATTTGAGAATTTTGCACTTCCTAGAAGCTTTAAATCATGGACTAATCTTAAGTTGTTAGTGAAGGTGAAATCTTTGAAGGAGAAGTGTTTGGTTACATTGATTGGAACTTCACTAGATGAAAAAGCTAGATTGAAGAAGAAGGAGAATATGAGGAGGAAATGGCTTGTGGAAGCCATTGTTTGAGAGAGGAAAATGGAAAAAAGTTCAATAATCCAGAAGCTGGTTTAAAACTGTTGCTGATAATAGAGTGTAGATAAGAAGATTTAAAATCTAAGTAGCACAGAAAAATGTGTGGTCAACACTTACACCGATATTTATAATTATATTTGATTTTTTTTCCTTCAAATTATTATCGATATTATCGTGTCAATATCAGGTCGTGATCGGGTATTCATAATTGCACTAGGAAAAAAGGACCATTTGAAATAGAATTGTGTTGATTAATTTATGTTTTGAATTATGAATAATTGAAATTTAATTAGGGGGAAACAAACAAATGATAGTAGCTACAAAATAGATAACATGTACTGTGTGTGGAGGATGACTAGGAAATTTTTTTGAGGTGCAAAATTGGTTCTGAGAAATCATGGTCCACGCACGTTTATGTTTTGCTATATCTTGTTTTTTTTTGTTTTTTTTATAAAAATAAATAGGTAATATCTATTGGAAATTCATTTACACTATACAATAATAATATCAGTATTAAGATTTAAAAGAGTTTATATAGAGTGATATTTTTGGTCTATCAATATCGACTTTCTATTGTCATAGACTTTCTATTGTCATATGTGATTTGTGAATAATAATCATTTTTCTTTTTATTGAGTAGGAAACAAATATAAAAATTTAAAATTTATAAATTAAAATATAATATAAAATATAATTAATTGGAATTAAAAATAGTAAAAATTATCAGTGAATTAAAAGAATTTCCATATGATTTGATTTTATTGCTTATCCCTTTAAAAGTAGTAGAAACTTGGAGTATCTTATTAAGTGTAATATTCGATCTGTCCTTGGAGTTAATCAAGTGTACAACCATTCTAAGTACTTGGGACTTCCGGTGGTGTTGGGGAGATCTAAAAAAGAGGTGTTTGCTTTGGTTAAGAAAATGGCGTGCAAGAAAATTAAAGGTTGGAAGGAAGATTTCCTTTCCAAAGCTAGCAAAGAGGTCTTAATAAAAGCGGTAGCCCAAGCTATTTCAAGTTATGTTATGAGCTGCTATAAGCTTCCTGTGAGTGTGTAATGAGATCGAAGCTATGTTGTCCAGGTTTTGGTGGAGTGTCAAAGATGGGAGGAGGATGATTCATTGGCTTAGTTGGGATAAACTTGTGCGTACTAAGGGTGATGGTGGCATGGGTTTTAGAGGTATTGGTGATTTTAATGACTTCCTTCTTGGTAAACATTATTGGAGGCTTCATTGGGTCATAATCCAAGTTTTGTTTGGAAAAGCATCATTGGATCCAGAGACACAGTTGAGTCGGGGACTCGTTGGAGGGTTGGGAATGGTAGAAGTATCAACATTTGGAAGGATAATTGGTTGCTTGGAAAATAGGGTTTTGAGGTGTGGAAGTCAAACCATGTTGCCACTAACATTGAGGTTGCAAATGACCATATAGATCAGGACCTAGGTATTTGGAAGGATGACTTGATCACCTCTTATTTTCTTCCCATTGATGTTCAACACATTAAAAGTATTCCACTATCAAGAAGCCTTCCCCATGACAAGAAGATTTGGCATTTTGAAAAGGAAGAGAACTACTCTGTGAGACCGGCCTATCACCTCAAATGCAAGACAAATGCCTATTTGGGGTCTGGCCCCTCAACTACTCACCGTAGGAATCTATGGAAACTTTTGTGGAAATTTTCGGTCCCTCCTAAACTTAGATACTTTTTGTGACACATGACTAAGGATATCCTCCCTTACAAGTCCAACTTGAGGAGAAAATGTATGGATTTAGATCTTTGTTGCTTATTGTGTGAGGTTGATCCTTGAGACTTGCAATCATTTGTTTTTGCAATGTGAGTTCTCGATAGTTGTTTTCTTCTCCTCTTCTTTATTGCCTTTCTGATACGAATGTTATTGATCGGTTTCTAACTATCCTTTTGTCCAAGGATGTTTGTAACACCCCATTTTTACCCGACTTTATAATTTAAATCAGAGTTATAAAATTTCATAAACAAACATGGGATATCACATTTTTCAACTTTAAAATCAAATAAACAAAACTTCATTAATAAATTACTTTGAAAACAACGCAACGGATTCAACAAGGTTACAAATCTAAAAGAACTACAATAAAATCAGCTTCAAGTACTTCAACATGGTTTTACAAAATAAACATCTGAAACTAGTTCAAAACTTAAACAAAAGCCACAAAGACAAAACATGCGTTCATCCCCCTGAAGTGCTACGTATCAGAGTGAAAAACACCGACTTTAGACGACTAGGTACTCGAATCTTGATTACCTGCACGTTACCAACAGAGGGCAACATTCAAACAGAAGGGGTGATATATTGAATAACATAAACAGGATATAATAATCAGTATGTAAGCGAGAAAATCATTTAATCACACCACTTCACACAACAAGCAACATCAAGTTACAACTTGCAACCAACAATGGATAACGACATAAATAAAATGAAACTCGACTTATATATGCATGTGTTACCATTTAGAGTAAACTCCCAACTTGAACATTGCCAGTTTATCGAGGCATCAACAACTTATTTGCCAATCCAGGCCAACTCGAATCGAGCATTTGCTCCAACTTGAAAATATGCATATGTATGCAACTATGAATGGCATACAACAAAAACGACATAATCAACAACTTACCAACATAACAACTCAACCACTGAGCAACATGAATCAACATTGGTAGTAAGACCTGCAACTTAATAATCTCCCTAAATATCAGGACAACACGGCTTACAATGACTTATAACAACTTCAACATGGAAAATGACAATTACAACTTAATTAATTAATTTACTAAATTATTTATTTTTAAACCTTCAAATCTAATATAATCAACTTATTTTATCTCTACTTAAAGCCTAAGAACGAACCAACTCGAAACAGATGCGAAAACAGGACAAATCGCCAAAAAAGCTGCATTTTCTGCACCCACTCTGCCCATACGCGTAATGCCTATGCCCATAAGCGTAATGCCTATGCCCATACGCGTAATTCCCAATTCTATTACAGGTAATGCCTTGCGTAAGGGGCCACATTACGCGTAATTACTTGCTTGTTACGCGTAACACCAGATCTATTACGAACTCCACCAAAATGCATACAATTCCAACTCTGATACGAATTCTCACAACTTCATCATTCTATCCAAGCCTAAATTACATTAATTTTACTCTCAAAAACTCATGTACATATTCATTTATCAAGTTCTATGATTGATTTTACGAACCCTAATTTCTTCTACATGAATTCTGCAACACAAACCAACAACTACAACACAACAATGATTATCACAACTAGAACTGTTTTCATAATAACAATACAACAAGAACAACATGCTTCTTTATCAGATATCAACAAAAAGTCGACAACAACATTTCATACCAAAAACACAACAACGAAAAATCACACGAAAACCCAACCTACATACGATCATCTAGTCCCGTTTATGGAATTCGAACCCCACCCTTACCTTAGATTGAAGGCAGCTTGAATTCACCGTAGAAATCTCTGCGAAAATCCAACCTATCCTCTTCTTGATCTCCCTCTAAGACTTTTTCTTCATTCTCTTACGAAATTCGGATTATTCTCCTAATTTGGTTTTCAGCTTGTTTTTACTAAACTCTCACTAATCAACCTAATTACTAATGGGTCTAACTTAGCACCCCAACTTACTACTCTTACACCACAAAACTAAGCCCAACTTAATAATATCTCAATAGCACTTATTTTATTTATTCGACTTAATTAATCCGACTTATTCAACTTAAACAACCCAAACACAACTTAACCCGCAACTTAAAATCAACTTAAACGACTTTTATCAACTTATCAATATAACGACACAATATACCAACTCTAACAACTTAACGACACAAACGACTAAACGAAACTCAACAACAAATAATCGGGAAAATACACAATAATATTTAATTAAATCAATTAATTAAAAACGGGAATTACAACTCTCCCCCACTTAGAACATTTTTGTCCTCGAAAATCTTACCTTGCTCAAAGAACTCATGATATGACTCATGCATCTTGCTCTCCAACTCCCAAGTTATACTTTCTTTGGCAGCGCCCAACCAAACAACTTTCACTAAAGAAATCTCTTTTCCTCTTAAAGTCTTCATTTCACGACCCTCAATTCGTACCAGCATCGTCTCCACCGTGAGATTATCCCGTACTTGCACATCATCCATGCTAATCGCATGAGAAGGATCTGAAATATACTTCCAGAGTTACGACACATGGAACACATCATTAAAATTCAACAGGTTTGGTGGTAAAGCCACTCTATAAGCAACATTTCCGAATCTATCTGAAATCTGATATGGACCAATAAAGTGAGGAGTAAGCTTCTTAGATTTCAAAGCTCGCCCAACACCTGTCACGGGCGTAACTCTCAAGAATACATGATCATCGGCTTGGAATTCTAAGTCTTTCTTATGCTTATCATGGTAACTCTTCTACCGACTTTGAGAAGCTTTCATCTTCTCTTGAATCAACTTCACCTTCTCGGTAGTCTATCGAACTAACTCTGGTCCAAGTACCGCACTCTCACCAGATTCATACCAACATAACATAGTCCTACATCTCCGACCATACAATGCCTCAAAAGGTGACATTCCGATACTCGAATGGTAACTATTATTATATGTGAACTCGATCAATAGAATATAAGTATCCCACGAACCTCCCTGCTCAAGTACACAAGCTCTCAACAAATCCTCCAACGATTGAATCATCCTCTCAGTTTGACCATTTGTCTGAGGATGATATGCTGGAATCAACCTCAACTTAGAACCCAATGCTTCTTGCATACTCTTCCAAAACTTCAATGTAAACCCCAGATCTCGATCCGACACAATACACAAAAGAACACCATGCAACTTCACAATCACTCTGACATAAATCTCAGCCAACTTCGATACTGGAAAATTGATGTTAATAGGAATAAAGCGATCTGACTTAGTAAGCCTATCAACAATCATCCTAATTGAATCATGTCCTCTCGAAGTATTAGGAAATCCCGTTACAAAATCCATAGAAATGCTATCCCATTTCCATTCTGGAATTTCCAACGGTTGCATCAAACCAACAGGTTTCTGATGTTCAACTTTTGACTTCTGACAAACCAAACAAGCATACATAAAACATGCTACATCATTCTTTATCCCAGGCCACCAAAACAACATCTTCAAATTCTGATACATCTTAGTCGCTCCTGGATGAATATTCAAATTACTTCTATGACTTTCCTAAAGAATCATTCTTTTCATATCAGCATCATCAGGTATACAAATCCTATCCTGAAATCTCAAAACACCATGCGCGTCCAACTTAAAACCATTCTTCTCAGATTCACCACAATCAACTATTATATCCACTAGTTTCACATCCAATTTCTGAGCTTCTCTAATATTGTCCAAAAAATCATTATTAATCTTCAGAATACCCAACATAACACTCTTCGGCGTCACTTCGCAAACCAGACTCATGTCTCGAAATTGCTCAATCAATTCTAACTCTTTAACCATCATTGTCGACATATGCAATGTCTTCCGACTCAAAGCATCTGCTACTACATTAGCTTTACCCGAATGGTAATTCAAACCAAAATCATAATCTTTCAACAGTTCTAACCATCTTCGTTGCCTCATATTCAACTTTTTCTGATCGAACATATACTTTAAACTCTTATGGTCACTAAAGACTTCAAATATAGAACCATACAGATAATTCCTCCAGATATTCAATACAAAAACAACTGCAACAAGTTCTAAATCATGCTTAGGATAGTTCTTTTCATGAACCCTCAACTGTCTCGATGCATAAACAATCACCTTATCATTCTGCATAAGGACACCTCCTAAACCCATCAACGAAGCATCACAATACACAACAAACGGTTCTTATGAATTCGGTAGATTCAAAACCGGAGCCGACGTCAATCTCTTCTTCAACTCTGCAAAACTTTCTTCACACTGGACATCCCAAACAAAAGCCTTACTCTTACAAGTCAACCGAGTCAACAGAAGTGCCAACTTAGAAAATCCTTCGATGAACCTTCAGTAATAATCGGCCAATCCCAATAAACTTCTAATCTTAGTATCCAACTTTGGAGTTTCCCATTGCAACACAACATCTATCTTAGAAGGATCCACTGCAATACCACTCCCTGAAATTACATGACCAAGAAAACTGACTTCCTTCAACCAAAATTCACACTTGGACAACTTCGCACACAACTTCTTATCCTTCAAAACTTCCAACACTGTTCTCAAATGCTCTGCATGCTCTTCTTCTGACTTAGAATAAACCAAAATATCATCTATAAACACAATCACAAAACGATCCAGATAAGTATGAAAAATACGATTCATGTACTCCATAAATACTCCCGGCGCATTAGTCACACCGAAAGGCATCACATAATACTTGTAATATCCATACCGTGTTCTGAACACCGTCTTCTGAATATCCTCATCTTTCTCCTTAATTTGGTGATAGCCCGATCTCAAATCGATCTTGCTAAACACGCAAGCACCTACCAACTGATCCATCAAATCATCTATTCTTGGTAACAAATACTTGTTCTTAATTGTCACCTTGTTCAACTGCCTATAATCCACACAAAACCTCATACCTCCATCTTTCTTCTTAACCAACAAAAATGGAGCTCCCCAGGGCGGTATACTAGGTCTCACAAACTTCTTTTCAAGCAACTCTTTCAACTGCTTCTTTAATTCAGCCAACTCAGATGCAGACATCCTGTACAGTGCCATAGAAACAGAGGTACAAGGTCAATCACAAACTCAATTTCTCTCTCAAGTGGCACATCAGGAATTTCATCAGGGAAAACTTCAGGAAATTCCTTCACTACTTGTAACTCTTCAAAGTTAGCATTACTTTCCACAGATAATGACATCATCAACGAGAACATTTGGGCTTCTTTTATCATCAAAAGCCTTACTATAAACGACGACAATCCAACTTCTTTCTCTTCTGGAGTAGAAAACATCACCGACTTATGAAAACAATTAATATGAACATAGTTATACTCTAACCAGTTCATACCTAGGATTACAACCCTCACAGTCAACAGAAAACACACCAAATCAACATAAAAATATCTATCAAAGATAGACAACGGAAAAATCAAACACACTAGAGAAGTAGTCACTGATCCCTTAGCCAGAATCTCTACAACCATTTCTCCTTTCATCTTAGACAACTAAAGACCCAACCTCTTAACACAATCAACAGCAATAAAATAATGGGTAACACCCATGTCAGCAATAGTAATTAAAGGAATACTATTAATGAAACACATACCTCTGACGAGCTTGTCCTCATTAGCTGTCTGAGTCTCATCTAAAGCGAACATTTTTCCTCTAGACTTTTCTTTCTTTGGCTTCTGGCACTAGCTACCAATATTCCCTTCTTCACTACAGTTAAAACATATCATCTCCTTATGTGTGCAATCAGTTATCGTATGCCCAACATTTCCACAACAGAAACAACGTTTCACCTCTGCAGTACACACATTACTCTTGTGTCCAGCTTGTCCATACTTGAAACAAACAATACCAGCAGGAGCATCTCCCTCACTAGTTCTCTTACCCGAAGCAAATTTCTGATTACCCTTACCGGCTGGAGTTTTATAAGGCTTGCCACGACTTTGCTGATTCTTGCCCCTTCGATCAGTAACAATCTTGTAGTGAACATTGTTATCTTCCTCGAAGATCATGCAACCATCAACCAGATCAGCAAAAACACGAATCTTCTGATACCCCATAGTTTTCTTAATCTCTGAGCGCAACCCGCTCTCAAACTTGATGCACTTCGAAAATTCAGCAATCGCTGTATCATGGTGCGTATAAAACTTTGACAACTCCATAAACTTTGCAACATAATACATCACTGACATATTTCCCTGCTTAAGCGCATGAAATTCAATCTCCTTCTTACCACGCACATCTTCAGGGTAATACTTCCATATAAACTCTCTACGGAAAACAACCCAAGTGATCTCTTCACCTGCAACTTCCAACCTTTCTCTGGTTTCCAATCACTAGTCATCAGCCTCAACTACCAACATGTGAGTTCTATAATGAACCTTCTGTGCTGGAGTGCAATTCATCAAACAAAAAATTCTCTCAATTTCCTTCAACTAAATCAACGCATTATCAGGGTTATACTTGCCCTTGAAAGTAGGCGGATTCTCCCTCTGAAAAGTACGAGACTCATCATTCCCGCCAACATTCGATAAATTCTGCACAACTTGATCCATTTCTTGCATTGAAGCAACATCGTAACATCATTTCTTCTAGTCATCTCAACTTAACACTACAACACAACAAAAGTCAAAACCTCATAACAATACTTGATTGTTAGACAACTACGACTCAACAACTTGGTCAGACCGATCGACCTGCTCTAATACCACTAATGTAACACCCCATTTCTACCCGACTTAGAATTTAAATCAAAGTTATAAAATTTCATCAACAAAAATGGGATATCACATTTTTCAACTTTAAAATTAAATAACCAAAACTTCATTAATAAATTACTTTGAAAACAACGCAGCGGATTCAACAAGGTTACTAATCTAAAACAACTTAAATAAAACCAGCTTCAAGTACTACGTATCAGAACGATAAACATCGGCTTTAAACGACTAGGTACTCGAATCTTGATTACCTGCACATTACCAACAAATGGCAACATTCAAACAAAAGGGGTGAGATATCGAATAACATAAACAGGATATGATAATCAATATGTAAGCGAGAAAATCATATAATCACACCACTTCACACAACAAGCAACATCAACTTACAACTTGCAACCAACAACAGATAACGACATAAATAAAATGCAACTCGACATATATATGCATGTGGTACCATTGGGAGTAAACTCCCAACTTGAACATTTCCAGTTTATCGAGGCATCAACAACTTATTTACCAATCAAAGCCAATTTGAATCGAGCATTCGCTCTAACTTGAAAATATGCACATGTATGCAACTATGAATGGCATACAAAAACAACGATATAATCAACAACTTAGAAACATAACAACTCAACCACTCAGCAACATGAATCAACATTGGTCGTAAGACATGTAACTTAATAATCTCCCCAAAGATCGGGACAACACGGCTTACAATGACTTATAACAACTTCAACGTGGAAAACAAAAATTTACGGCTTAATCAATTAATTTACTAAATTATTTATTTTTACTATAATCAACTTATTTTATCTCTACTTAAAGAATAAAAACAAACCAACTCGAAACGGATGCGAAAACAGGACGAATCGCCAAAAAGGCTACATTTTCTGCACTCTCTGCCCATACGCATAATTCCTATTCCCATAGGCATAATGCCCAATTATATTACGTGTAATGCCTTTCATAAGGGTCCACATTACGCGTAATTCCTTGCTTGTTACGCGTAACACCATATCTGATACGAACTCCACCATAATGCATACAATTCCAACTCTTCTACGAATTCTCACAACCTCATCATTCTATCCAAGCATAAATGGGTTTCTACATCGATTTTACTCTCAAACACTCATGTACCTATTTATTTATCAAGTTCTCTGATTGATTTTATGAACCCTAATTTCTTCTACACGAATTCTACAACACAAACCAGCAACTACAACACAACAACGATTATCACAACCAGAATAATTTTCAGAATAGCAATACAACAAGAACAACATGTTTCTTTATCAGATTTCAACACAAAATCGACAACAACAATTCATACCAAAAACACAACAACGAAAAATCACACGAAAACCCAACCTACATACGATTATCTAGTCCCGGGTATGGAATTCAAACCCCACCCTTACCTTGGATTGAAGTCAACTCGAATTCACCGTATAAATCTCCGCGAAAATCCAACCTAGCCTCTTCTTGATCTCCCTCTAAGACTTGTTCTTCCCTCTCTTACAAAATTCTGATTATTCTCCTAAATAGGTTTCCAGCTTGTTTTTACTAAACTCTCACTAATCAACCTAATTACTAATGGGTCTAACTTAGCACCTCGAACTTACTACTCTTACACCACAAAACTAAGCCCAACTTAATAATATCTCAATAACACTTATTTTATTTATTCAACTTAATTAATCCGACTTATCCAACTTAAACAACCCAAACATAACTTAACCCGCAACGTAAAATCAACTTATACAACTTTTATCAACTTATCAACACAACAACACAATATACCAACTCTAACAACTTAACGACACAAATGACTAAACGAAACTCAACAACAAATAGTCGGGAAAATACACAATAATATTTAATTAAATCAATTAATTAAATACAGGCATTATAATTTCCCTACTGGCTTGTTTCACCTTGTGGTATTTATGGTGTGTTAGAAATGAGATCCAATTCAAGTTCAAGAAGTTCATGCCTTTGGATATGGTGAATATAGTTTGGCAATTTTTTGTGGAGTTCTGCATAGATACTACCCCTGCTATCGCTCATGGGGTAATGACTTCCAACCATATTTTGGACCCTCCCCTAACATGTGTTTGTATTGTCCAAGTTGATGTTGGCCTTATTAATGAGTGTACTGTTATATATGGTTGTGTGTCTAGAAATCATTCTAGAGAGGTTGTTGTGGTTGTGTGTACTAAGGAAGCTATAGTCCTTCTCTATTTTCCGGTATCTGAGCTCTAGTCCCTGCAGGGCTTTGCTCGTAAAATATACGGGCTTCTGCCCTTCTTGGTTTTCTCTAATGAGAGCTGCGTCGATGGCCTCACTATTGACGAAAAGATATAGGTAGAGGATATCCCTGGTTGTGGGCATGTATAAGATTGGAGGTTCTGATAGTGCTTATTTACGGTGATGTTGGGCCTACTCGCACTCCTCTGTCCATTCAAACATTGCTTCCTTGCAAGGTTACTTAAAAAAAAGGGTGAGGCATGTTGGGCAAATTTTTCCACAAAGCGTGATAATGAGGTGAACATGTCGTTTAGTGTTTGAATCGATTTCTTCGAGTTGGGCGTAGGGAATTCCGAGAAGGAGTGACATTTGTCAGGATTAACCTCGATTCCTCCTTATGTAAGATATAAATCGAGGAACTGTCCTGCTCTTACGCCGAAAGTGCATTTTTCGGGGTTAAAGCGCGTCCCGCATTTCCTCGCCTGGTCGAAGAATTTCTAGAGGTGGGGTGTGTGATCGGATTCCTGGGTGGATTTGATGATCATATTTTCCATATAGACCTCGAGCATGTCTCTGAGTTGGGATTGGAAAACCTTGTTCATCATGCGTTGGTACGTGGCCCCCGCGTTCTTTCGTCCGAAGGGCATTACATTGTAGTAATAGTTGCCCGACGGGGTCATGAAGGCGGTGTGCCTCTTATCTTTTTCGGCCATGGGTATATGATTGTACCCGAAATAAGCGTCCATAAATGACAAGAGTTTGAAACTTGTAGAACTATCTACTAATTTGTCTATGTTAGGCAAAGGATAAGAATCTTTCGGGCAAGCCCGGTTGAGATCGGTGTAATCAATGCAGAGCCTCCATTTTCCATTAGATTTATTTACTAATATAGTGTTCAAGAGTCAGGTCGTATACCTGGCCTCAGATATAAAATTGGCCTCTAGGAGGTCCTTTACAAGTTTTTCAGCAGCTAAAGTTTTTTCCTCTGTCTGTTTGCTTCTGTACTGAGCAATTGCGCTTGGATATGGATTAATGGTGAGCTCGTGACATGCGATCTCAGGGGATATGTCAGGCATGTCAACGACGCTCCAAGCAAAGAGATCTGCATTGTTGCGTATGAATTGTTTTAGTTGCTCCTTTACATACTCAGGAAGCCATGTGCCGATGCAGACTCCTTTGTTTGGTTTGTGCCCGAAAGTTATTACCCCGAACTCTCATGCGGGTAAAGGACGCAAGATGGTTGAAGTGTCCCCAGACATGGCCTCTTCGGACTCTGCTGGGATGCGAGAGTTAAGGTCGATGTGGTGTTGATTTTCAGAGTAGGTTTCTTCTCGGGTTGGACTTCTTTAGCTGGGACGTCCTTGTCTCTTGCGCACTTGTTACCCTTAGGCGCGGATTCTATCATCATTTTCCCTTTTGTCGCAGCTTCAAAGCATTTTCGTGTGGCTTTAATATCCTCGTGAAGAGTAGCCACTTGGACTTTCTATGTGCAGTACTTCATTTTGAGATGGACGATGGATGGAACGATAATCAGTTCGGCGAGTGTCGGTCTTCCCAAGATGCATTGGTACAAATGGGAAATCAATGATCAAGAAATGGGTCTTGATCATTTTGGAGGCATCTCCTTCCCCGAATGTTACCATCAACTTGACATAGCCCCAGGGTTTAGCAGTTGCACCATTAAACCCTTGCAAATCATATCCCACGTACGGGGAAAAGTTCCTTTAATCGAGCTGCAATGATTTGAAGAGGAAGGTGTACATTATGCCGACCGAACTTCCCTGGTCGACGAGTATCCTACGAACGTATGTCTTATCCATCTTGGCACGTATCAACAAAGGGATGTGAAGTTTGGAGAACCTCCAAGAAGCTCTTCCATGTAGAATGTAATGGGCTGAGATTTACCTCTGACTTTTTCAAGGGATGAAAGTTGATTTGGTGATGAATCGACCAAATGCTCGAGCCTTCTTCTTAATGGTCCGACGATTATATCGTTGTATCCCCCACCTGAGATGAGCATGGCCAAAGGAAATTCTTCCTAAGGGTTGTGTGCAGCAAAATACCTCGTACTCTCGAGGCGTCGAGGAATGAAGAAATATTTGATTCTAGTGATTAACAAAGCGACTCACATGGGAGCAAATTCTCCTGAAACTTCGTCGACCTTCTTGGTTTCCTCCTGTCAAGGAGCTCCGTCCTTGACATACTTCTTCAGGTTCTCCTCCTTGATAAGGATATCAATGGCATCTTTGAGGTGTATGCAGTCTTTGGTCACATGCGTGTGGTTGCGGTGAAAACGACAATACTTACTTTTGTCATTATTAGCCTTAGAAGCTATTGGTTTAAGAAAGCGAACACCTCCCCGTTTGAACTTGGTATTGATGCACTCAGTCAGAATCTTCTCACGGGGAGCTATGAGAAGGGTATATTCTGAGAAACGGCATGCGGGTCCTCTGCTCTCACGAGGGCGATCATCTTTACGTCTTTCGCGTCGATGAGCTTCTGTGTCATCCTTCTGTTTGTGAGCTCGCGAGTTTTCCTGATTCCTCGAATCTCTGGTCTTGTACGCGACCTCTTTCTCTTCATACTAGATGTACGCTTGTGCTTTGTGGAGGAGTTTGGCGAGCGAATGAGGAGGCTCAATCCCCACGGCTTTACAGAACTCGCTATTGGGACACAAACCTTTCTCCAGGATGTATCTTTTCATGCGATCAGTGGTGTGTACCTCCATTGTTTCTTTGTTGAACCTGTCTATGTAATCTCGTAGAGGCTCTTCTTTACCTTGGATGATCCCTTTGAGGGTAGCCTCGAAATTAGGGTGACGTCTAGATGAGGTAAAATTCCTTATAAAATGAATTTTCAAGACTCTCCATGACGTGATGGATCCCAAGGGAAGGTGTTTATACCAAGACATGGCCCATTTTCATAACATGATGGGGAAATGCCTACACTTGATGGCTCCTTCGATGTTATGATAGTGGAGCATGGCATCGAGGTTTTCTATATAATCGTCAGGATCTGTGGTCTCGTCGTAAGTGGTCAAAGGAGAGAGTTTCTCGAGTCCGCGAGGAATGCGGGTTTCCATGATTTCGCGACTCAAGGGCGCACAATTGACTTCATCATTGCTACTGCTGGAAGAGGGATAGGGGGACTGGATTTAGTGAGGAATTCTACTTTGGTTACATGGGCTTCGGGTATCATCGTATCGGGACTTCTTGGTGCCTTGGTTCCTTTCATCCGAGGAGTGGCATGGTTTTCGAGGAGGATACCGATTGCGCTTCTTTGCCCTTTCTAGATGGGATCCTTCTAGCCTTTCTTGATCTACTAAGGGAGAAAGATCTCAGGAATCTTTCTTCTTGTGTTTTCGAATAGGAGATCATGAGCGACATGGAGGGCTACGAGTCCCACTGTGACGATGTTTCCTAGCAGGAGAAGGAGAGTGACTATCACCCTCGAGCATCTATATGCGCTCGTTTTGCTGGAATATAGCCAGGTTAGTGTTGTTGAGCACGGCGATGAGAGCCTGGGTGTTAGCGTCGGCGTCCAATGGGACAAGAATTGGTTCGAACACATGATCCCCGTGAGGGATTGATGAGTGTTTTAGATTGTCGAAGGACAGAGAAGCAAGGTGCCTCTCCTAGTGGTTGTAATTGTGGAGGGTAGTCCCACGGTGGCCGGGGTTGTCACCATTGTTGAGGATGACGGTGACAGGATCGGTGACAATCTCGTTGAGTTGGGAAGCCATGAAGACAAAAAGAAATGATGAGAGCTTTGATCTTGGGTTGAAAAGAAATGATCTTGTTCAAGAAAGATAAGGGAATTGTTGTTTCCCAAAGACGACGCCATTGTACATAAATGATTTGGACAAGTCCTCGTGGCCTTCAGCTAGGGCTGCAATGATGTTTGTAGGAGAGGGGATGGTGTACTTGCAAGGTACTCTGAAGCTTAAGTTTCAGGGTGAAGCAAACTAAAGCGTTAAGAAAGTATGTAAGTGATTCGAATTGAATACCTGACCCTTTTAAGGTGGAGGGCTTTTATAGGGGCATATGGCCGAGATTTGCGGGCGTGTGGCCATTGACTAAGTTCAAGTGCCTCCAATAATCTCGGGGGGCAGTTGGCCGCGTGATAGACGTTAAAAGTGTGTGGGGGGAGATCCCCAACAACTATATTCTAACTTCTCTATTTCTCAACGGCCACAAGGTCTTGGATTGCTTGTTGGGCTTGTGCCCAGAGTTAAGTTGGATAGGGCTTCAATTGGACGCAGGGCACATGCTAGGCCAATTCAGAACACATTTCTTATTCACAGAATATTTTGTAAGTAACCTATTTCAAATCACCCGCCATCCAAAGAGAGCTATTTTGGGAGGGACTTTACAACTTCATAGGTTCACAAAACCATGAATCATTTCCTGCTGCATAATACCATCCAACATTAATTCCTTCATAATACGATAAACAGCAACTACCGCAAATCCTTTTGTCTCACCATCATGCCAAACAATTTTGTCATCCTTATTTATTTCAATTGAAGGAGAAACTAAAAAGGAAATTAGCTCAAAAAATTCTGCAGACAAAGTATCCTCTCCATTGAGAAGGATGCCTAAGTTACTCTAATCCCACTCCTCTTCTTTCCACTAGCCCATCTCCGCCACCGAGACACCTTTCAAATTGTTGGCATTAAACACAAGAGGAAACTTATCTAACAGAGGTCTAGACCCAATCCATGCAGCTGACCAAAAAGGCGTTCTACTGCCATCACCAACTTCGAACCGCACCAAATCAACAAACTTGAATTCTACATTTACTCCAAAAGATACCCTACATACCAAGTATTTCCACCAGTTAGAAGAATTTATAGGATTTAAATATTCCCTTAAAACTAAAGAGTTAATATGACCATATCTAGCTTCCAATACTTTCCTTCAAAGACTATTAGAGTCATATATAATCCTCCACTTCCATTTTCATAACAATACAATATTAAATTCTTTCAAACTCCTCACCCCTAAATAACATGTACTTGTGGCTACAACCTATACATAAGTCATATAAAAAAAAAGTCATTATTTGAATGCACCTTACCATTGATATATTAAATTTTGGATGAAAATCAAAACTAATAGTGTGAGTTAACCAGATTTTTCAAACAACTTTAGTGTTGGAAAGTCAAAGCAAATGTTAATTTTAATGCTCCCTTATCTTCTCATGTATTAAATTTATGTAGACCATGTTATCAAATATTAAACTATATTCACGTAAATATATAATATTTCCAAACTTTTGTTCACTTATTATTCCCTTATAGATCAACTTTGAGTTATTCTATATAATTTGGATAACACATCCGTTTTCTCTCACCAGTGCACACATTTTTTTTACATCCTGTCAACTATGATAAACACCCAATTTCTCTCATCTATATACACACTTTTTTTTAAATTTGTCTACATATTTAGAAATTGTTGAAATTTTTCAAATACACAAAATTCCACTTAGGTTGTACTAACACATGTTATTTTCTCCATAATCTTAGTTCTTCCTAAATCCAATCTATCGGACCCGTCTATTCATCTTGGTAAAGTTACTTTTATATTATAACACAAGTTATGGGTGAGTTTGTTTGTATTCTTAAAATTAGCAAGATTGTTAGTGTTCCTCTTCAGTTGTTGCAAACAGTTAGCATTTTGGTTCAGAACTTAAGGAATGAACATGCTATATGCAGGTTGATTACTGTGTGAAGTTTCATTACACTTTAGTTTCTCAATTGAGATATAATAATAAACATGATTACTGATGGTTTGTCTTAAACATCCTGATTACACTTTAGTTTCTCAATTGAGATATAATAACATTTTTGAAATTCTGATTATACAGATACTCTAATATCATATCTTAATGTTAAGACAATGATTACTGCACTTTAGTGAACAAGAGAATAACACAGCTGTTGTTTTCAAGTAGTGTAGCACAAATACCAATATATATCAAGACAACATGTTGGGACATCTCAGTCAAGAACATACATGCTGAAACAAGTAAATTGCAGAATATAAATAACACATAAATTATTGACCCAGTTCAGTGTTAACAAACCTATATCTGGGGGATACAAATCCATGATGAAGATTTCACTATATCGTAGTATTATCACAAAGTTAAACTCTACGATTTACAACCTTGATATGAGAGACCACTCACATCCTTCACAACCTGCGTTGCATTTGTCTTCTGCCATCAAATAAACTTGTCACGGTTTTTTGACATACAAGTTATTTTGGACTTGCTTCAAAGCTTCATCCAAGAACAATACAACAACCATTACCTAAAGGCTTCTAGAAGTGTACATGCACCTATGTTGTCCTCTCTGCATCTCATACTACAGATTGGAACTACAACCCTAAGAGCCAGCGACTCTCAAAACCTAAACCCTTATTTTACAAAAGAGAACTAGGTTACAATTATTACATAAGGCATAATGTCGTCATAGGTGTAAGTCTTATTTTATAGTCTATTATTTTTCTTTCTCAGACCTTCTAATTTTGTCTTGATCAATCCTTTAAAAATGCAACAAATCTTAACCAAATTTGTTTTACAATTAAACTAGCTAAATCAGTAAGATGTCCTGTCAGCTGTTAGGACATCTCCTTCGACACCTTTGTCTTTGTTCAGATTTCTTCATCTTTATCATCAATGTATTTTACTAAAATTTTAATCAAACTTCATGAACTTTCAATTTTAGTCCACTTTGATTACAAATATAATAACAAAAGTTATTAACGTTTAACTAAAATATTAAAAATTAATTTAGTTGATTAAAAATAAATTTTATATATATATATATATATATATATATATATATATATATATATATATATATATATATATATATATATATATATATATATATATATATATATATATATATATATATATATATATATATATATCAACTAAATTATCTTAATTAAAATATATAATGTCAATAAAAGCAATATTTATACATGTGAAACGTCTACGCCATTATTTTCAATTTTCATAAAATAATTTTATTTTTTTTATTAACATTTTTATTATATTTTAAAAATACTAGTACCGTGCGAACGCACGGGTAACACCAGTAACGTGTGTTAGCACAGGTAACCATACCAAAATAAGTGTGAATGCACGAGTAACACACCAGTAACGTGTCAACACACGGGTAACCCGATCAAGATAAGTGTGAAAGCATGAGTAATACACCAGTACCGTGTGAACGTATGGATAACCAGACCAAAATCTTTGTGAACATATATATATATATATATATATATATATATATATATATATATATATATATATATATATATATATATATATATATATATATATATATATATATATATATATATATATATATATATATATATATATATATATATATATATATATATTAGAATTAAAGAAAATAAAAGTAAATATGTTTAATCTCAATTACTTTTTTTCCCAATGTTTTCTATTTTTATTTTATCTATTTTAATATCTTCTACACTCATTATTATAACTACTACTCTATATGAAATAACTTTATTTTTTAATCGTTTTTAGCATGATTGTTTTTATTGGGTGTATGATTTTATTTTATTTTTGAATTTACAACTAAATTTTTATATTTTTTCGTTTTTTTATAATTTCATAACCTAATTGGTGACGTATCCGCAGACCACACCAGAACCCGTGCAGACGCACGAGTTTCCTACTAGTGTTTATAGTAATTTGATTTCGATACTTCAATATAATATAAATAGATTTAAATTATATATAATAATTCTTAAAATATATTCTTTAAATTACAATTGTCTAATTTTGATTGGACGATTTTCAACACATAACAACATAATTGTAAAAGACAATATTTGACTGCAAATAAATTCAGTCCGATAAATTTTTTCTTTAAATCAATACATATTCAGTTTAAACGTTTTTTTTTCTTTTCGCACTCTGATTCTTAGGAGAAAGAGATTCTAATAATCTAGAGTTTGTGTCGAGAGATACTGACACTTACTAGGAATCGAACTTGATATTCCCTGATTATAAGAGCTTATTTTAGGTTAAATAATTTTTTTTTAAAGTTATAATCAATACATTGCTAAAAAAATGTATAATATTTAAAATTAATACAACTCTATATAAATCATTAATGGTTTGACTTAAATTTTACCACTTTTCTCTTACAATTAAGGGACAAAGAGTATTAAGATTTATGAAAAAGTTGATTTTGTATTTGTCACATGTATTTACCAAGTAGATTACACCATACTCTATATTTTCCATTAAAACAAAAATACCATGATTTCATGACGTAATTTAATTCGGAGGACTTTTTTCACTTTATGGCAAATTATTTTAGGACCAAAATAGACCAAACTTTACAATTTTATGGACCATTATTATTTTTTTCTTTATAAGATCCGTGTACGTTTTCCTATGAAAATGAAAGGAATCAAACATAATTTTTAAGGCATAAAATAAATAAACTAAGATCTAGTGAAACGTGGTAAAGGAATATTGCACTATATTATTTGCATAATAATATTTTCTTAGTAATTATTATTCCTATAATAAATGAGATCTATATTAGTGTGGGGGCAAATAAGTAGTGCATCACATGCCTATTATTTTTAGGGTGGGAATAAAATGGGGCTAGGCTAGATATATAGTATTTTTCAAACCTAAGTTTGTATGCTAGATTTATATTTAATATGTACTTTGTCCTAGATTTAATTATAATGGTTCTTTTTGATATTTGATTGACTTATTAACTTACGTAAATAATTAATTTAATCAATGTTTAAATAGTTAATGAATTAAAAGACTAATGAAATTGAAAATTTGTTTATATTGATTTATAAGAATTTATTAAATAATTAAATTTTGTGAGATTATTTTTAAGGGAACTTATGAAAATAACTTTAATATTATTGATAAGTTATTTTCAATTTATTTTCATAAATTTTTAAGATCATAAAATTTTATTTTTGTATTTGATTTGACTATATAAAATATAAAAATTCAATTTTAATTTATAATAGACTGGTTTTATAGATTTAAAAGGTTTTTTTTTCCTTCAGCTCCTGGTCTAGTATTTTTAATTAAATATGATTATGAAAATGTTTAAATCTAGTGGCACATGTGATCTTAATTTGTATACGATGAATGTTGGACCAATTTATTTATATGACTCATTTGACATTGACAGTATCATATGCATGAAGCTCTCTAAAAGATTTAATATATACGAGACACATAACTTTGGATCTCGAAAAGACCACTCCGTCAAATTGAACGAGTCTCTCTATGCGCTAAAACAACTAGGACATATCTATTTTAATTGTCTTAATGAATATATGTTAAGGAATGAATACATAAATATTTTCATTGGTCTTCGTATTTTTTATGAAAAAAATTGATAAATAGTTTGCCATAATCAATGTTTATGTTGATGACATATGTAATGGTAAAAAAGTAGAAGATGTGTGTGTTCCCTCTATAAAGACGATGGGACTCAGAGGTCTTGGCTGGTGTATTACAATTTGGATAGTGAGAGTTTGCTCATGATGAAGTGATTTTTTAGGTTGTTTAAGGGACCAGCTCGCGTGAGGTGAAAGACCCTGCTGGTGGCCGACGCAGTTGGATTGTCGGCGGGCGGTTAAATTGATGGTGTGTTATAGATACAAGGAGCGTAGTGCTCTTTGAGTAGTGAAGAATGTGTATGACTTGAAAATCTCCCTTATCCATTTAATTAAGAGATGCAATATTTATATGGGTTCCCACTACTTAAGGTTTTTACCTCATGTATGTGATCTTAATCGCCCCCCTCTTACCAGGGGAGGTTATTGACCGTCTATCTTCTCGGAGTCAGCGGGGACTTTCTCTTGCTTGTCTCCCACATTCTATGGGTCTTTTGGGTGAATCCCTTAGATTACGCTTGGGCGGCATAATTGTTGGGCGAGGGAACCCTAGTTTAAGAATTACCAAATATAACACTACGCGGTCCCTTAAGCACGAGAAATTTTCTTTAAACGGAAAAGTGTCTAAAACTATTGTTCCCTCTTCGGAATACGCTCATTGTAACACCATATTTCTTGGCTCGACAAATAATTAAATAAAAACATAAATCCATCAAGTAGAATGTTACTCAACATACAAACAACTCATATTTCAACCACACACATGAAAATTTAAATCATTTGATAAGCAGTGGAATTACAAAAATACTTGGCATAAAAGCCTTAACAATGATATTAGTTTGAAAAGTGGTTCATCATGAATGGAATCAAAAGAAAAAATACACAACATAAACAAATAAAGAAAAAAGTATTCCTCTTGTGTTACGTATCAGGGAGCCTGCATTATAGATTCGAACGACAAGCAACTAAAGAGGCACAACACGATCCTTAAATCCCAAGCTCCTACCCAAGTATGTGATTATCTGTACTTTGATGGAGCAAAAACGCAACAATATAAAAAAAGGTGAGAATACTTTCAAAGAATAATGATGCATAAATAATTAAGATAGTTCCACAACTACAAAATCATCCGCATATTAGAAATGCACATCAACACCTTGTATTCACCTCTCACCCACATCACAGTTAACTCACACAATGATACAAGAGTATCCATCAATACACACACATCTCATTTGCATAATCATCAAATAATGCAATACAATAATTGACCCAACTCTTGCTTATCTCGGTCCCCACTCTGAACCAGACTCACAACTCAATTCTATATGCATGAAGTACCGATTAAACAATTGGTTATTCATATGAATCAACATCCAATATCTACGAATACCAAGCTCCCACTCTGAGCTTCAAGCCCTCACCCTAAGCTTGGGACAAGTCACTAGTCCTCACTTTGAACTAACAAACATGACTTTTTCACAGCAATGAAAATATATGATGCATTACATATCACAATGTAATGGAAATAACACAACAATGAATATAGCCCCACTATGATTGTAAACGATCGCACAACAACATTGTAAAGACTACATCCCCACTCTGAACTACTCGCCTCATCAGTCATCAGTAAGCATGTACCATTATCACACGATTATACATATGTTACACAACATATATTCACACATTTAACATACATCTAAATAGAAAATATCTCACAATGTCATACCAGGAGGCAGGTATGCACGTTAGCTCTCCAACGCTTCAAACTGCGCCTCCATTGGAGTCATGTGGCTCATGTTATGGTTAAAACAACATGTGAACCAATCAATTGGTATGGAACCAATTGATTACACTCAACCCCCGGACTTCATATTTTTCACTTTTTAAAAGGGACCAATTGATTGGCATAGGGGACCAATCGATTGTCCTCAACTTTCTGTTATGTTTTTCTCAAAATTTTCTAAAGGACCAATAGATTGTTCCATACTCTCAGTCCATCTTTTGTGTTGTTTAATAAAGGGACCAGTCGATTACACCTTTCTCCCAATCGATTGGTCTATGTGAATTTTCCAGAATTTCTTTTATTCACAATATCGCTTGTAGTCCTCATCTTTTATATCTATATACTAAAACCAGTTCCAATTGCAACAATCAAAACATAACAAAATATCATTCTAATAGGGAAAATACATCAAGTATCCCCTTAATAACATTACTTCGTCATTTTTACCATAAATGGATCAATCATAGTCATGGGCTAAACCCCCAAGCTTCAACACAACTTCATCATACAACCATTTGATTCATGAACACACAACAACACAATAGCAAAACATAATTTATCACATCAATCCATGGCAAAACAGAATTATCATCATGCGTGTATCATACTCATCATCAAGCAATAGAGCAAAAAAAACTATCGGGGGCTAAGGGAAACTTCTCTATTCTTTCATAATATAAGCACCATTTGATGAAAAATTTCCCTTTACCTTGTAATTCTAGCAAAAATTAGCAAAGCAAGATCCTAAGGATCCCTTCTCTTAAGCCTTAGCCCTCTCTTCCAATATTCTCCTCTCAAAGCCCCTTATTTTCACGTATTGACAAAAAAGGTTCTCTAAACCTAATTTCACTAACTTTAAAAATATATAGCATTATAATTATTTCTCATAAGTATGATTTTTGCCCAACTAACATTCCACTTCTCTCCATTCACCACTAAACTCTCCCAATTCAAAAAATTGGCTTAATTCTTCATATTCTCCAATTTTAAATTATTTAATTAATTAATTTCCACTAAACTAATTAATTAACACAAATCACCACTAATTTCTTCACCAGCCAAACATGTCATACATCAGAAAAATAATTATTTAAATAAATTACTCAATTAATTTAAATAAATAATTAAATAAGAAAAATAATTAAATCAGGGTGTTACACCCTTCACCCTATTGACGACTCCCTCGCTTGAGAAAGGTCTCTCTCGGTAGCGGTGCTCCTCCTCGGAGGTGAGTCCCTTAGTGAAGGAAGAGAAAAACAATAGCCCATGTGATATCTTCCCAACAAATAATACTTTCCTTCTTACCACGAACATCCTCTGGATAATACTTTCTCAGGAATTCCCTACGGAACACAGCCCAAGTGATATCTTCACCTGCAACTTCCAATCTCGGACGAGTCTCTAGCCATCAATCATCAGCTTCAACTGCTAGCATATAAGTCCCATATCAAAACTTTTGCGCTGGAGTACAATCCATCACACGAAAGATTCTCTCAATATCTTTCAACCAATCCAACACTCCATCAGGATCATGCTTACCCTTGAAGGTAGGCGGATTCTCCCTCTGAAAAATCGCCAAACTACGAGATCCAGCATTCGGTTGATTATGCAAATCTTGAGTCATTGCTTGCATAGCAGCAACAATTGCAACATCGTTCCTTCCAACCATCTCAACTTATCACTACAACATAAACAACGGTTAGAACTAGTTAACAATACTCGATTGTTAGACAAAACTATGACTCGACAACTTGGTCGGACTGACCGGCCTGCTCTGATACCACTAATGTAACACCTCATTTCTACCCAGTAATATTAATAAAATCAAAGTTACGAAATTATACATCTCAAATAGGATGCTACATTCACAACTTATAACCACATCATTTAATCACATTTTAATATAGATACATAACACTGAAAACTATGATGAAACAATAACAACATAATTTATTATTTGACAACAAAACAACTTTTATAATTAAGCAGAGGATTCATAATTTCAACTTTAATGACATAACATCTATTTCCAACTAAAAAACAACTTCAAACAACAAAGTATTTTAATAAATTCAACTTTTAAATTCAACAACGGAAATAAAATCAACAATAAAACAACAAGCGTTCATCCCCCCGAGTGTTACGTATCAGAGTGACAACACCGACTCAAACTAATGAAGGTAGACAACCTTCACTTCAGATCACCTACGCGTTACCCACGTAGAGAAAACATTACCATAGAAGGGGTGTGATAACAAAAAATATAATAAAATGTATGATAAATAATATATTAGATTAGATTATATAAAGTCACCACTTCACAACTTGCTACCAACATCAATCAACACAAGTCACAACACAACAACATAATTATGCAACCTAAAATGCGACTTATAATATGCATATGCATGTGGTACCATTAGAGCAGAACTCCCAACTTAAAATTTTTCCAATTTATAGAGGCGTCAACAAGGCATAAGCCTTCAACTTAATTTTGCCAATCTATGCCAACTTACCAAGTAGCGGCTCCAACTTGATATGCTATGTATGTGACTCAACATGAATGTCAGAATAACAAAAATAATAGTTATGTAACCATACAACAACAAATCAACATTGGCCATTGTAGCTCCCCGGATTTCCATCCTGGTACAAACGCGAAAGTGGTGCGGAAGAGAATAGAGTCTCCAGCCAGGCATTTTTATCCCGAAGAGACGGGAATGGTAATGTTGCATAAACCAGAAGAAAAGGAGAGGAAGGACACGGGTCCTGTGAACCAAAGAGACTGAGTTCGGGAGTCGGTTACGACCTGGGAAGGTATTAGCACCCAGATCGTCCGCCGTACCCGACGGGATCCACGCTTGCAAAGAAACTGTTTCAAAGGGTGAGGGTATGAAAGCTGCTGCAAAAGAAAAGAAATGAACTGGAAAAGAAACTGAGAAAAGAAAAGAATGAGAAAACAAAGAGAAAAATGTAGGGAAAATAAAGATTGTGCTCGAACAGGCCCTACCCCGCTGCCTACGTACCTCATCAGGATAATGAGGATCAGAGACGCCGTAGTTCCCCTAACTAGGGGTGGCAAGGAAATTGCTTGTGAATTAAGGCTTGAACTGCCTATGCCATTGCTCAGGTGTTGCAGACTCGGACGACGAGTGCGTAACCGTCTTGCAAAGTGACAAGTAGGAGAAAGTTCGCATACGAAGCGAATAAGATGAGAAAAGAATTCCCGAAGGAAAGACGCTTATTGTTTGTTTGTGTTTTTTATGAAGCTTTTTATAAGTGTGTCACAAGGAAGTGAACTCAAGCTCTTTTCCATGGAATGTGCACTTGTCACTACATTCCAAGATGGAATAATAGAACAAGCACACTCAAGTAAGGAGAAGATCCCCAAAACTTGAACCCAAAGATTAGGGCCTAAGCTCACTAACTCATTAACTTATTAAGTGTTTTTGGTATTTACAGTGAAGAAGTTTTTTTTATGCTTTTCTTGGTGAAGAAGATACCTTGATCAGACTTGTGCATCACAAGGTAAACTTGTACTATCCCAAGATGCGAAGAATACAAGCATACTTCATGGGATAAGGCTATTGTTCAAGGCATTAATACAAACTTTATTAAGATGTTTTTTATGGTTTTGAGATGAGAAGAGAAGAAGAACCAAAAGGATCACAAAGGCAAAATTCTAAAGGGGGACTAAAGAATCCTAAGTGTTATCATGCATGGATATCCTAGGGTTAGTGTGGTTTTCTATCCTAATGAAGAAGGAAAGAAGAAGAGAAGAAGAAGATAGAATAAGAGATAAGAAATGCCTAAGCCCAACAAACAAAGGGTTAGTACAAATAAGAAATGAGAAGAAGAGATGAGATTTGGAGATGTGGTACTCAACTTCCACACCTCACACTTACCATAGCCCCTGCAAGGTTAGTAACATGCATACAAATGAAATGAAATGAACAAAATAACATGCCATCATCATACAAACAGAAGTGAAGTCATATATACAAATTCACAATGAATATGCAACTCACAAGAATGAGGAATGAAGCTTACAAGTTAACATGATGCAACATGAAACAAATGAAAACAAGTGCACACTTAAGAAAGATGCAAAGAAAATATGCACAAACATGGACTAAAGGCACACAACCAGAACCAAAACAAGTCAAAGAAGAGCTTAAGAAGCAAGAGAGATGGAGAGAAGAGCCACACTATACCAAACAATCACAATATGAAGTGAAAGAAGTAAGGATGAAGTGAAAGAACTTACAAGGTAAGCAAACACAAAATATTCTAAGACACAAACCCTGAGCTAGGATCATGAAGGAACCCATACCCCAAAAGGACCCCAAATGAGAAGAAGAAGTTGGCACAAGTGCCCTTCTAAGCTTATAAGAGAGCTAATGAACACAAAGAAGCAAAAATGGGACAAGGTACAAGGCAAAATTCACATCAATTCAACAATGCACCTAAAAATTCCACAACTTAAGCCAAATGATCTTCAAACATGGTATAACAATGAGCCAAAAGGATTTGGAAAGATTCAGAAGCAAACTAGGTCAAATGAAGGCAAGAACACAAACTAGGGTTAATAACTTCCCACACAAGTCAAAGGACCAAGAACCAAGGAATATATTTTTAAAAATCAGGGGAAAAATCACACAAGAACTAAAATATCTTAGGAATCCAGAGCAAAAAGAATGAACACAAAAATCAAAATAATGAAACCTATGGAAAATGGACAAGGCAGTGTACACAAGAAAGAATTAAAAAGAAATTAATTGAAATGAGGAATTAATATGACACGTGTAAATTAAGAAAAATGGAAAATAAAAATATAGAAAAATAAAAGAAACTTAAAAGAAGACTCAAGAATTTTTTTGGGAATTTTTTAATGATCAGAAGCATTTTTAATAATTAGTAACTAAAATGGAATAAAGAAAATAAATGAAAAAAAAGAAATTAAAATGGAAGTGGACTGGGGGTGCTGGTAGCAAGGAATTCACGTTGGAACTGATTGGGCCTAGCTGGTTGGGTGTGTGAATAACAACACTGAGGCCCATCGGTGCGTAGGTTCATAGCTCATGTGGTGGAAATTCAGGGAAAAATGAGGAAAATGCACAGCCAACGGATTGATCAGACGCGTGTGGTGCAAGGCCTCATTAATTGACGTGGCCTTATGCTGGCTTGTGAGTGGATGGACCATGGAACTTATGGTGAACTGAGAAACATGAAGAATTAAAATGAAATTAGAAATAGCACGTGAATGGGAGGTGGACTCAGGAAAACGTGGCAACATCCAGGGCGTACAAGGGCCAGATCCAATGGCTGTAGGCTCGTCTTCAACCTCACACAAAACCCTAGCTCATTTCCAGTTTCCGGTGACCGGAGCTAGGGCTCCGGCACCGGAATTCATAACAGATGCACAAAACCTCACAAAAATAACCACAAAACTCCAGATCAACTAAACAACATGCACTGAATTCAAAAATGAGATCAAAATGCGCAATGGATCCATGAAACAAGCGGATCGAACAAAAACAACTTTGACCAAGAAACTTGAAATCCAAATATCTCATGCTACAATGCACCATTTTCAAAACTACAAGTTGCAGCATACTCAGTGAACATCACAGATCACAAAACACATAACTAATTTCATTTTTAGATCCAAAGATTTTGAAGCATACCTGAGTTGCAGATCTTGATATAATGAGAAAGAAAGCCAAATGACGAATGCAAATAACTCTACACTCACTCTAAATGCAAAATAAATGCATCTAAAGCCTTGGATGTGGCTGGATCTGAAGCTTCTCAAGCACCTGCCCTGAAATGGCAAGGTGGTTGATCTTGAAGGAGAGCTTGAATGATGGTGTGATTAATGATCCTTAGCTTGCACTGATCAAGAATCCACAATTTGTTTTGAGATTGAGCAAGTGTGTGATGAGAAATGAGAGAAAATTCAAGTTGTGCATAAACTTGGAAATGAGAGAATGAGAGAGAGGTTGCCAATTCTGAAACCATAGCTCCTTAAGTATGACCTCACAAACCAATGCTCAAAAACTTGTGTGATTTGCACGTGTGGATGGTGAGAAATTGGTGAATTTGCCAATTTTGCAAATTGTGAGGGAAGCATGCACTCCTCATGCTTTTCTTGGCCTCTCAGCACATGGGCAATGCAAATCCTACCCTTGATTATAATCCAACCTGTCGCTCCCGATAAATGGGACTGGCCCAAATAAAGGTATAGACGCGAACGGTCGGCGAAAGAGGACAATGAGAACACATAGCAGTGAACTCACTGGAAAAGAAAAGAGTCGCCAGCTAGGCATTTTTATCCCGGAGGAAAGGTAATGCTGCATAGACCTAGAAAAAGAATATGGATAAGACGGTCGCGAACCAGAGAGACTGAGAAAGGGGGTTGGTTACAACCTGGGAAGGTATTAGCACCCAGATTGTCCGTCGTACTCGACGGGATCCACGCTTAAAAGATTTGTGTTTTAAAGGGGTAGTGTCAGTGAAAATTGTGTATAAAATGGCTGGAAAAGATGTACAGGTGTCAGTGTAAAAGAAGTGCAAAGTGTGATATATACAGTGTTAGTGTAAGGATGAAAGTAAGCTCATGACTATGAGGCTTAAAGAATGATACTGGAAGGAGGGGGAACATACAGAGACTTTTGTTCGATAACTGTTAAGTTATGCCTACATATCCTCTCGTGCAATGAGGAAGTCAGAACACCGTAGTTCGACCCAAAGAGACTGAAAGATAAATTGACTTGTGAACTGCTTGCTTGTCTATGCTCAAGTGTATGACCTGTCTGGCTCAGGTGCAAACTGTCTTGCATTAGACGGAAGAAGCGAGTTCTCGTTTGTGAATGAATGAGATGAGAAAAGAATCCCGAAGGAGACGATTATTGTTTGTTTTTGTATTTTCAGTCTTTTATTGCTTTTGAATTTGTCATAAGTTAATGAGCTGAAGCCTAAACCAATGGGTTAGTAAACTCATCACATCTTCCCTCTGATTAGGGGTAATGAGAATACCTTAAGTGTGAAGTCAGCATCTCACACTTAATCACCTTTTGATGTAGGATTAAGATCATTAACCTTACTTGTGATTATTTAGATGTTTTTGTTGTTTTTGTTTAGTGTTGAGTAATGAGATTAAGCCATAATCAAGGATTAAACAGACTCATTACACCATCCTAATAGAAGGATAATAGATGAGAGTGTTTAAGCTGAGGAAAGCTCCTCAACTTAATCCATGATTAGGGATTAAACCCATGACAAAACAAAGCCTTTATTAGATGGATTTTAATTAGTGATATGATGAAGAAATGATTTTTTTATGATTTGTAAGACAACTTGAGGGGGACTTGTCCATTAACACTAGGGTTAGTCCTTCTTAACCAGTTAAGGAAGAATTAGAACCCTAATGCAAGGCCCAAGTTACAAGCTTGATGTCTTAGTGATTATTAGGTGAATTGATTAAAGGATTTAAACACATTAAGGGTTTAACACTTAGGATTAAAGTTATACACTCCATCCTAATAGAAGGATGCAGACATAAGCTTAATCACAAAGCCTTAAAGCCTTTAGGGTTTAGTCCCTGATTATGAGATGAGAAGAGAAGACTCAATGAGACACAAAGGTAAAAACTAAGTGGGGGACTAATCAAAACCCTAATCATTGTCATGCTTGGTTGTTCCTAAGGTTTGTGAGGTTTACAAGAAAGATCTTCAATGGAGCCACCAGGAAGCAGATGAAAAGAATAAGAGAAGCAAAGTAACTTGCTTCACTCAAGAAGTCAAGTCACTTGAAGAAAGAAAGTAAGAAGGAGAAGAATGAGCAAGCTCAAATTCAAACACATATCAAAATGCAGCATGGATGCAAGAGAGAGATGAGAAGAAAGTATGAGAAGTGAAGGCAAATCCACTTCTCAAAGTTACTTACCACCTGAAAAGTTAGTGAAAGGAATGCAATGTAATGCAAAATGAGATGAAATGACATGATGTAAATCAAAACCAGAAGCACATACATGATGTTAATGATGCTATGAGATGCTACAAACATGAAACAAGGCATGGAGATGATCATACAAGCTTATGGATGCAAATGAAACAAGTTAAGAAGCATGAACATACATGAAAAGTCATGAAATGCAAATGGCATACAACATGGCAAATGCAAGATGCAATGATCAAACATGCTTTCAATATGCCTTAAGATGTTCAATGAATCAAAAGAATGTATAAAATGCTATGGCAAGTCATGTTATGCAAGCAAATGCAAGATGGATGCATATGGAAGCCCAAATTAGGGTTTATGATCAAAGCATCAAACACAAACCAAAATCAGAAGCAAACATCAATATAAAAAATTGAAAATGCACTCAAAGCAACCCTAAACCTATACTAACTCACTGCCCAAAGGAAAGGTTCCAACTCTTAACCTAATTCAAGTTATGATTTTCCTAAGTTTTCTAGGGTTTTAGGGTTCCTTAACAAGAAAAATGCCAAACAAATGGAAAATGCAAGATCAATTCATTCCAATTTAATATCACAAACTACATGATATTCCAAACACAATGCAAAAAGAATCAAAGTCCAACTCTCAATGGTTAGGCAGAAATGATTTTTGGAAGTTTGGATCAAAATAATGCATAAAAATGATTTTAATTCCATGAAAAATTCTCAAAATGCATCAAGATCAAAAAATAAATTTGGTTTGAGGGTTGGACAATGTTTCTAAATGTTTTTTAATGTTTCATGAATTTTTTGGTGATTTTTAAATACCTAAAAGTATTTTTAATTAATTAATTCTCATTAATTAATTAAAAATAAACTTTTAAATATTTAAAAATATTTTTTGAATGCAAAAAATAAAAATAAAAATATTTTTGTGTTCTGAAATTTAATAATAGCTTGCATAAAAAATTCCGGAATTTTTGAATAAATTTTACTATTTTTAATAAAATGGAGAAAGAAATACAAAATAAATGAAATAAAAATTAAAGAAAATGAAAAGTAAACGCAATGGAGAGCCAGGATTGAATCTGGGAAAGAAAAGGTTGACTGCGCGCGCAATCCAAAGGCCCACATTCAAACTTCCTAATTTCTGATTTAAATTAATAAAAATGAATTAATTAAGTTAATTAATGGTTAGGGTTTCTAATGACAAATCTCAGCCCTCCAAACACGCGCCAGGTCAACTAAGTCAAAGGATCCAACGTATCAGATTCAAACTACACTTAATGACAGGATTAAACCCTAATCATTTTCAGGTGGCCGGAGAAGACCTCCGGTCGTCTTCTCCGGTGGGAACCCCACCTGAAAATTCCTAAAACCTTCAAAACGTAACTAAAATGAAATCTAAAAGAACAGAAATCCTTCCCAAACCTCACTGAATCAAAACCCCAAACCAAAACTCATTTATATTTCATCAATCACACGAATCGAAAGAAAACATTTCTAGGTCAGAAAGTTTCAGAACACGATTAAACTCTCATTTCTTCACCATTTTCAAAACCAAAGACATCAGAGTGATCAGTGAATCATGAAGAACAACTTAGGAACTTAAAAATCCATTTCTGGAAAAAATGTTCATGGAGCTACCTGAGTTTGAAGCTTTTCAGTCTGCAACTTTCTGGCCTCTTCTCTTTGTGCAATCAACTCCTTTTATGCTCCTGATGAACTCTTGATGCTTAGAGAAGGTTTGTGTTGGCTGGTTTGAGAGTTTGAACAGGTTCTGTTCAAGGTCAGATGAGGATCGTGTTTATGATTCAGGCAGTTTAAGGCAAGGATGAGGGGTGCTTTGTGACCAGGATGATGAGTTGAGTTGATCTATGAGGTTTGTTTAAGTGTTTGTGGCTTGTATGCTGAGTTTCGAAAGCTTTTGCTTTTGGGAGTGAAAATGAGAATGTGATGCCATGGCTTGTTTCAGGCTGGTCTCTTGTGTGGTTTGGCTTGCAATTGATTTGTATAAACAATGTCCATTGGTCAGAAGATGTGACATGTCCTTTTGTGATAGGTATGGTTACTTTTGCAAATTGTCAACTTTTGTGTAAGAGAAGCATGGGTCATGTTCTAGGCTAGTACATGGAGAGTGTGCTGTGCAGCATAGTGAGGGGAAAGGCTAGGGTTGATCAGCAAAGTAGCTAGCAAGTGGATGAGATGTGATCATGAGTTTTTGCAACTTGACTTTGCCTTTGGTTTTCATGAAGGAAGCTTGATCCATGGGCCATAAAACATGTAATTCTTTGCCCCATTCTGATTTTTTGAATGTTGTGTGATCATGTTGAGTTAATTAGAAGCCCATTTGCTGACTTATTTGGCCTTGAGAAGTGAATTTGCAACTTTGCCTCTTTGGTGCATGACTTGAAATTTAGTGATTTTTGCCAACTTTGACAAGCCATAACTTTTGATCAAAAATGAATTAGGTCATGTTCTTGTACTTTTTGAAAAGGGGAAGATCTATTCTACAACTTTCATGACCAAAGTTTTTCCATTTGAAGCATTTTTGAATCAAAAAGTAAGGGTTGAAAAAGTTGCATAAAATGACATTTTCATGAAAAGTCAAACTTGCCCAAAAAGTCAACTTTGCAAAAACTTGAGATTCTTGAATTTTGTAAACTTCCAACTTCTTCCATGATCAAATAAAGATCATATACACTCAAAATGATGAAGAACACCCTTTGGTTGGGTCTTTGGGGGCCTCAGATGCCCTGATTTTGCACTGACTTGTTCAGAAAGTCAACTCTTGATCAGATGACTTCCCCATGGAATTTCTTCATGAAAACTGATATGCATACTCCCTATACCATATAGAGACCAATAGAAACAAGAATGACCAAAAAAATTGGAGTTATGGCCTCTGAAACCAAAACCCTAATTTTAGGTCATCTGTGCAGTCAAACCTGGCTCTGCTTCCATACCAATCCTAGTTCTTGTGATTCTTTGGAATTCTTGACTTTGAGAGGATAGAATATGATACTTGAACACATGTGGACCCCTTAGAAGTGATTGATGACCTTTGGAGTGGCTCAAGAAGCCCTTTGATTGCTCAGATCACAAACCCTAGATGCAGATGACTTTGAATCTATGCAGTGAATCAAAAATGTGATATGAGATGCTATGATTGAGTTTATGCATATGAAATGATCACAAGCCATGGTGTGAAATGGGTGAGGGCAAATTTGGGGTGTTTACAGCTGCCCCTATTCAAGCATGAGTTAGCTGTGCAGGATGTAAGCAAAGGCTTATCAGGCAAACAAGATAACTTGTGGTTGAATACCAAAGACAGTCCAAAATTTGCACTCACAGAATGAAGAAGAAAAGGGATATAGATTGTAAAAGAAAATAAAGTATATTGTAAAGTATTGGCGACGGAGGACGACCGTCGAGCAGAGGACGACTGCTGGGTAAAGAGCAATGACGGGGACGGCCGACATGCTGGGAAAAGTGCGGAAAATAAAGCAATGACGGGGACGGCCGACATGCTGGGGATAAAAGAATTATGATGGGGACGGCCATCAAGATAAAGCTGTAAAATTCTACGGGGATTAATGAAACATGACGGGGACGGCCATCAAGTTCACAAAGTAAAGTAACCAACGATGGGGATGGCCATCGGGCTAAACTGAAAGGAAAAGGGGCCACGACGGGGACGGTCATCGGGTTAAAGAATAAATGAAATGAACAGATGATGAGGTACGGTCATCAAAGGTGAAGGACGATCACCTAGCAGGGGACGGCTGCTCTGTTGGGTATAAGATGAGGGACGATCATCTAAGGTGGAGGACGACCACCTGGCAGGGTACGGCTGCCAAAAATATCGCGACATAGGACGAATGCCGGATAAAAGGTCAACGATGGGGACAGCCACCGGATGAGCATGATGGAGGACGACCATCAAGAGGTGGAGGACGACCACCTAGCAGGGGACGACTGCTCTCAAGGTTAATCATGACATAGGACGAATGCCAGATAACCAAAATCAACAATGGGGACGGCCATTGGATAAAAATGATGAAGGACGATCACCAAAAGGTGGAGGACGACCACCTAGCAGGGGACGACTGCTAAAAATCACGACTGTAAACACCCCAAATTTGCCCTCACCCATTTCACCATGGCTTGTGATCACTCTCATGTGCATAAACACAATCATACCATCTCATATCTCATTTTTGATTCACTGCATAGTTTCTAAGTCATCTGCACCTAGGGTTTGTGATCTGAGCAAGCCAAAAGCCTCTTGAGCCACCCCAAAGGCTACCAATCACTTCAAAGGGGTCCATGTGAGTTCTTATATCATATTACATCCTCTCAAAGTCAATATTTCAAAGGAATCACAAGAACTAGGGTTTGGGTGGATGCAGAGCCAGGATTGACTGCACAGTTGACCTAAAATTAGGGTTTTGGTTTCAGAGGCCATAACCCCAAATTTTTTGGTCATTCTTGTTTCCATTTGTCTCTATATGGTATAGGGAGTATGCATATCAATTTTCATGAAGAAATTCCATGGGGAAGTCATCTGATCAAGGGTTGACTTTTCAGACAAGTCAGTGTAAAATCAGGGCATCTGAGGCCCCCAATGACCCAACCAATGGGTGATCTTCATCATTTTGAGTGTATATGATCTTTATTTGATCATGGAAGAAGGTTGAAGTTCATAAAAATCAAGAATTTAGGGTTTTTGCAAATGTTGACTTTTTGGGCATAGTTGACTTTTCAAGAATGCTTCATTTTAGGTCATTTTTCAAGCCTTGATTCTTGATCCAAAAATGCTTCAAATGGAAAAACTTTGGTCATGAGAGTTGTAGATCTCATTTTTCCCTTTTCAAAAAGTACAAGAACATGATCAAACTCTTCTTGGATCAAAAGTTATGGTGTGGCAAAGTTGGCCAAAATCATTGATTTTCAAGGCATGCCTCAAATGGAAATTTTGCAAAATCATGGACCAAAGCCAATTGCAACCTCTAGTTCATTTCAAACCAGCATACAAACATTCTATAGGTCTTACAAATCAGAATTGGAGCAAGGTTTCTCATGTTTTGGTTCATGTAACAAGACTTTCTTTCATGTAAACCATAAAGTAACAAGTTGCAAAACCACTCATTTCTCTTCACCAACTTGCTGCATTGGCCCTTGAACCAAGCTAGCCTCACACACACATCATGCTGCGCAGCCCATGCCCATTGTACTTAGCTAGAGCTTAGCCCATGCCCTCCCTTACAAAATTTGACTTTTTTGCAAAAGGTGACTTACCAATCAATAAAGCACATGTCCAATCATCTGACCAATGAGAGAGGTTTATGTGGACAAAGAGCAAGCCATTCCATACATCTAGCAAGGCTGAAACCATTCACAAGAACACATTCACAAAAACACTCCTTTTTGCATAAGCCTTCGAATCTGCCTCCACAAGCTCAGAACACTCAAACCATTTCCACACTTCAACTCACCATACTTCATAGACCTCAAAGCACCAAGAGCCAGGCTTGATTTGAGCAAGAACACCCCATTGCCATTCTTCACCTCAGCCTGCATTTTCTTTCGAATCTCTCTCCACAAACCTCAAACACAAGAACAAACTCCACCAACAATCTCTACTCACCTCACTGACCAGAAACCAACCTTTGTTTTGGCCTGAAACACCCCATGTCTCAAATACGATTTTCACATGCCCTTGGTCAGAGCTTCTGCAAACTCACTCCAGAGGTTGTTTAAACTCCAACTAAGCATCCAAAGCTTCAAAGGTGGATCATTGGGACCTGATTGAGCCAAAGAATCATCCAGAAAGCTCCTAAATCAAAAGCTCCATCTCAGGTGACACCATGAACTTTTTTTTCCAGAACTCCATTTTCTTATTAGAATCTTGTTTAGCATGTTGCACTGATCATTGGGATCTATTTACTTTTGAAAATGAGCAAGAAATGAGCTTGTTATGGTGTTCTGAAAGTTTGACCTAGAAATTTCATTGCTTCGATTCTTGTTTGTGTGTGAGTTTAAACATGATTTGATGTTGGATTCGTGCTTAGGATAGTTGGTAGATGATTTCTGGAGATTTAGAGCTTCTGATTTGGCCTGGGGAGAGAGATAGCATATTGAGGTGAACGGAGAAGATGACCGGAACACTGTTCCGGTCATCTGAAAGTGATTAACGGCAGGGTTAGGGTTTTAAGCATTAATTAGCAAATTTGAATCTGAGCCGTGAGATGTGGCGCGCAGTCAACTCCCGCGCGTGTGAGTTTGAATCTCCACCTTAGGATCTGATTACTTCTCATTAATTCATTAAAAATTCATTTTAATTTCATTTTATTTCCTTTTATTTGCACAATTAATTTAAAATAGTAAAAAATGCATAAAAATTATGAAACTTTTTCTTCTGAGTTTTATTAATTTTTATGACCCAAAAATATTTTTATTTTATTTTTTATCATTAAAAAAGTATTTTTAAATATTTAAAAGATTATTTTTAATTGATTAATGGAAATTAATTAATTAAAAATACTTTTAGGTATTTAAAAATCACCAAAAAATTCATGAAATGTTCTAAGACATTTAGAAACATTGTCCAACCTTCAAACCAAATTTCTATTTAGATCTTGATGCATTTTAAGAATTTCTCATTGAATTAAATCCTATTTTGTGCATTATTTTGATCATAAGTTCAAAAATTCTTTTCTGCCTATCTAAGAAGAGTTGGACATTGATTCTTCTTGCATTGTTTTGTGTTTAGCATGTAGTTTCTAGGGTAAAATGGCCATGTTTTGTTTCCTCATTTTCAATTTGTTTGGTATTTCTTTTGTTTAAGAGCCCTAAAAACCCTAATAACTTAGAAAATTCATATCTTGAGATTGGTTGAGAGTTGAGACCTCCCCTTTGGACTTTGGTTTAGTATAGGTTTAGGGTTTCTTTGGGTGGCATTTTCCATTTTTTATCTTAGGGTTTGCTTCTGTTTTTGGTTTTTGTTTGTTGTTTGATCCATAAACCCTAATTTGGGCTTCCATTTGCATACCTCTTGCATTCTCTTGCATAACATGACTTGCCATGCCATTCCATGCCTCCATTTGATTCATTTAACATCATAAGACATGTAGAAAGTATGTTTGATCATTGCATTACATATTTGCCATGTTATATGCTTTGTATGCTTCCTAACTTGTCATGTGTATCCATGCTTCTAAGCTTGCACCATTTGCACCCATGAACTTGTATGAGCATATCCATGTGCTGCCTCATGTTTGTAGCATCTCATAGCATCATTAGCATCATGTATATGCTTCTGGTTTTGTTTCTCATCATGTCATCTTATCCCATTTTGCATTGCATTGCATTCCTTTTCTAACCTTTCAGGTGATAAGTGACTTTGAGAAGTGAATTTGCCTTCACTTCTCAATAACTTTTCTTTCCATCTCTCTTGCATCCATGCTGCATTTTGTATGTGCTTGGGTATGAGCTTGCTCATTCTTCTTCTTCCCACTTTCTCTCTTCAAGTGACTTGACTTCTTGAATGAAGCAAGTTGCTTTGCTTCTCTTGATCCTTTCATCTCTTCCTGGTGGTTCCATTGAAGATTTCTCTTGAAAACCTCACAAACCTTAGGAACAACCAAGCATGACAATGATTAGGGTTTTGATTAGTCCCCCCTTCTTAGTTTTACCTTTGTGTCTCTTTTGAGTTTTCTCCTCTCATCTCATAATCAGGGACTAAACCCTAAAGGCTTTAAGGCTTTGTGATTAAGCTTATGCCTGCATCCTTCTCTTAGGATGGAGTGTATAACTTTAATCCTAAGTGTTAAACCCTTAATGTGTTTAAATCCTTTAATCAATTCACTTAATAAGTATCAAGACATCACACTTGTAACTTGGGCCTTGCATTAGGGTTCTAATTCTTCCTTAATTGGTTAAGAAGGACTAACCCTAGTGTTAATGGACAAGTCCCCCTCAAGTTGTCTTACAAATCATAAAACTCACTTCATCATCATATCATTAAATAAAATCCACTTAATCAAAGGCTTGTTTTGTCATGAGTTTAATCCCTAATCATGGATTAAGTTGAGGAGCTTTCCTCAGCTTAAACACTCTCATCTATTATCCTTCTATTAGGATGGTGTAATGAGTCTGTTTAATCTTTGATTATGGCTTAACCTCATTACTTAACACTAAACAAAAAAACCACAAAAACATCTAAATAATCACAAGTAGGTTAATGATCTTAATCCTACATCAAAGGTGATTAAGTGTGAGAATCTGACTTCACACTTAAGGTAATTCTCATTACCCCTAATTAGAGGGATGATGTGATGAGTTTACCAAATCCATTGGTTTAGGCTTAAGCTCATTAACTTATGACAAACTTTCAAAAGCAATAAAAGACTGAAAACTCAAAAACAAACAATAATCGTCTCCTTCGGGATTCTTCTCTCATCACCTTCACTCACAAACGAGAACTTGCTTCTTCCGTCTAATGCAAGACAGTTTGCACCTGAGCCAGACAGGTTATACACTTGAGCATAGGCAAGTAAGCAGTTCACAAGTCAATTCATCTTTCAGTCTCTTTGGGTCGAACTACGGTGTTCTGACTTCCTCATTGCACGAGAGGATACGTAGGCATAACTTAACAGTTATCGAACAAAAGTCTCTGTATATTCCCCCTCTTTCCAGCTTCATTCTTTAAGCCTCATAATCTTGAGCAATTCATTCTTGTTCCTGCACTGACACTGTACATTTATACACCTCACTTCTTTTACACTGACACCTGTACATTCTTTTCCAGCTATTTTACACACAAAATGCACTGACACTACCCCTTTAAAACACAAGTCTTTTAAGCGTGGATCCCGTTGAGTACGACGGACAATCTGGGTGCTAATACCTTCCCAGGTTGTAACCAACCCCCTTTCTCAGTCTCTCTGGTTCGCAAACCGTCTTATCCATCTCTTTCTAGGCTTATGCAGCATTGCCTTTCCTCCGGGATAAAAATGCCTAGCTGGCGACTCTATTCATTCTCCAGTGAGTTCACGGCTGTGTGTTCTCATTGTCCCTCTCGCCGACCGTTCGCGTCTGTACCTTCATCTGATCCAGTTTCATTTGTCGGGAGCGACAGCTTGGCGACTCTGCTGGGGACCCTTATATTGCAACCAGGGCTTCTGGTTCTTTTTGTGGGTTCCTCCTAGCGCTTGATTGATTTGTGTTTACTGGGGTGTTATGTGCTTATTTGTGCTTGTATTTATTTTTGTTTATTGATTTATGTACAGTTTGCTTTACTGCTTTTCTTTAGTGCATTTGTATATATCATACTGTCATGTTGCTGGCTGGATCTGTTGTTTGCTTTGGTGGGTGGGGTTCTATTGAGAGTTAAGGTCCTACACCTGGGACCTGAGTGACACCTAGGCTAGAGTGAATCATATTCTTTCCCATTCCATCTTGGTCTGGTGCGGGAATATGAAACACGGTTCAGATGTGGGTTTCTTCTTGAGAACTCTGTGTTGCAGATTTCCTGCAATGCTAGGGCTATCTGGGAAGCCTGCTAAGTCTGGATGACCTTTAGTATTGACCTTCAGAAACTGAGGTGAATTAGAGGAGGAATTGTTATGGTTATTGTAAACACTGTACCTCCGGGTTGGAAATGTTTACACTTCTCATAACTGATCCAAGTCTGAGGATCCTTGTTCTAGAACACCACCTGTGAGGGGGTTGGGCTGTTTACAGGTTTGCAGGTACCTTGACCTCAGAATACCCTGTTACTTTGATTTGTTAAGAGTACTCCATGTTGGACAGTTCTTGTGATTCTAAAACCCTGGACATATGGCTCTTTATTTGAGCCCCCTACCTTGGTTACTGGATCTATAGACCTCCATCTGGAATTCTTGAACACACTTGGACCTATATCAGGGCATTTTGATCAGATCCAGCTCAGTCACAGACCCTTTGCATATCATTTGCATACATAATCATTGCATCATATTGACATTTGCTTATTTGTTTCAGGGTATCCATCTTCATTTGGTTTTGGTTTTGACCCCATCTTCAGTATTGACCTATCTTCACCAGCACCTGCTTCAGTTATCAGCAGCTGCTTCAGTTATCACCAGCACCAGCCAATCAGTGGCCCTCTTCTTCAGCATCAGCATCAGTACCTGTCTCTACTCAGTCTCAGCATCATGGCTCCTAAAAAGAGCAATATCACCTATCACTTCTTCCAACCAGAGTTATCAGACATCAGGAGGATTCAGACTCTGATCACTCCAGATCACATACCCTTGTTCAGGGAGCATTATGGGGATATACTTGACATGGTTATGGATCTGGACCCATCACAGAGGAGCCTCATCCACACCTGCATTCAGTTTTATGATCCTCCACTGAGATGTTTTACTTTTCAAGACTTTCAGTTGGGCCCCTTATTGGAAGAGTACTCCTCATTAGTTGGTATGCCTATCAGGAGAGAAATTCCTTTCAACCCTGAGATGGTCTTTCCTGCTAATGGAGAAGTAGCGAAGGCTTTGCATCTGGAACCTGTTTTGATTGAGCAGCATATGACCTCTAAAGCTGGAATCCCTGGCTTTCATCTGGACTTCTTAATTTCTCAAGCTAGTCTGAAGGCTTCCCTGGGGGAGTGGAAAGCTGTTTGTGCTTTGTTGGCCCTAAGTGTATATGGAATTGTGTTGTTTGCAGATGAGCCTCGATTCATTAGCAAGAATGCAATCCATCTGTTCATTCTGAAGAACCCAGTGCCAACTTTATTGGGGGATCTTTACTATTCAGTGCATCAGAGGAATGAGAAGCAGAGGGGAAGGTTAGTGAGGTGTTGTGCTCCATTGTTCCATACTTGGCTTCTCAGGCATCTACCCAGGACAAACGCATTTTTAAACCCTCATCAGCAAAGCAACTGGGCTAAGAGACTCACTGTTCTAACTTCAGCTGATATCAGATGGTGCACTCAAAGCACCAAGGGCAGGGATATCATCACCAGCTGTGGGCATTTTCCTAATGTGCCTTTAATAGGAGTTAAGGGTAGTATCAATTACAACCCTCTGCTGTTTAGACGACAACTGGGCTATGCACTGGTCCACACTCCTAAGGCACAGGATTTGGTTGAGACTCTCTATTGTGAGAACAAGATTAGTTTGGCTGTTGTTAGGCAGGCTGCCTGGGCCTGGGATAATGTTCAAACCAAGAGAGTCACCATTCTGGGGAAGTGTAATAATGTGGCATCAGCACAATATTATGAGTGGTCCCGTGCCAGGGCCCAATTCTCTGGAATGCCCTTTACCATAGAAGACGTGCCTGAGTCATCTTCAGCACCACCCCCTGCCACCATCAGTTTGGAGGAGTTTGAGAGCTTGAAGGAAAGAAATGAGAAGCTAACCCAGGCTTTGCAGAAGACCCTCCGGGAAAGGAGTGAAGGTATGAGGGAGATTGAGAGATTGGAGAAGTTGAGAGTGGAGCATTTGACTAAGATTGAAAAGTCTGGGGATTATATCAAAAAGTCTAAGGCTGGTGAACAAATTCTGAAGAATGCTTGCAAAGAAGCCCAGTTCCAGAGGGCAAGAACAGACTTGTACTTGAAGGAGAGTCAAGCCCGGTGGGTCAGGATCACCGAGGCTCGTACCCTGGAGGACAAGAGAGTTCAAGACAAGATGGAGCAACTTGAAGCTAATGCAAAAGAACAGCAAGAAGCCCTGGCAGCAGCCCAGAGGGAAATATCAGAATTGAAGATTAAAGCAGGGGTGAAGAGGTCCAAGGACCAAACTCAGCACAAAAAGCTAGCAGCAGCTGTTGCAACCCGGAACCTCCTTATCCGGAATCTCACGGAGCGTCCGGCTGATCCTGTGACCGAAGCACTTCTCAAGGAAGTTCGTGAGGATGAGTTTAGCCTTGGTGTTTGACCATTTGCTTGTTGTTGTTTCTATTCCATGTACTTTTACTTTTTTTGATGTATTTTGACCCCTTAAGGGGCTTGTGTTGTAAAATGAACAAGTTGTATTATTTCACCTTATGTAATATATTCATGTTAGTTTACTTCGGAAGCAACATTCAACAGCATCTTCAAGGGTCTGGAAGGGTCAAAACTGAAGGCCAAACCGGATACCTTGAGAACAAATAAGCATAACTGCATTGCATGCTAACCCTTTGTTTGTTTTGTAGGTTTTTGTTTTGTTGTTGCTAACCTCTGTTGTGATGTTCAGGAACTATTGCTAGGCGCCGGGTATTTCCCCTCAACCGTCCGCACCGTTATCCAACCCGAAACAACCTTCCGGGAATTCAGATGGATCAGATGCAGCAGGACCTTACTGAGGTCAGAAATCAAATGGCAAATGAAAGGCTAGAAATGAGGAATCAAATGACTCAGTTTATGGAAGTTATGAACAACATGGCTCAGAGCCAGGAAAGATTGAGAGCCATGGTGGAAAGGCAGAATCAAGAAGAGCCCCATGTGGGAACTGCTGGCACAAGTAACAACGAGAGGGTCCAACCTCATGTCAATCCCCCAGTTTTTGGACCCCATCTCCATCCAGAGGCCAACATCCCTGTCAATATACAAGGGACTGCCACAGCAGGGAGGGTACTACAGGAAGACCCTCAAGAAGACCAGTTCACAGTAATGGGTGCTGGGGAAGAAGCTTACGATAGAAGATTGGATGAGATAGCTGAGAAGTTAAGATCCCTAGAGTCTCAAAACTCTTTGGGTTTCGACGTGATGGATATGGGCTTGGTAGACGGGGTTAGGATTCCCCACAAGTTCAAGCCTCCATGTTTTGAAAAGTATAATGGGACTTCTTGTCCTCGAACCCATCTACAATCTTTTCTCGGGAGATTAAAAGCTTATACCATGGACGAGAAATTGTGGATGTTCTATTTTGAAGATAGCTTGACTGGAGCTTCGAGGGAGTGGTATTCCCATCTGACAAGAGCAACTATTAGATGCTGGAAGGACCTGGCAGAAGCCTTCATCAGACAGTATCAGTATAATCTAGACATGGCACCCAACAGGACCCTCCTGATGGGAATGTCACAGTCTTCAAGGGAGAGTTTCCGAGAATATGCCCAGAGATGGAGGCAACTGGCTGCTGCTGTTCAACCACCTATGTCTGAACGGGAAATGGCAGATATGTTCATGAACACCCTTCAGGGAACATATATTGACAGGTTGGCTGCTTTCTCTTCCACTAGCTTTGCAGATGTTGTCATAGCCGGGGAGAGAATTGAAAGCTTGTTAAAGATGGGTAAGATATCTGACAACGGTGCAAGCTCGTCCAGTAGTACAAGAAAGCCTTTTGCAGGCCCGAGAAGAACTGGCGAGACCAATGCCATCCATTCAAACAGGGGCAGGCCCCAATATGTTCAAAGGTCAATAGCAGCAGTCACCATTCCTGCTCCAGCTCATCCTCAGCCAGTCTATCAACCGCCACAGCAAAACTATCAACAACAACCTCAGTACCACCAGCAAAATCAGTATCCTCCAAGGAATTACAACAACAGCAACACCAACAACAACAGTCAACAAAGGCCATTTCAACAAAGGCCATCTCAAGCTAACAGAGTGATTGATCCGATCCCCATGCCATATGCTACTTTACTACCACAGCTTCTGAAACTCAACCTGGTTGAGCTAAGAACGTTGGCACCTCCGGATCCCAACAGTCTACCAAGGAATTATGACTCCAATGCTAGGTGTGCTTTTCATTCAAACGCACCTGGCCACAGTACAGAAAAATGCAGGGCTCTGCATATGAAGGTACAAGACCTGGTAGACTCCAAGGCTCTGAATTTCGCACCACCGCCCAATGTTAATAAGAACCCAATGCCAAATCATGGTGGTCCCCGAATTAACGCTATTGAAGAAGACAAGCCGTCTTATTTAATAACCAGTGTGGGACAGATCAGGACACCATTGGTAGAAATCAAGGCTCAGCTCTTGGAATGTCAGATGTTCCCAGGGTGTGAATTGGGTTGTGCTTACTGCAATATTTCAGTAAATGGGTGCGATAATCTGAGGAATGGCATAGATGGCCTTATTCAGAGTGGCCAGCTCCAGATCACTACATCATTTCCAACACATCCAACAATATCATCAGCAACGGTTTTAGAACCTCCTACAACTGCAGCAACTATTGTTCCTGACAATTCTTCGGCTTCATCAACAAGTACGTCATCCATCATCTCAACTGATCAGTTTACAACAAATCTTCCTGCTACAACTTCAGCTTCACTCCACTTCGAGACTCCTACAACGACAACATCCATTCTTCCGCCAATATCTCCTACAACTCCAGCAACAAATCATGAAGATGTCTCTACTGTCACCATATTTTATGATCCTGAGAATAACTCTGCCTACCATTCAGAAGGTGCTGCTCCCACCAGAGCACCAGTTACAATCTTTTATGATCCACAAACAATTACAGTCCCTTCAGCAGCGGCAATCAGTCCAGTCACTGTCACGGTGCCTGGACCAGTACCATATGAAAGCAATAGGGCCATCCCTTGGCACTATGGCTCAGACGTGTACTGCGAGGGAAAAAGAATCACTCTGGAAACATCAACACCTGCACCACAAGTAGATAATGTGGGGGGAGGCGGAGGCTTCACTCGAAGCGGACGTCTCTTTGCTCCACCAATGCAAAGACCTACTGCCGAAGCAGAAGCTGCTGCCAAGGCAAAAGGGAAGAGCCCGGTGCAGGAAGATCAAGCTGTTAAGGAAGCCTTGAAGACGCCGTTCGATCAAGAAGTTGATGAGTTTATGAGAATCATCAAAAAGAGTGATTACAAAATTGTGGATCAGCTTCACCGGACGCCATCCAAAATCTCTATCCTCTCACTGCTGATGTGTTCCGAAGCCCATCGGAATGCATTACTCAAAGTCTTGCACGCAGCTTACGTGCCTGAAGAGATTACTGTCAACCAGTTGGAAACCGTGGTTGGAAATGTTACTGCTAGCAATGGGCTAGGGTTCACCAATACTGACTTGACAGCGGATGGCCGCAACCACAACAAAGCCTTGCACATAACTATGGAATGCAAAGGAGCTGTCCTTTCTCATGTGCTGGTAGACACAGGTTCGTCCCTGAATGTCTTACCAAAGAAGGCTCTGGTGAAGTTAGAATATGATGGACTGGCATTGAGACCCAGCAACCTGGTAGTAAGAGCCTTTGATGGTTCTAAGAGATCGGTTCTGGGAGAGATTGAGCTACCTGTGACAATTGGCCCACAGACCTTTAAAACTATCTTTTATGTGATGGACATTCAGCCCGCCTACAGCTGTTTGCTGGGTAGACCCTGGATTCACGCCGCCGGCGCAATAACGTCTACCCTTCACCAAAAGTTAAAATTTGAGTGGGAAGGCCAAGTTGTTACAATCTGTGGGGAGGAGGACATATTTGTTAGCCATCTGGCTACTTATAAGTACATTGAGATGGATGGAGAGATTCATGAAACAATGAGCCAAGGATTTGAAGCCTTGAATGTCAATGAAGCATCTGCTGTATCTGGGATCTCCATGTCATCATACCAACAAGCCCGGAAGGTTGTTGAGGAAGGAACTGCCCTGGGCTGGGGCAAAGTTTTAGTTGTGGAGGAGAAGAAAGACAAATTTGGGTTGGGTTACAGACCAACTCAACATCAAGCAAAGGCTGCTGGAGAGCCTGGTTTTGTCAGTGGGGGGATGCTTACCCCCGATGCTATCAACTGTCTGGAAGACGAGCTGGAAGAAGAACGCAACCTGGAAAGCTGGATTCGTCCAAAGATCCCGTGGAGCAGTGTCTCGAACTGGTATTCCCAGGAAATTATAAGAGTTACTCATGCAGAGTAATTATTATTTCCTGTATTTTTATAAGCATGCATCAAAGTCTTGCATCTTGCCCAAGATGACAAGACTCATTTTGTAATCGGGCCATCTGTACTTTTTTGTGCAAACAAGATCAATTAATGAAATATCAGACATCTTTTTGCAAATGAGTCTTTTTCTTTTCGTTCACTGTTTTTCCATTTTTCTTTTTTGTACAAAAAATAAATGGCAGTGTTTTCAAAATGACAACTTCATTTCACTTTTCTAAATAAGACTAAAATCAGATCACTAAAATGAACAAATTAAACCCTTGCAGAGATTGCCTCCCAGACAACACCGACAACAGCACGGCTATGACTTCGTATGACTTTGACAATCCAATCAATCAAGCTGATGAAGGGGTTGAAGAAGAATATGAGCTTCCCGAAGAGCTAGCCAGGTTGTTAAGACAAGAGGAAAAGGTTATTACCCCTCACCAGGAGGAGGTTAAAGTGATTAATCTTGGTACAGAGGAAGACATGAAAGAGGTTAAAATCGGGGTCTGCCTGCAAGACTCAGTGAAGAAGCAACTGGTTGATCTACTTCAAGAGTATGTGGATGTGTTTGCTTGGTCGTATCAAGACATGCCAGGGTTGGATACCGACATTGTTGTGCACAAGCTGCCTTTGAGAGAAGAATGCCCTCCAGTCAAACAGAAGCTGCGCCGTACTCGTCCAGACATGGCTATGAAAATCAAGGAAGAGGTACAAAAGCAATGGGACGCCGGGTTCCTTGCTGTAACTAGCTACCCGTCGTGGGTTGCTAATATAGTACCTGTGCCTAAGAAGGACGGCAAAGTAAGGATGTGCGTTGACTACCGGGATCTGAACAGAGCCAGCCCGAAAGATGATTTCCCTCTACCTCACATTGATGTATTGGTTGATAACACGACTCAGTTCTCGGTATTCTCCTTCATGGATGGATTTTCAGGATACAACCAGATTAAAATGTCACCTGAAGACATGGAGAAGACAACATTCATCACGCCCTGGGGCACGTTCTGCTACAAGGTAATGCCATTTGGGCTCAAGAATGCCGGTGCAACGTATCAACGGGCTATGGTAACATTATTCCACGATATGATCCACAAAGAAATAGAATGTTATGTGGATGATATGATTGCCAAGTCCCTTACTGAAGAAGATCATCTGGTGAATCTACTCAAGTTGTTCAAGCGTCTGAGAAAGTACCAACTGAAGTTGAACCCCAACAAATGCACATTCGGGGTGCGATCCGGTAAGCTGCTGGGTCTTATTGTAAGCGAGAAGGGGATTGAAGTTGACCCTGATAAAGTCAAAGCTATACAAGAGATGCCTGCACCAAGAACAGAGAAAGAAGTTCGAGGGTTCTTAGGTCGATTGAACTACATTTCAAGGTTCATATCTCACCTGACAGCAACTTGTGAACCTTTGTTCAAGCTGTTAAGAAAAGAACAGACGGTCAGGTGGAACGAAGATTGCCAGAAGGCTTTTGACAAGATCAAGGAGTATCTGCAGGAACCTCCAATCCTTATGCCGCCAGTTGAAGGAAGACCTCTGATTATGTACCTGACAGTATTAGAAGAGTCAATGGGGTGTGTGCTGGGCCAGCATGACGAGTCTGGTCGAAAAGAGTATGCAATATACTACCTAAGCAAAAAGTTTACCGACTGTGAACAACGTTATTCACTGCTCGAGAAAACTTGCTGTGCTTTAGCGTGGGCTGCTCGCCGACTGAGGCAGTATATGTTGACCCACACTACTTTGTTGATATCAAAAATGGACCCAGTTAAGTACATTTTCGAGAAGCCAGCTCTTACCGGACGGGTTGCAAGATGGCAAATGATCCTTACAGAATACGACATACAGTACACATCTCAGAAAGCCATCAAGGGCAGTGTACTATCTGAATATCTTGCTGAGCAACCTATTGATGATTACCAGCCTATGAGATTTGACTTCCCTGATGAAGACATCATGTTCATAAAATCAAAAGATCATGAAGAGCCTATTCACACTGAAGGGCCTGACCCAGAAGAAGAATGGACTATGATGTTTGATGGGGCTGTTAATATGAATGGTCGTGGTGTTGGTGCAGTACTCGTTACACCCAAAGGAGTTCACATGCCTTTCTCGGCAAAACTCACTTTCAACTGCACTAACAACGAAGCTGAATACGAAGCTTGCATTATGGGTCTTGAGGAAGCCATTGACCTCAGGATCAAGACATTGACCGTATTCGGAGATTCAGCTTTGGTAATCAATCAGACCAATGGGAAATGGTATACACACCAGGATCATCTGATACCTTACAGGGATTATACAAGAAGGTTATTGACTTTCTTCACAACAGTCAAGCTTGAGTATATCCCACGGGACGAGAATCAGTTTGCAGATGCTCTCGCTACCATTTCGTCCATGATCAAAGTTCAAGCTGCTAACTTTGTACCTCAGATTTCAGTATCGAGACTTGATAGACCAGCATATGTATTCGCAGCAGATGTTGTCAAAGATGATAAGCCTTGGTTCCATGATATTAAGTGCTTCTTGGAGGATCAGACATACCCACCTGGGGCATCTTCCAATGATAAGAAAACTTTGAGAAGGCTTGCTGGAAGTTTCTTTCTGAACACTGATGGGTCTTTATACAAAAGGAACTTTGATATGGTACTCCTCAGATGTGTTGACAAGACGGAAGCAGATTTGTTGATGCATGAAGTGCATGAAGGCTCTTTTGGTACCCATGCTGGAGGACATGCAATGGCTAAGAAGTTGTTAAGATCAGGCTATTATTGGATCACAATGGATGCAGACTGTTGTGCCTATGCCAGGAAATGCCACAAATGCCAGATCTACGCAGATAAAGTGCATGTACCTCCGAATCCTTTGAACATCATGTCTTCACCATGGCCCTTTGCCATGTGGGGCATCGACATGATTGGCAAGATTGAGCCAACTGCTTCAAATGGCCACAGATTCATCCTGGTCGCCATCGACTATTTCACCAAGTGGGTTGAAGCAGCCTCATATGCAAACGTCACAAGACAAGTGGTAGCCAGATTTCTGAAGAGAGATATCATCTGTCGATATGGAGTGCCCGAGCGAATCATTACTGATAATGGTTCCAATCTAAACAATAAAATGATGGCAGAATTATGCCGGGACTTCAAGATCCAACATCACAACTCTTCTCCTTACAGGCCAAAGATGAATGGCGCTGTTGAGGCAGCAAATAAAAATATCAAGAAGATTGTGCAGAAGATGGTAGTCACATACAAAGATTGGCACGAGATGCTACCATTTGCCTTGCATGGGTACCGCACGTCAATTAGGACATCCACTGGGGCAACGCCGTATCAGCTTGTGTATGGTATGGAGGCAGTCCTACCTGTTGAAGTTGAATTACCCTCTCTGCGGGTACTGATGGATGTTAAACTGAGTGAAGCAGAATGGGTTAGGGCCCGATACGAACAACTGAGTCTGATCGAAGAGAAAAGATTGGCTGCAATCTGTCATGGGCAGCTATATCAGAAGAGAATGAAGAAAGCCTTCGATCAGAAAGTCAGGCACCGAGAGTACCAAGTGGGAGATCTTGTGCTGAAGAGAATCCTCCCTCCTCATACAGACCACAGGGGCAAATGGACTCCAAATTATGAAGGACCATTCGTGGTGAAGAAAGTTTTCTCTGGTGGAGCACTGATGCTCAGCACCATGGATGGTGAAGATTTCCCATCCCCTGTGAATTCAGATGCAGTTAAAAAATACTTCGTATAAAAATGACCCGCTGGACATAAAAACAGAATGTAAGTCCAGGCAAAAATAGGGCATCCCGGCGAGTCAAAAACAGAATAAAAGACTCGGGCAAAAATAAGGGAAAATAAATGAAAAATGTACACCCGCTGAGTTGAAAAGTCGCATTGGACAACTCAGGCAAAAATGGGTATCTCGATGGATTGAAAACCCGAAAGGGCGACCCATGCAAAATAAGGGAATAAGCGAACAACTGCACTCTGAATTCGTCTGTATTGTCAGCAACTTGGTAAGCTTCGAAAGGATCAAGCTTCGATCAGAATCAGCCTTTTCAGAAAGCAAGACGAGAAGAACGTCATTGTCATACGGGTCATAGCAGCAGAGGAAGCTCCTCAAAGCGTCGTCAACACTGTCAGCACTTTGTTTCTCAATTTGTAACAATCTCCTCATTTCAGGAGACATGTTTCTTTGACTATATCTTGCCAATTCAGGGCACATGAATTAATAAAATCAGACTTTTTCAGTCATGTTTCGTTTTGTATATTTTTATTTGCAAAGGATGTCTGATGTCTCTAAAAAATCAATTGCATAAGTACAGATGTTTTTCTCCCAAAAATAATAATAATAAAACACATGCTTACAGGGAATATACTTACTCTCGAAAATGCTTAACTCCTATGACGGAATCCAGTAAAGGATACCTCGGGACCTTTTGTGCGTTTCCTTATCTTTGCAGGATCGCAGGTATACAGGACGCAACTTGGGGCATGCAAGCTACATCTCATCAAGCTGGAAAATCAACAAAAGATCTCAGCATCCGAAATGCTCTATCCCCAGCTGAGTTGCCTCTTGTTACTCTCCCCAGCTGAGCTACCAACAGCATCCCCCAGCTGTTGTACCAACCATTTCATCCTCAGCTGAGTACAGGAGTCAGGGAATCATCTCCCCACAGAATCCTCAGCCTCTATCCGGAAGAGCGACGCACGAAGAAGTCACAACAGAGTGAAGAAAGCTTCTACAAACCCCAGCTGGGTCCCATATTACAAGGATATGTCAATCAGTGGCATATATATCCCCAAGTGGATACATCTCTCCGGATCTACCAATGATCTCATCCCCAGCTAGGAGGTTCACCTCAAACAGATCAACCAGAGATCTTCACGGCAACGGGATCCGAATCCCGGTTTGATATCTTTGCATAATCATGGCATTTGCATCATAATATCCCCTCAGAGCGTAGCATTCCGTCTAATACGGAGCATTACGGCAAAAATCAAACGCATAGCATAATCATAAGCCATGTTCTGGATTAACACTTGTGATTAATAACCGTTCATCATCATTGTACAGAAATCCTCACCAGAGTCCCAGCAAAAAACAGTTGCCCCATATTCACAAATACCAGCATATTTCCTTTTGATACCCGTCCGTATCATCACTCCCCAGTAAAGTCGTCTGAACACTCTTTATAACAAAATCACCCGTATTACAGATACTTCATGACACCCGTCCGTGTCATATTACCAGCAGAAAGCCAAAGACATCCTCTTTGCACCCACATATACCTATATATACACTTTCCTGACACCCGTCCGTGTCATATCCCCAGCGCAGTCGCCTAGATTTTGTATATCAGAATACTTGTTTATATTACACTCTTCTCCTTTTGACACTCGTCCGTGTCGCTCTCCCCAGCAGTTAAAACACTCATCTATATGTACTCACTACTCACGATACACTTATACAGATACTCGTCCGTATCTTGTATACACCATCACTTATCTCCCCATAGATTCGACAGTAGTCCTTGTTCTTTGTTAACCAGTTGGTACTCGTTCGTATCATCATCTCAGAATATTGCGTCTAATGTTTGTTTCTACATGATACTCGTCCGTATCATAGTCTTAAGGATGCTCGTCCGCATCTTTAGTCCATACACTGTGTCAAAACACTTTTGTCTTCTTGAATATAGACACTCGTCCGTGTCTACTATTCCCCAGAAGAGTCCCTTCAGATTCAACACTCGTCCGTGTTCTTTGTTAACCCGTTGATACTCGTCCGTATCATCATCTCTGAACATGTGTCAGTTTGCTTCTACATGATACTCGTCTGTATCATAGTCTTAAGGATGCTCGTCCGCATCTCTAATCTATACACAATACCAAACACTTATACTTTCCTTTCTGGGTTGTGAACACTCGTCCGTGTTCACTATATCCCCAGTAGATCGCCAACAAAGCAAATCTTTTCCTTTTTATCTAACACTCGTCCTGTGTTATGATAAACCCTGAGAGCAGCCGTCCCCTGCTGAGTGGTCGTCCTCCACTTATTGATGGTCGTCCTCCATCATGCTCATCCGATGGCCGTCCCCATCATTGATCTTTTTAGCAGCCGTCCCCTGCTAGGTGGTCGTCCTCCACCTTTTGATGATCGTCCTTCATCATCCAATGGCCGTCCCCCATTGTTGATTTTGGTTATCTGACACTCGTCCTGTGTTATGATAAGCCTTGAGAGCAGCCGTCCCCTGCTGAGTGGTCGTCCTCCACTTCTTGATGGTCGTCCTCCATCATGCTCATCCGATGGCCGTCCCCATCGTCGACCTTTTATCCGGCATCCGTCCTATGTCGCGATATTTTCGGCAGCCGTACCCTGCCAGGTGGTCGTCCTCCACCTTTGATGGCCGTCCCCATCATATTTCTTTTATTCCCCAACAGAGCAGCCGTCCCCTGCTAGGTGATCGTCCTTCACCTTTGATGGCCGTACCCCATCATCTGTTTATTTCATTTATTCTTTAACCCGATGGCCGTCCCCGTCGTGGTCCCTTTTCCTTTAGCCCGGTGGCCGTCCCCATCGTCGGTTACCTTGCTTTATGAACTTGATGGCCGTCCCCGTCATGTTTCATTAACTCCCAGAAAATTTTACAACTTTATCCTGATGGCCGTCCCCATCATATTTTGGCATTCCCCAGCTAGTCGGCCGTCCCCGTCTTGGCTTTACCTTTTATCCCCAGCATGTCGGCCGTCCCCGTCATTGCGTTGTTTCCCGCTTTACAACATACTTTATTTTCCTTTTTACAATCTATATCCCTTTTCTTCTTCATTCTGTGAGTGCAAATTTTGGACTGTCTTTGGTATTCAACCACAAGTTATCTTGTTTGCCTGTTAAGCCGTCGCTTACATCCTGCACAGCTAACTCATGTTTGAATAGGGGCAGCTGTAAACACCCCAAATTTGCCCTCACCCATTTCACCATGGCTTGTGATCACTCTCATGTGCATAAACACAATCATACCATCTCATATCTCATTTTTGATTCACTGCATAGTTTCTAAGTCATCTGCACCTAGGGTTTGTGATCTGAGCAAGCCAAAAGCCTCTTGAGCCACCCCAAAGGCTACCAATCACTTCAAAGGGGTCCATGTGAGTTCTTATATCATATTACATCCTCTCAAAGTCAAGATTTCAAAGGAATCACAAGAACTAGGGTTTGGGTGGATGCAGAGCCAGGATTGACTGCACAGTTGACCTAAAATTAGGGTTTTGGTTTCAGAGGCCATAACCCCAAATTTTTTGGTCATTCTTGTTTCCATTTGTCTCTATATGGTATAGGGAGTATGCATATCAATTTTCATGAAGAAATTCCATGGGGAAGTCATCTGATCAAGGGTTGACTTTTCAGACAAGTCAGTGTAAAATCAGGGCATCTGAGGCCCCCAATGACCCAACCAATGGGTGATCTTCATCATTTTGAGTGTATATGATATTTATTTGATCATGGAAGAAGGTTGAAGTTCATAAAAATCAAGAATTTAGGGTTTTTGCAAATGTTGACTTTTTGGGCATAGTTGACTTTTCAAGAATGCTTCATTTTAGGTCATTTTTCAAGCCTTGATTCTTGATCCAAAAATGCTTCAAATGGAAAAACTTTGGTCATGAGAGTTGTAGATCTCATTTTTCCCTTTTCAAAAAGTACAAGAACATGATCAAACTCTTCTTGGATCAAAAGTTATGGTGTGGCAAAGTTGGCCAAAATCATTGATTTTCAAGGCATGCCTCAAATGGAAATTTTGCAAAATCATGGACCAAAGCCAATTGCAACCTCTAGTTCATTTCAAACCAGCATACAAACATTCTATAGGTCTTACAAATCAGAATTGGACCAAGGTTTCTCATGTTTTGGTTCATGTAACAAGACTTTCTTTCATGTAAACCATAAAGTAACAAGTTGCAAAACCACTCATTTCTCTTCACCAACTTGCTGCATTGGCCCTTGAACCAAGCTAGCCTCACACACACATCATGCTGCGCAGCCCATGCCCATTGTACTTAGCTAGAGCTTAGCCCATGCCCTCCCTTACAAAATTTGACTTTTTTGCAAAAGGTGACTTACCAATCAATAAAGCACATGTCCAATCATCTGACCAATGAGAGAGGTTTATGTGGACAAAGAGCAAGCCATTCCATACATCTAGCAAGGCTGAAACCATTCACAAGAACACATTCACAAAAACACTCCTTTTTGCATAAGCCTTCGAATCTGCCTCCACAAGCTCAGAACACTCAAACCATTTCCACACTTCAACTCACCATACTTCATAGACCTCAAAGCACCAAGAGCCAGGCTTGATTTGAGCAAGAACACCCCATTGCCATTCTTCACCTCAGCCTGCATTTTCTTTCGAATCTCTCTCCACAAACCTCAAACACAAGAACAAACTCCACCAACAATCTCTACTCACCTCACTGACCAGAAACCAACCTTTGTTTTGGCCTGAAACACCCCATGTCTCAAATACGATTTTCACATGCCCTTGGTCAGAGCTTCTGCAAACTCACTCCAGAGGTTGTTTAAACTCCAACTAAGCATCCAAAGCTTCAAAGGTGGATCATTGGGACCTGATTGAGCCAAAGAATCATCCAGAAAGCTCCTAAATCAAAAGCTCCATCTCAGGTGACACCATGAACTTTTTTTTCCAGAACTCCATTTTCTTATTAGAATCTTGTTTAGCATGTTGCACTGATCATTGGGATCTATTTACTTTTGAAAATGAGCAAGAAATGAGCTTGTTATGGTGTTCTGAAAGTTTGACCTAGAAATTTCATTGCTTCGATTCTTGTTTGTGTGTGAGTTTAAACATGATTTGATGTTGGATTCGTGCTTAGGATAGTTGGTAGATGATTTCTGGAGATTTAGAGCTTCTGATTTGGCCTGGGGAGAGAGATAGCATATTGAGGTGAACGGAGAAGATGACCGGAACACTGTTCCGGTCATCTGAAAGTGATTAACGGCAGGGTTAGGGTTTTAAGCATTAATTAGCAAATTTGAATCTGAGCCGTGAGATGTGGCGCGCAGTCAACTCCCGCGCGTGTGAGTTTGAATCTCCACCTTAGGATCTGATTACTTCTCATTAATTCATTAAAAATTCATTTTAATTTCATTTTATTTCCTTTTATTTGCACAATTAATTTAAAATAGTAAAAAATGCATAAAAATTATGAAACTTTTTCTTCTGAGTTTTATTAATTTTTATGACCCAAAAATATTTTTATTTTATTTTTTATCATTAAAAAAGTATTTTTAAATATTTAAAAGATTATTTTTAATTGATTAATGGAAATTAATTAATTAAAAATACTTTTAGGTATTTAAAAATCACCAAAAAATTCATGAAATGTTCTAAGACATTTAGAAACATTGTCCAACCTTCAAACCAAATTTCTATTTAGATCTTGATGCATTTTAAGAATTTCTCATTGAATTAAATCCTATTTTGTGCATTATTTTGATCATAAGTTCAAAAATTCTTTTCTGCCTATCTAAGAAGAGTTGGACATTGATTCTTCTTGCATTGTTTTGTGTTTAGCATGTAGTTTCTAGGGTAAAATGGCCATGTTTTGTTTCCTCATTTTCAATTTGTTTGGTATTTCTTTTGTTTAAGAGCCCTAAAAACCCTAATAACTTAGAAAATTCATATCTTGAGATTGGTTGAGAGTTGAGACCTCCCCTTTGGACTTTGGTTTAGTATAGGTTTAGGGTTTCTTTGGGTGGCATTTTCCATTTTTTATCTTAGGGTTTGCTTCTGTTTTTGGTTTTTGTTTGTTGTTTGATCCATAAACCCTAATTTGGGCTTCCATTTGCATACCTCTTGCATTCTCTTGCATAACATGACTTGCCATGCCATTCCATGCCTCCATTTGATTCATTTAACATCATAAGACATGTAGAAAGTATGTTTGATCATTGCATTACATATTTGCCATGTTATATGCTTTGTATGCTTCCTAACTTGTCATGTGTATCCATGCTTCTAAGCTTGCACCATTTGCACCCATGAACTTGTATGAGCATATCCATGTGCTGCCTCATGTTTGTAGCATCTCATAGCATCATTAGCATCATGTATATGCTTCTGGTTTTGTTTCTCATCATGTCATCTTATCCCATTTTGCATTGCATTGCATTCCTTTTCTAACCTTTCAGGTGATAAGTGACTTTGAGAAGTGAATTTGCCTTCACTTCTCAATAACTTTTCTTTCCATCTCTCTTGCATCCATGCTGAATTTTGTATGTGCTTGGGTATGAGCTTGCTCATTCTTCTTCTTCCCACTTTCTCTCTTCAAGTGACTTGACTTCTTGAATGAAGCAAGTTGCTTTGCTTCTCTTGATCCTTTCATCTCTTCCTGGTGGTTCCATTGAAGATTTCTCTTGAAAACCTCACAAACCTTAGGAACAACCAAGCATGACAATGATTAGGGTTTTGATTAGTCCCCCCTTCTTAGTTTTACCTTTGTGTCTCTTTTGAGTTTTCTCCTCTCATCTCATAATCAGGGACTAAACCCTAAAGGCTTTAAGGCTTTGTGATTAAGCTTATGCCTGCATCCTTCTCTTAGGATGGAGTGTATAACTTTAATCCTAAGTGTTAAACCCTTAATGTGTTTAAATCCTTTAATCAATTCACTTAATAAGTATCAAGACATCACACTTGTAACTTGGGCCTTGCATTAGGGTTCTAATTCTTCCTTAATTGGTTAAGAAGGACTAACCCTAGTGTTAATGGACAAGTCCCCCTCAAGTTGTCTTACAAATCATAAAACTCACTTCATCATCATATCATTAAATAAAATCCACTTAATCAAAGGCTTGTTTTGTCATGAGTTTAATCCCTAATCATGGATTAAGTTGAGGAGCTTTCCTCAGCTTAAACACTCTCATCTATTATCCTTCTATTAGGATGGTGTAATGAGTCTGTTTAATCTTTGATTATGGCTTAACCTCATTACTTAACACTAAACAAAAAAACCACAAAAACATCTAAATAATCACAAGTAGGTTAATGATCTTAATCCTACATCAAAGGTGATTAAGTGTGAGAATCTGACTTCACACTTAAGGTAATTCTCATTACCCCTAATTAGAGGGATGATGTGATGAGTTTACCAAATCCATTGGTTTAGGCTTAAGCTCATTAACTTATGACAAACTTTCAAAAGCAATAAAAGACTGAAAACTCAAAAACAAACAATAATCGTCTCCTTCGGGATTCTTCTCTCATCACCTTCACTCACAAACGAGAACTTGCTTCTTCCGTCTAATGCAAGACAGTTTGCACCTGAGCCAGACAGGTTATACACTTGAGCATAGGCAAGTAAGCAGTTCACAAGTCAATTCATCTTTCAGTCTCTTTGGGTCGAACTACGGTGTTCTGACTTCCTCATTGCACGAGAGGATACGTAGGCATAACTTAACAGTTATCGAACAAAAGTCTCTGTATATTCCCCCTCTTTCCAGCTTCATTCTTTAAGCCTCATAATCTTGAGCAATTCATTCTTGTTCCTGCACTGACACTGTACATTTATACACCTCACTTCTTTTACACTGACACCTGTACATTCTTTTCCAGCTATTTTACACACAAAATGCACTGACACTACCCCTTTAAAACACAAGTCTTTTAAGCGTGGATCCCGTCGAGTACGACGGACAATCTGGGTGCTAATACCTTCCCAGGTTGTAACCAACCCCCTTTCTCAGTCTCTCTGGTTCGCAAACCGTCTTATCCATCTCTTTCTAGGCTTATGCAGCATTGCCTTTCCTCCGGGATAAAAATGCCTAGCTGGCGACTCTATTCATTCTCCAGTGAGTTCACAGCTGTGTGTTCTCATTGTCCCTCTCGCCGACCGTTCGCGTCTGTACCTTCATCTGATCCAGTTTCATTTGTCGGGAGCGACAACGACATAGGACGAATGTCGGATAGAAAATCAACGATGGGGACGGCCATCGGATGAGCATGACGGAGGACGACCATCAAGAGGTGGAGGACGACCACCTAGCAGGGTACGGCTGCTCTCAAGGTTTATCATGACATAGGACGAATGTCAGATAAAAGAAAGTTGCTTTGTTGGAAATCTACTGGGGAATAGTAAACACGGACGAGTGTTTATATCCAAGAAACAAAAGGTATAAGTGTTTAGATGTTTGTGTATAGACTAAAGATGCGGACGAGCATCCTTAAGACTATGATACGGACGAGTATCGGGTAGAAACAAATACTGACACGTGTTCAGAGATGATGATATGGACGAGTATCAACAGGTTAACAGAGAACACGGACGAGTGTTGAATCTGAAGGGACTCTTCTGGGGAATGGTAGACACAGACGAGTATCTATATTCAAGAAGACAAGAGTGTTTGACGCAGTGCATGGATTAAAGATGCGGGCGAGCATCCTTAAGACTATGATACAGACGAGTATCAAGTAGAAACAAACGCTTTGACGCATGTTCTGAGATGATGGTACGGACGAGTACCAACTGGTTAACAAAGAGCAAGGACTAGTGTTGAATCTGCGGGGATATAAGTGTTATATATAAGATACGGACGAGTATCTGTATAAGTGTGAGTGGTGTATAGATGAGTATTTAACTGTTGGGGAGAGCGACACGGACGAGTGCCAAAAGAAGAAGAGAAGTATAGTATAAACAAGTATCTGATGTACAAAGTGTTTATGTTACTGTACTGGGGAAAATGACACGAACAGATGTCAAGGAATTGTATAAGTATTTGTGAGTGCAAAGAGGATGTCTTTGGCTTTCTGCTGGGGTTATGACACAGACGGGTGTCAAAAAGTATCTGTAATACGAGTGGTACTGGCGACTTTACTGGGGAGTACTGACACGGGCGGGTGCCAAAGAGGGTGTATACTGGTGTTTGTGAATGCGAGGCAACTGATTTTGCTGGGGAATCTCCGCTGGGGATTTTTGGGGGAGTTTTCTGTATGTTGGTGGATTGTCTTTATTCACAAGTGTTTGATTCAAAACATGGCTTATGATTATGCTATATGCTTGATTTTTGCTGTAATGCTCCGTACTAGACGGAATGCTACGCTTTGTGGGTGAAAATGATGCGAATGCCATGATTATGCAAAGATACCAATCCGGGATTCGGATCCCGTTGCTGTGAAGACCTTCAGTCGATCTGGTTGAAAAGGACATCCCAGCTGGGGGTGAGATCATTGGTAGATCTGATGATATGATATCTGCTTGGGGATATGGGTCATTGATAGACCTATCCTTATAAATGAGAGACCCGGCTGGGGTTTGTAGAAGCTTTCGTCACTCTATTGTGATCCCTTCATGCGTTGCTCTTCTGGACAGAGGCTAAAACTCTGTGGGGAGATGGTTCCCCGACTTTGTATTTGGCTGAGGATGAGATGGCAACTCGGCTGGGGAGAAAGAGAGATCACTGAAAGATCTTCTTAGAGATTCTGTTGAGGGAGATTCTGGACTCAGCCGGGGATATGGGCGCCTTCTGGTTTTGCCCTGCTGGAGAAGTGATGCCTGGCAACTCTGATGGGGCGAAGTAACAAGTGGCAACTCAGCTGGGGAGAAGACACTTCGGGTGCTAAGATTGAATGTTGGTTTGCCAGCTTGCCGGGGTGAAGTATATTTCCTGCAAGCACGTATTCTTATTTTTATTTTTTGAAGATAAGCATCTGTATTTATGCAATCAGTTTTTCTTAAGACATCAGACATTTTTGCAAATAAAAATGTTCAAAACGAAACATGACTGAAAATCTGATTTTATTAATTCAAATGCCCTGATTTGGCAAGATACAGTCAAGGAAACATATCCCCTGAAATGAGGAGATTGTTACAGATTTAAGAAACAAGATGCTGGCAATGTTGACGACGCTTTAAGGAGCTCCCCTTTGTTATGACTCGTATGACATTTGACGTTCTTCTCGTCTTGCTTTCTGAAGAAGGCTGATTCTGATTGAAGCTTGATCCTTTCAAAACCTACCAAGTTGTAAGAGATACAGACGAATTCAGAATGCAGTTGTTCGCTTATTCCCTTATTTTGCATGGATCGCCCTTTCGGGTTTTCAATCCATCGGGATACCCATTTTTGCCTGAGTTGTCCAATGCGGCTTTTCAACTCAGCGGGTGTACATTTTTTGTTTATTTTCCCTTATTTTTGCCCGAGTCTTTTATTCTGTTTTTTGACTCGCCGGGATGCCCTATTTTTGCCTGGACTTACATTCTGTTTTTATGTCCAGCGGGTCATTTTCATGCGAAGTATTTTTTAACTGCATCTGAATTCACAGGGGATGGGAAATCTTCACCATCCATGGTGCTGAGCATCAGTGCTCCACCAGAGAAAACTTTCTTTACCACGAATGGTCCTTCATAATTCGGAGTCCACTTGCCCCTGTGGTCTGTATGAGGAGGGAGGATTCTTTTCAGCACAAGATCTCCTACTTGGTACTCTCGGTGCCTGACTTTCTGATCGAAGGCTTTCTTCATTCTTTTCTGATACAACTGCCCATGACAGATTGCAGCCAATCTTTTCTCTTCAATCAGACTCAGTTGTTCGTATCGGGACCTGACCCATTCTGCTTCACTCAGTTTAACATCCATCAGTACCCGTAGAGAGGGCAATTCAATTTCAACCGGTAGGACTGCTTCCATACCATACACAAGTTGATACGGTGTTGCCCCAGTGGATGTCCTGATTGACGTGCGGTACCCATGCAAGGCAAACGGTAGCATTTCATGCCAGTCTTTATAGGTGACTACCATCTTCTGCACAATCTTCTTGATATTCTTATTAGCTGCCTCAACATCGCCGTTCATCTTTGGCCTGTAAGGAGAAGAATTGTGATGCTGAATCTTGAAGTCCCGGCACAGTTCAGCCATCATTTTGTTGTTCAAGTTGGAACCATTATCAGTAATGATTCGCTCGGGCACTCCGTATCGACAGATGATATCTCTCTTCAAAAATCTGGCTACCACTTGCCTTGTAACATTTGCATAGGAAGCTGCTTCGACCCACTTGGTGAAATAGTCAATAGCAACCAGGATGAATCTGTGGCCATTCGAAGCAGTCGGTTCAATCTTGCCAATCATGTCAATGCCCCACATAGCAAAGGGCCAGGGTGAAGACATCACATTCAGAGGATTGGGAGGCACATGCACCTTATCCGCATAAATCTGGCATTTATGGCATTTTCTGGCATAGGCACAACAGTCGGCATCCATTGTGATCCAGTAATAACCTGATCTCAGCAATTTCTTAGCCATGGCATGCCCTCCTGCATGGGTACCAAAGGATCCTTCGTGCACTTCATGCATTAACAAGTCTGCTTCTGTCCTGTCGACGCATCTGAGGAGTACCATATCAAAATTTCTCTTGTACAGGGAACCATCAGTGTTTAGAAAGAAACTACCAGCAAGCCTTCTCAATGTCTTCTTATCATTGGAAGATGCCCCAGGTGGGTATTTTTGATCCTCCAAGAAGCACTTAATGTCATGGAACCAAGACTTATCATCTTTGACAACATCTGCTGCGAACACATATGCTGGCCTGCCGAGTCTGGATACTGGAATCTGAGGTACAAAGCTGGCAGCTTGAACTTTGATCATAGATGAAATGGTAGCAAGAGCATCTGCAAACTGATTCTCGTCTCGAGGGATATACTCAAGCTTGACCGTTGTAAAGAAAGTCAATAACCTCCTTGTATAATCCCTGTAAGGTATCAGATGATCTTGGTGTGTATACCATTTGCCGTTGGTTTGATTGACTACCAAAGCTGAATCTCCGAATACAGTCAACGTCTTGATCCTGAGGTTAATGGCTTCCTCAAGACCCATAATGCAAGCTTCGTATTCAGCTTCGTTGTTAGTGCAGTTGAAAGTGAGTTTTGCCGAGAAAGGCATGTGAACTCCCTTAGGTGTAATGAGTACTGCACCAACACCACGACCATTCATATTAACAGCCCCATCAAACATCATAGTCCATTCTTCTTCTGGGTCCGGCCCTTCAGTGTGAACAGGCTCTTCATGATCTTTTGCTTTTATGAACATGATGTCTTCATCAGGGAAATCAAATCTCATCGGCTGGTAATCATCAATAGGTTGCTCAGCAAGATATTCAGACAATACACTGCCCTTGATGGCCTTCTGAGATGTGTACTGAATGTCATACTCTGTAAGGATCATTTGCCATCTTGCAACCCGTCCGGTAAGTGCTGGCTTCTCAAATATGTACTTAACTGGGTCCATCTTCGAGATCAGCAAGGTAGTGTGGGTCAACATATACTGCCTCAGTCGGCGAGCAGCCCACGCTAAAGCGCAACAAGTTTTCTCGAGCAGTGAATAACGTTGTTCACAGTCGGTAAACTTTTTGCTTAGGTAGTATATTGCATACTCTTTTCGACCAGACTCGTCATGCTGGCCCAACACACACCCCATCGACTCTTCTAACACTGTCAAGTACATTATCAGAGGTCTTCCTTCAACTGGAGGCATAAGGATTGGAGGTTCTTGTAAGTATTCTTTGATTTTGTCAAAGGCCTTCTGGCAGTCTTCGTTCCACCTGACCGTCTGTTCTTTTCTCAACAATTTGAACAAGGGTTCACAGGTTGCCGTAAGGTGTGATATGAACCTTGAGATGTAGTTCAATCGACCTAAGAAACCTCGAACTTCCTTCTCTGTCTTCGGTGCAGGCATCTCTTGAATAGCTTTGACTTTATCAGGGTCAACTTCAATCCCTTTCTCGCTTACAATAAATCCCAGCAGCTTACCAGATCGCACCCCGAATGTGCACTTGTTGGGGTTCAGCTTCAATTGGTACTTCCTCAGACGCTTGAACAGCTTCAGTAGATTTACCAGGTGATCTTCTTCAGTAAGGGACTTGGCAATCATGTCATCCACATAACATTCTATTTCTTTATGGATCATATCGTGGAATAATGTCACCATAGCCCGTTGATATGTTGCACCAGCATTCTTCAGTCCGAATGGCATCACCTTGTAACAGAAGGTGCCCCAGGGTGTGATGAAGGTTGTCTTCTCCATGTCTTCAGGTGACATTTTAATCTGATTGTATCCTGAAAATCCGTCCATGAAGGAGAATACCGAGAACTGAGCCGTGTTATCCACCAATACATCAATGTGAGGTAATGGGAAGTCATCCTTCGGGCTGGCTCTGTTCAGATCCCGGTAGTCAACACACATTCTTACTTTGCCATCTTTCTTAGGCACAGGCACAATGTTAGCAACCCACAGTGGATAGCTAGTTACAGCAAGGAACCCGGCGTCCCATTGCTTTTGTACCTCTTCTTTGATTTTCATTGCCATGTCTGGGTGAGTACGACGCAGTTTCTGTTTAACCGGCGGGCATTCTTCTCTTAAAGGCAGCTTGTGCATAACAATGTCGGTGTCCAACCCCGGCATATCTTGATAAGACCAAGCAAACACGTCCACATACTCTTGGAGCAGGTCAACCAGTTGTCTCTTCACTGAGTCTTATAAGCAGGCCCCGATTTTAACTTCTTTCACGTCTTCATCTGTACCAAGATTAATCGTTTCAACCTCCTCCTGATGAGGAGTGATAACCTTTTCCTCCTGTCTCAACAACCTGGCTAGCTCCTCAGGAAGCTCATATTCTTCTTCAACCCCTTCATCAGCTTGATTGATTGGATTGTCAAAGTCATACGAAGTCATAGCCATGTTGTTGTCGGTGCTGTCTGGAAGGCACTCTCTGCAAGGGTTCAATTTGTTCATTTTAGTGATTTGATTTTAATCTTGTTTAGAAAAGTGAAATAAAGTCGTCATTTTGAAAACATTGCCATTTATTTTTTGTACAAAAAGAAAAAAATGAAAAAAACAGTGAGCGAAAAAGAAAAAGACCCATTTGCAAAAGATGTCTGATATTTCATTGATTAATCTTGTTGCACAAAAATTACAGATGGCCCGATTACAAAATGAGTCTTGTCATCTTGGGCAAGATGCAAGAATTGATGCATGCTTAAAAATACAGGAAATAATAATTACTCTGCATGAGTAACTCTTATAATTTCCTGGGAAGACCAGTTTGAGATACTGCTCCCCGGGACCTTTGGACGGATCCAACTCTCCAGGTTGCGGTCGCCTTCATCCTCGTCTTCCAGATTGTTGACAGCATCAGGGGTGAGCATCCCCCCACTAACAAAGTTGGGCTCCTTAGCAGCCTCCGCTTGATCTTGTTGAGTTGGTTTGTAACCCAACCCAAATCTATCCTCTTTCTTCTCCACCGGTAACAGTTTGCCCCAGCCTTGGGCAGTTCCTTCTTCAACAACCTTCCGGGCTTTTTGATAAGACGTTATTGAGGTTCCAGGTACAGCAGAAGTTTCGTTTATGTTCAAGGCCTCAAACCCTTGGCTCATTGTCTCGTGGATCTCCCCATCCATCTCAATGTATTTGTAGGTAGCCAGGTGGCTAACAAAAATATCCTCCTCTCCACAGATAGTAACGACTTGGCCCTCCCACTCGAATTTTAACTTCTGGTGAAGGGTTGAGGTCACGGCGCCAGCAGCGTGAATCCATGGCCTACCCAATAGACAGCTGTAGGCAGGCTGTATATCCATCACGTAGAAGGTCGTTTTGAAAGTTTGTGGGCCAATCGTTATAGGCAACTCAATTTCTCCCAGAACCGATCTCTTAGAACCATCAAAGGCTCTTACTACCAGGTTGCTGGGCCGTAATGCCAATCCGTCATACTCTAGCTTCACAAGGGCTTTTTTAGGTAAGACATTGAGGGATGATCCTGTGTCTACCAGCACATGGGAAAGAACTGCACCTTTACATTCCATGGTAATGTGCAAAGCCTTGTTATGATTGCGGCCTTCCGTAGTCAAATCAGTGTTGGTGAACCCTAGTCCATGACTAGCATTAACATTTCCAACCACAGCTTCCAACTGATTGACGGTGATCTCTTCTGGCACATAAGCTGCGTGCAAGACTTTTAGTAGTGCGTTCCGATGAGCCTCGGAGCACATAAGCAATGATAGAATAGAGATCTTAGAAGGCGTCTGGTGAAGCTGGTCCACTATTTTGTAATCACTTTTCTTGATGATTCTCATGAATTCATCAACTTCTTGATCAAAGGGCGTTTTCAAAGCTTCTTTAACAATTTGCTCTTCTTGCACCAAGCTCTTCCCTTTTGCCTTGGCAGCAGCTTCTGCTTCGGCAGTGGGTCTTTGAATTTGTGGAGCAAAGAGACGTCCGCTTCGAGTGAAGCCTCCGCCTCCTCCCACATTGTCTATTTGTGGTGCAGGGGTTGATGATTCAAGAGTGATTTTCTGTCCTTCGCAGTATAGATCAGAGCCGTAATGCCAGGGGATGGCATTACTGCTTTTATAAGGTACTGGTCCAGGCACTGTGATAGTGACTGGACTGATGGCAGCTGCGGAAGGGACCATGATAGTCTGTGGATCGTAGTATATTGTGACTGGTGCTCTGATGGGAGTGGCATTTTGTGAATTGTAGGCAGAATCATTTTCAGGATCATAGTAAATTGTAACTGTTGAGACATTTGCTGCTGAAGTTGGAGGAGACATTGTTGGAAGGATGGGTGTTGCAGTTGTAGGAGATTCTGAATGAGGTGGTGCTGAAGTTGTAGAAGGGATGTTTGCTGATATCTGGTCCGTTGAAGTAACAGATGAAGCATTTGTTGATGAAATTGAAGAGTTGCTTGGAACAATGGTTGTTGCATTTGTAGAAGACACGGGAATTGTTGCTGATGAGATTGTTGGATTGGTAGGAATTGATGTTGTGATTTGAAGCAGGCCACTCCGGATGAGACCATCTATGCCATCTCTCAAGTTATCACAACCATTCACTGAAATGTTGCAATAAGCACACCCTAGCTCACATCCCGGGAACATTTGACATTCGAGGAGTTGAGCCTTAATCTCTACCAACGGTGTCCGAATCTGACCCACACTGGTTATCAAGTAAGACGGCTTGTCTTCTTCAATAGCGTTGATTCTTGGGCCACCATGGTTTGGCATAGGGTTCTTGTTAACATTTGGTGGTGGTGCGAAGTTTAGAGCCTTAGAGTCTACCAGGTCTTGTACCTTCATGTGCAAAGCTCTGCACTTTTCTGTACTATGGCCAGGTGCATTTGAATGGAAGGCACATCTGGCGTTGGAGTCGTAGTTCCTGGGCAGACTGGTGGGATCTGGAGGTGCCAACGTCCTTAGCTCAACTAGGTTGAGTTTTAGGAGTTGTGGCAGTAATGTGGCATATGGCATAGGGATCGGATCGATTACCCTATTGGCCTGAGAAGGTCTCTGTTGGAACGGTCTTTGCTGATTGTTGTTGGTGTTGTTATAGTTTCTTTGAGGAGGATACTGATTTTGTTGCTGATAGTTCTGTTGCGGTGGTTGATAAGCTGGTTGAGGATGAATTGGAGCGGGAATGGTGATTGCTGCCACAGACCTATGAACATATTGGGGTCTGCCCCTGCTGGTATGGATAGCATTGGTCTCACCAGTTCTTCTTGGGCCCACAAAAGGCTTCCTTGTGTTGCTGGATGAGCTGGCACCGTTGTCAGAAATCTTCCCCATCTTTAACAGGCTCTCAATTCTCTCTCCAGCTATGACGACATCTGTAAAGCTGGTAGAAGAGAAAGCAGCCAGCCTGTCAATGTATGTTCCTTGGAGGGTGTTCATAAACATATCTGCCATCTCCCTCTCTGACATAGGTGGCTGGACAGTAGCAGCCAGCTGCCTCCACCTTTGAGCGTACTCGCGGAAGCTTTCCCTGGATGACTGTGACATCCCCATCAGGAGGGTCCTGTTGGGTGCCATATCCAAATTATACTGGTATTGTCTAATGAAGGCCTCTGCCAAGTCTTTCCAACACCTGATGGTTGCTCTAGTCAGATGTGAGTACCATTCCCTTGAAGCTCCTGTTAAGCTATCCTCAAAATAAAACATCCATAGCTTCTCGTCCATGGTATATGCTTTCAACCTTCCCAGAAAGGATTGTAAGTGGGTCCGTGGGCAGGAAGTCCCGTTGTACTTTTCAAAACAAGGAGGCTTAAACTTATGGGGAATCCTGACCCCGTCCACTAAGCCCATGTCCATAACATCAAAGCCCAGAGAGTTTTGAGACTCTAAGGACCTTAATTTTTCAGCAATTTCATCCAGCCTTCTGTCATAGGCCTCTTCCCCAGCACCCATTACTGTGAACTGATCCTCCTGGGGGTCTTCTTGCAGCACTCTGCCTGCAGTGGCGGTCCCTTGAACATTAGCAGGAATGTTGATCTCTGGGTGAAGGTGGGGTCCAAATACAGGGGGGTTAACATGAGGTTGGACCCTCTCATTGTTGCTTGTCCCAGCAGTTCCTATATGGGGGTCTTCCTGATTCTGCCTTTCTACCATTGCTCTCAATCTTTCTTGGCTCTGAGCCATATTGTTCATCACTTCCATAAACTGCGTCATCTGAGTTCTCATTTCCAATCTTTCATTGGCCATTTGGTTCCTGACCTCTGTAAGGTCCTGCTGTACCTGGTCCATCTGTATGCCCGGAAGATTGTTACGGGTGGGGTATCTGTGTGGACGGTTGAGTGGGAACACCCGTCGTCGAGCAATAGTTCCTGAAACCACAATAGAGTTAGCAACAAACAAAACAAACCTACAAAACAAACAAAGGTTAGCATGCAATGCAGTATGCTTATTTGTTTCCAAGGTATCCGGCTTGGCACTTGGTTTTGACCTTTCCAGACCCTTGAAGATACTGTTGATGTTGCTTTTGAAGTAAACTCAGATGGAACAAACTGATACATATATTACAAAAGGCAAATGATACATAATTTGTTCTTTACAAAACATGCCCCGAGGGGTCAAAATACATCATAAGAAAATAAAAGTACATGAAATGAAAGCAACAACAAACAAAAGTCAAACACCAAGACCAAACTCATCCTCCTGAACCTCCTTGAGAAGTGCTTCAGTCACAGGATCAGCTGGACGCTCCGTGAGATTCCTGATAAGGAGATTCCGGGTAGCAACAGCTGCAGTAAGCTTCTTGTGTTGACTCTGGTCCTTTGACCTCTTCACTCCAGCTCTGATCTTCAGCTCTGAGATCTCCCTCTGGGCTGCTGCCAGGGCTTCCTGCTGCTCTTTTGCACTAGCTTCCAGCTGCTCGATCTTGTCTTGAGTCCTCTTATCTTCCAGAGTACGAGCTTCGGTGATCCTGACCCACCTAGCTTGACTCTCCTTCAGATACAAATCAGTCCTGGCCTTCTGGAACTGGGCTTCCTTGCAGGCATTCTTCAAGATCTGTTCTCCAGCCCTAGACTTCTTGATATAATCCTCAGACTTCTCAATCCTAGCCAGATGCTCCACCTTAAGCTTTTCCAACCTTTCAATGTCCAACCGACCATCACTCCTCTCCCAGAGGGTCTTCTGCAGAGCCTGAGTCAACTTCTCATTTCTCTCTTTCAAATTCTCAAACTTCTCTAAGCTGACAGTGACAGGAGGTGGTGCTGAGGATGGTCCAGGTATATCTTCCATGGTGAAGGGCATCCCAGAAAATTGAGCCCTGGCATGGGACCACTCATAGTACTGTGCTGAGGCCACATTGTTGCATCTCCCAAGAATGGTTACTCCTTTAGTCTGGACATTGTCCCAAGCCCAGGATGCTTGCCTGACAATGGCCAGATTAGGCTTATTCTCACAGTAAAGAGTCTCAGTCAAGTCTTGTGCCTTAGGAGTGTGGACCAATGCATAGCCCAGTTGTCTTTTGAATAGCAGAGGGTTGTAGTTGATGCAACCCTTAACTCCTATCAGGGGTACATTGGGAAACTGCCCACAACTAGTAATGATATCCCTGCCTTTTGTGCTTTGAGTGCACCACCTGATATCAGCTGAAGTCAAAGCAGTGAGTCTTCTAGCCCAGTTTCTCTGCTGATGAGGATTCAAAAATGCATCTGTCTTGGGCAAATGCTTGAGAAGCCAAGTGTGGAACAAAGGAGCACAGCACCTCACCAATCTCCCCCTCTGCTTTTCATTCCTCTGGTGCACTGAGTAGTAGAAATCCCCCAATAAAGTGGGCACTGGGTTCCTCAGGATGAAAAGATGGATTGCATTCATGCTAATGAATCTAGGCTCATCTGCAAATAATATAATCCCATGTATGCTCAGGGCCAATAAAGCACAAACTGCTTTCCACTCTCCCAAAGAAGCCTTCAGGGTAGCTTGAGAGATCAAGAAATCCAGATGCAGGCCAGAGATTCCAGCCTTAGTAGTCATATGCTGCCCAATCAGAACTGGTTCCAGATGCAATGCCTTTGCTACTTCTTCATTACTAGGAAAGACCATCTCAGGGTTGAAGGGGACTCCACCCCTGATAGGTATACCAACCAATGATGAATACTCTTCTAACAAAGGGCCCAACTGAAAATCCTGAAAAGTGAAACACCTCAGAGGGGGATCATAGAACTGCAGGCAAGTATGAATCAAGCTTCTCTGTGAAGGGTCCAAATCCATAACCATATCAAGTATGCCTCCATAGTGTTCCCTGAACAGTGGTATATGGTCTGGAGTAATCAGGGTCTGAATCCTCCTGATGTCAGCTAGCTCAGGCTAAAAGAAATGATAGGAGATATTACTCTTCTTAGGTGCCATGTTGTTGAGGATGAGTTGAAACTGATGCTGATGATAACACTGAAAAAAGGGCCACTGATTGGCTGGTGCAGGTGACTGAAGCAGGTAGCTGATAACTGAAGAAGATACTGATGAAGATAGGTCTATACTGATGATGGGGTCAAAACCAAGCCAAAAATAAAGTATGGATACCCTGAAACACAAATAAGCAAATGTTAAAATGATGCAATGATGATGTATGCAAATGATATGCAAGGGTTTGTGACTGAGTTGGATCTGATCAAGTGCTCTGATATAAGTCCACGCATGTTCAAGAAATCCAGATGGAGGTCTATAAGTCCAGTAACCAAGGTGGGGGACTCCAATAAAGAGCCACATGTCCAGGGTTTAGAATCACAAGAACTGTTCCAAAATGGAGTATTCTTAATCAACAAAGTAACAGGGTATGCTGAGGCCAAGGGTACCTGCAAACCTGTAAACAACCCATCCCCCTCACAGGTGGTGTTCTAAAACAAGGATCCTCAGACTTGGATCAGTTATGAGAAATGTAAACACTTCTAACCCGGAGGTACAGTGTTTACAATAACCATAAAAGTTCCTCCTCTAATTCACCTTAGTTTCCGAAGGTCAATAATAAAGGTCATCCAGACTTAGCAGGCTTCCCAGATAGCCCTAGCATTGCAGGAAATCTGCAACACAGAGTTCTCAAGAAGAAACCCATATCTGAACCGTGTTTCATATTCCCACACCAGACCGAGATGGAATGGGAAAGAATATGAACCACTCTAGCCTAGGTGTCACTCAGGTCCCAGGTATAGGGCCTCAACTCTCAATAGAACACCCACCCACCAAAGCAACAAAACAGATCCAGCCAGCACAGTATGACAATATGATATATGCAAAGCTATAAAGAAAGTAGTAAAACAACTGTACATAAACAAAATAAATATACAACACAAATAACACATAACACCCCAGTAAACACAAATCAAACAAGCGCTAGGAGGAACCCACAAAAAGAACCAGAAGCCCTGGTTACAGTATAAGGGTCCCCAGCAGAGTCGCCAAGCTGTCGCTCCCGATAAATGGGACTGGCCCAAATAAAGGTACAGACGCGAACGGTCGGCGAAAGAGGACAATGAGAACACACAGCAGTGAACTCACTGGAAAAGAAAAGAGTCGCCAGCTAGGCATTTTTATCCCGGAGGAAAGGTAATGCTGCATAGACCTAGAAAAAGAATATGGATAAGACGGTCGCGAACCAGAGAGACTGAGAAAGGGGGTTGGTTACAACCTGGGAAGGTATTAGCACCCATATTGTCCGTCGTACTCGACGGGATCCACGCTTAAAAGATTTGTGTTTTAAAGGGGTAGTGTCAGTGCAATTTGTGTATAAAATGGCTGGAAAAGATGTACAGGTGTCAGTGTAAAAGAAGTGCAAAGTGTGATATATACAGTGTTAGTGTAAGGATGAAAGTAAGCTCATGACTATGAGGCTTAAAGAATGATACTGGGAGGAGGGGGAACATACAGAGACTTTTGTTCGATAACTGTTAAGTTATGCCTACGTATCCTCTCGTGCAATGAGGAAGTCAGAACACCGTAGTTCGACCCAAAGAGACTGAAAGATAAATTGACTTGTGAACTGCTTGCTTGTCTATGCTCAAGTGTATGACCTGTCTGGATCAGGTGCAAACTGTCTTGCATTAGACGGAAGAAGCGAGTTCTCGTTTGTGAATGAATGAGATGGGAAAAGAATCCCGAAGGAGACGATTATTGTTTGTTTTTGTATTTTCAGTCTTTTATTGCTTTTGAATTTATCATAAGTTAATGAGCTTAAGCCTAAACCAATGGGTTAGTAAACTCATCACATCTTCCCTCTGATTAGGGGTAATGAGAATACCTTAAGTGTGAAGTCAGCATCTCACACTTAATCACATTTTGATGTAGGATTAAGATCATTAACCTTACTTGTGATTATTTAGATGTTTTTGTTGTTTTTGTTTAGTGTTGAGTAATGAGATTAAGCCATAATCAGGGATTAAACAGACTCATTACACCATCCTAATAGAAGGATAATAGATGAGAGTGTTTAAGCTGAGGAAAGCTCCTCAACTTAATCCATGATTAGGGATTAAACCCATGACAAAACAAAGCCTTTATTAGATGGATTTTAATTAGTGATATGATGAAGAAATGATTTTTTTATGATTTGTAAGACAACTTGAGGGGGACTTGTCCATTAACACTAGGGTTAGTCCTTCTTAACCAGTTAAGGAAGAATTAGAACCCTAATGCAAGGCCCAAGTTACAAGCTTGATGTCTTAGTGATTATTAGGTGAATTGATTAAAGGATTTAAACACATTAAGGGTTTAACACTTAGGATTAAAGTTATACACTCCATCCTAATAGAAGGATGCAGACATAAGCTTAATCACAAAGCCTTAAAGCCTTTAGGGTTTAGTCCCTGATTATGAGATGAGAAGAGAAGACTCAATGAGACACAAAGGTAAAAACTAAGTGGGGGACTAATCAAAACCCTAATCATTGTCATGCTTGGTTGTTCCTAAGGTTTGTGAGGTTTACAAGAAAGATCTTCAATGGAGCCACCAGGAAGCAGATGAAAAGAATAAGAGAAGCAAAGTAACTTGCTTCACTCAAGAAGTCAAGTCACTTGAAGAAAGAAAGTAAGAAGGAGAATAATGAGCAAGCTCAAATTCAAACACATATCAAAATGCAGCATGGATGCAAGAGAGAGATGAGAAGAAAGTATGAGAAGTGAAGGCAAATCCACTTCTCAAAGTTACTTACCACCTGAAAAGTTAGTGAAAGGAATGCAATGTAATGCAAAATGAGATGAAATGACATGATGTAAATCAAAACCAGAAGCACATACATGATGTTAATGATGCTATGAGATACTACAAACATGAAACAAGGCATGTAGATGATCATACAAGCTTATGGATGCAAATGAAACAAGTTAAGAAGCATGAACATACATGAAAAGTCATGAAATGCAAATGGCATACAACATGGCAAATGCAATATGCAATGATCAAACATGCTTTCAATATGCCTTAAGATGTTCAATGAATCAAAAGAATGCATAAAATGCTATGGCAAGTCATGTTATGCAAGCAAATGCAAGATGGATGCATATGGAAGCCCAAATTAGGGTTTATGATCAAAGCATCAAACACAAACCAAAATCAGAAGCAAACATCAATATAAAAAATTGAAAATGCACTCAAAGCAACCCTAAACCTATACTAACTCACTGCCCAAAGGAAAGGTTCCAACTCTTAACCTAATTCAAGTTATGATTTTCCTAAGTTTTCTAGGGTTGTAGGGTTCCTTAACAAGAAAAATGCCAAACAAATGGAAAATGCAAGATCAATTCATGCCAATTTAATCTCACAAACTACATGATATTCCAAACACAATGCAAAAAGAATCAAAGTCCAACTCTCAATGGTTAGGCAGAAATGATTTTTGGAAGTTTGGATCAAAATAATGCATAAAAATGATTTTAATTCCATGAAAAATTCTCAAAATGCATCAAGATCAAAAAATAAATTTGGTTTGAGGGTTGGACAATGTTTCTAAATGTTTTTTAATGTTTCATGAATTTTTTGGTGATTTTTAAATACCTAAAAGTATTTTTAATTAATTAATTCTCATTAATTAATTAAAAATAAACTTTTAAATATTTAAAAATATTTTTTGAATGCAAAAAATAAAAATAAAAATATTTTTGTGTTCTGAAATTTAATAATAGCTTGCATAAAAAATTCCGGAATTTTTTAATAAATTTTACTATTTTTAATAAAATGGAGAAAGAAATACAAAATAAATGAAATAAAAATTAAAGAAAATGAAAAGTAAACGCAATGGAGAGCCAGGATTGAATCTGGGAAAGAAAAGGTTGACTGCGCGCGCAATCCAAATGCCCACATTCAAACTTCCTAATTTCTGATTTAAATTAATAAAAATGAATTAATTAAGTTAATTAATGGTTAGGGTTTCTAATGACAAATCTCAGCCCTCCAAACACGCGCCAGGTCAACTAAGTCAAAGGATCCAACGTATCAGATTCAAACTACACTTAATGACAGGATTAAACCCTAATCATTTTCAGGTGGCCGGAGAAGACCTCCGGTCGTCTTCTCCGGTGGGAACCCCACCTGAAAATTCCTAAAACCTTCAAAACGTAACTAAAATGAAATCTAAAAGAACAGAAATCCTTCCCAAACCTCACTGAATCAAAACCCCAAACCAAAACTCATTTATATTTCATCAATCACACGAATCGAAAGAAAACATTTCTAGGTCAGAAAGTTTCAGAACACGATTAAACTCTCATTTCTTCACCATTTTCAAAACCAAAGACATCAGAGTGATCAGTGAATCATGAAGAACAACTTAGGAACTTAAAAATCCATTTCTGGAAAAAATGTTCATGGAGCTACCTGAGTTTGAAGCTTTTCAGTCTGCAACTTTCTGGCCTCTTCTCTTTGTGCAATCAACTCCTTTTATGCTCCCGATGAACTCTTGATGCTTAGAGAAGGTTTGTGTTGGCTGGTTTGAGAGTTTGAACAGGTTCTGTTCAAGGTCAGGTGAGGATCGTGTTTATGATTCAGGCAGTTTAAGGCAAGGATGAGGGGTGCTTTGTGACCAGGATGATGAGTTGAGTTGATCTATGAGGTTTGTTTAAGTGTTTGTGGCTTGTATGCTGAGTTTCGAAAGCTTTTGCTTTTGGGAGTGAAAATGAGAATGTGATGCCATGGCTTGTTTCAGGCTGGTCTCTTGTGTGGTTTGGCTTGCAATTGATTTGTATAAACAATGCCCATTGGTCAGAAGATGTGACATGTCCTTTTGTGATATGTATGGTTACTTTTGCAAATTGTCAACTTTTGTGTAAGAGAAGCATGGGTCATGTTCTAGGCTAGTACATGGAGAGTGTGTTGCGCAGCATGGTGAAGGGAAAGGCTAAGGTTGATCAGCAAAGTAGCTAGCAAGTGGATGAGATGTGATCATGAGTTTTTGCAACTTGACTTTGCCTTTGGTTTTCATGAAGGAAGCTTGATCCATGGGCCATAAAACATGTAATTCCTTGTCCCATTCTGATTTTTTGAATGTTGTGTGATCATGTTGAGTGAATTAGAAGCCCATTTGCTGACTTATTTGGCCTTGAGAAGTGAATTTGCAACTTTGCCTCTTTGGTGCATGACTTGAAATTTAGTGATTTTTGCCAACTTTGACAAGCCATAACTTCTGATCAAAAATGAATTAGCTCATGTTCTTGTACTTTTTGAAAAGGGGAAGATCTATTCTACAACTTTCATGACCAAAGGTTTTCCATTTGAAGCATTTTTGAATCAAAAAGTAAGGGTTGAAAAAGTTGCATAAAATGACATTTTCATGAAAAGTCAAACTTGCCCAAAAAGTCAACTTTGCAAAAACTTGAGATTCTTGAATTTTGTAAACTTCCAACTTCTTCCATGATCAAATAAAGATCATATACACTCAAAATGATGAAGAACACCCTTTGGTTGGGTCTTTGGGGGCCTTAGATGCCCTGATTTTGCACTGACTTGTTCAGAAAGTCAACTCTTGATCAGATGACTTCCCCATGGAATTTCTTCATGAAAACTGATATGCATACTCCCTATACCATATAGAGACCAATAGAAACAAGAATGACCAAAAAAATTGGAGTTATGGCCTCTGAAACCAAAACCCTAATTTTAGGTCATCTGTGCAGTCAAACCTGGCTCTGCTTCCATACCAATCCCAGTTCTTGTGATTCTTTGGCATTCTTGACTTTGAGAGGATAGAATATGATACTTGAACACATGTGGACCCCTTAGAAGTGATTGATGACCTTTGGAGTGGCTCAAGAAGCCCTTTGATTGCTCAGATCACAAACCCTTGATGCAGATGACTTTGAATCTATGCAGTGAATCAAAAATGTGATATGAGATGCTATGATTGAGTTTATGCATATGAAATGATCACAAGCCATGGTGTGAAATGGGTGAGGGCAAATTTGGTTTTGCTCTAGAATGCAGCAAATTTTCGAAGAGGCTAGAGAGCAAACCATGAATCCTATGAAAATGTACTTGTACTTTTCGAAAATGGGAGTCCTTAATCTCCAACTTTCATGTTTGACTTTGGTCCATTTGAAGAATTTTTGATCATGTTAAGGTCACTTGAAAATTAGGGCAAAAGTTGCCAAATTTGGAAAATCTCAAAAACGAACTTTGTACCAATTTTGCAAAAAGCCTCAAATCTTCATGATTCTTGATCTTTAAGCATCCCAAACCTCTTATAACATTGTAAGGACCCCCCTTGGCAAGAAAAAGTGGCTTAGACCCCTTGAAATCACACAGTTGACTTTTTTAAGGGCACAATTGACCAATTACTTCATCTGCAAGCAACTGAAGAATTTCTTGACTTCCACATGGAATTTTCTCATGAAAATTGGTACCTAGGATCCTCTTGACATATAGAAGACTTTGCCCATATGAAATGGCCAAAGTTGTGAGATTTTCAAGCTTGAATCTCAAACCCTAGTTTAGGTGCCTTGTGTAGGAGCTTTGCCCTATCCTGAGATCTCTGGTGATCATGCAATCTTCTGAGCTTTTGCATATGGACTTGAGCTTGTAAATGGAGTGTAGACCCCTCATAGGACTTGTACAAATCCAATGGGACCCTTGTCATGGCTTGTGATGCCTCAAGAACCTCCACAGATGACCATATGCCTAATGCTAGGACATGAAGAATGTTATGCCTCATCTTTCCATGATAGGATGCTAAGAAAATGATATGTTCATGATGAATATGATGTGATATGATGCTTAAAATGAAGAGGGCAAATTTGGGGTGTTACAGCTGCCCCTATTCAAACAACTGTTAATCTGAAAAGGACGGTAGCACGGGCTATCGACCGTTCAAGATAAATTGTGATTGAATACCAAGAAGACCAGAAATTTGCACTCTGATGAAGGATGCAAAACTGGGAAATAAACCCAACCAAATGACGCTTTGGTGACTGAAGGGGAGAAAGAGCAGACGAGCTTCTTCCAAGTTGAAACTAATATCTGGAATAAGAATACTTTGACAGACGAGTCTTCAAACAATCCTGTGACACCAGGAGCTGGACATACGAGTCCTCAAACACTGCAAGAACAAATGACCTGAGATAGACGAATCTCCTTCGGATATACCTGTTACGCCAGGACTGGAATGCATTAAAGTCTGTGGGATAGACATGCATAATCAAGGTAGACGAACCTTCTTCATATATTATCCGTGGATATATGGTATAAGACAGACGAGTCTTCTTCGAGCAAACCTGTGACGCCAGGTGCAACAATAATAAGTGGTGCCTGAGACAGACGAGCCTCCTTCGGATATACCTGTTACGCCAGGACCGGTAATCATTTTGAAATTTATTCCCACTGTCAGGATTTTAAACCTCTTCAATAAAGACGAGTATTGGGTGATCATCAAGATAACACAGACGAGTGTCAAAAGTCAATGATACAGACGAGTATCAGGCAATGATCTGAGAAACACAGACGAGCGCTTCAGGCAATGATACAGACGAGTACCAGCCACTGGTATAGATGAATACCAGTAATTCAAACATAGACGAGCATTTGGCGTAGCAATACAAAACAGCAAATCACCATATACAGATATAAGCTAGCACAGACGGGTGTTGGGGACGATACGGACGAGTATCCAAACAAAGCAGACGAGCTTCAAACAGATAAAACACAGACAAGTGTTGGGGATGATACAAGCGAGTATCCAAACAAAGCTGACAAGCTTCAAACAGATAGTAGAACATCAAAACACAGACGAGTGTTGGAGATGATACAGACGAGTATCCAAACAAAGCAGACGAGCTTTAAACAGATAGTCAACACAGACGAGTGTTGGAGATGATACAGACGAGCAACCATGAACATTATATCAAAACACAGACGAGTGTTGGAGATTGCAGACGAGCAGCATTATGTCAAACATCAAAACACATACGAGTGTCGGGGATGATACAAACAAGTATTCAAACAAAGCAGACGAGCTACAGGAAAGATCACAGATACGAGAACACAGACGAGTGTTGGAGGAATGCGGACGAGCAAACAACAGAGATTACATATCAAACACAGACGACTGTTGAAAATTGCAGTAAAACCCAATCAAGGATGATAACACCAAACACAGACGAGTGTTGGGGAGTGCAGACGAGCAACAACAAATGTCAGACACAGACGAGTATCGGAAATTGCAGACGAGCACCAACAGGTACTATATATCAAAACACAGACGAGTGTTGGAAATTGCAGACAAGCAATATCAATGATTAAATGCCAAACACAGACGAGTGTTGGAAAGTGCGGACGAGCAACAACAAGGTAATCATGGACCACTGCTGGGGAAAGCAAACAAGCAATACCAAAGTGACAACACAGACGAGTGTTGAGAGATGCAGACGAGCAGCAATAAAGCATGAACACAGACGAGTGCTAGAGAGTTGCAGACGAGCAACAACAAAGCATGAGCACAGACGAGTGCTGGAAAGTAGCAGACGAGCAAAGAATAAATGCCTGATTGGTCACAAGAGTTACAACTCTGCAGGGGAAGACAAGTCAGGAGGCCTGGACACCTAACTCTGACTGAGGTGATGAATACCTGGATGTATCATCAAATTGACCCAAAAAAAAGGCAACTTTGCTGGGGAATATTTCACTGACGGAAGTGAAAATCAGATATGAAATCTGTGGGGAAAGATCATCTTCAGACTTGGCTGGGAAAGATGCTCCAACAATACTCTGGCTGGGGAGAGCATTGTGCTAATTCTGAACTCTGGCTGTGACCCTTACTGGGGAAAGGCATTCTGACAAATCAAACCCTGTGGGGACATCAGACACTCAGCTTCTTGTTGAGCATACTCCACTGGGGAAGAATGAACTGCTTGGGCTGCTTGCCAAGGCTTAGCTGGGGAAGAATTCCTGCTGGAGATACTCTACTGGGGAAGAGTAAACTGCTTGGGAAAATGTGACGCCATCCTACAACCTGCAACAACAGAAAACATAAGTGTGCCCCGGGGATTTGCATGGTATGATCTGTTCATCCATAATCACCCGAAACTCAAAGAGGGTTTACGGTGTTTCCCTGCATGTCATTTTCTTTTCAAATTATCACCATGTTTTAATGCAATGCTATTTTTGCCAAAAATTCAGGACATTTTGCAAACAAAAATAAACACACACAACTTTTTGACTGAATATTATTTTTATTGAAAGGCCTCTGAATAGGCAAAGATTTTACATCAGGAAGCAACCACCTGGAAAGAGGTGGCCACCATAAAATTGAGAAAAGAAACTATCCTAATGGCAATGGGCACGACATTCCAATGAGTTCCATTTCTGCTATGACCTGCATGTCTTCGAGACTCTCCATTCTGCTTTTGCTTTCTGAGAGGATGAGGGGACTGTTTCCTATCCTTCTGATATTGTCAAGTTGTACGAAACGATAATGTGGTTCAGATAACTCGGATCGCAGTTGTTCGCTTATTCCCTTGTTTTGCGTGGATCGCCCTTTCGGGTTTTCAATCCACCAGGATACCTTTTTTTTGCATGAGTTATCCAATGTGGCTTTTCAACTCAGCGGGAGTACATTTTTTCATTTATTTCCCTAACTTTTGCCCGAGCTTTTTATTCTGTTTTTAGCTCGCCGGGATGCCCTTTTTTTGCCTGGACTTTAATTCTGTTTTTGTGTCCAGCGGGTCTCTTTATGCGAAGTATTTTTTAACTGCGTCCGAGTTAACAGGGGACTGGAAGTCATCTCCATCCATAGTGGTGAGCATCAGTGCTCCTCCTGAGAAGACTTTCTTCACTATGAACGGTCCTTCGTAGTTTGGGGTCCACTTGCCCCTGTGATCTGAACCTGGAGGAACGATCCTCTTCAGCACAAGCTCTCCCACTTGATACTCCCGAGTACGTACTCGTTGGTCGAATGCACACTTCATTCTCCTCTGATAAAGCTGACCGTGACAGATAACCGCTAATCTCTTTTCCTCAATTAGACATAGCTGATTGTAACGAGCACGCACCCACTCAGCCTCATCAAGCTTCACATCCATCATCACACGCAATGAGGGAATCTCTACTTCCACAGGAAGGACTGCTTCCATACCATATACTAGAGAGAAGGGAGTTGCCCCAGTTGACGTCCTGACTGACGTTCGGTACCCATGCAGCGCAAATGGTAACATCTCATGCCAATCTTTGTAGGTGACAACCATTTTTTGCACAATCTTCTTGATATTCTTGTTTGCTGCCTCTACCGCACCATTCATCTTTGGTCAGTAAGGAGAAGAATTGTGATGCTGAATCTTGAAGTCCCGGCACAAGTCTGCCATCATCTTGTTGTTGAGATTAGAACCATTGTCAGTAATGATTCTTTCGGGCACTCCATATCTGCATATGATATCTCTTTTCAGAAATCTTGCCACCACTTGACGAGTGACGTTGGCATAAGATGTTGCTTCCACCCATTTGGTGAAGTAATCAATCGCGACCAAGATGAAGCGATGACCATTTGAAGCAGTAGGCTCTATCTTCCCGATCATGTCAATGCCCCACATAGAAAAGGGATAAGGAGATGACATGACGTTGAGCGGGCTAGGAGGAACATGCATTTTGTCTGCATAAATTTGGGACTTGTGGCACTTACGAGCGAATGAACAACAGTCTGCATCCATTGTCATCCAGTAATACCCCGATCTCAGCAATTTCTTAGCCATAGCATGCCCTCCTGCATGGGTACCGAAAGATCCTTCGTGGACTTCCTACATTAACAGGCTTGCTTCGTGTCTATCCACGCATCTGAGTAAAACCATGTCAAAATTTCTCTTGTACAAAACCCCGTCTGTATTCAAGAAGAAGCTAGCAGCGAGTCGCCTCAAGGTCTTCTTGTTGTTGGAAGATGCCCCAGTTGGGTATTCTTGCTTTTCCAGGAATAGCTTGATATCAAAATACCAAGGTTTCTCATTAGACATTGCGTCTACAGAGAAGGCATGAGCTGGAGCGTCAAGCCTGGAGATGTCAATTCTAGGCACATAGTTCCAACACAAGACTTTGATAGACGAAGAAAGAGTGGCCAATGCGTCGGCAAACTGATTTTCATCATGTGGTATGTATTGAAGCTTAATTGTCGTGAAGAACGTCAACAGTTTTCTAGCATAATCCCTGTATGGAATTAGATGCTCTTGATGCGTATACCACTTGCCGGTAACTTAGTTAATGACGAGGGCTGAATCTCCGAATATGTCGAGGTTCTTAATCCGAAGATTAATAGCCTCCTCTATTCCCATTATGCATGCCTCGTATTCCGCTTCATTGTTAGTGCAACCAAAAGTAATTCTGGCAGCGGAGGGAAAGTGAACACCTTCAGGAGTAATGAGTACGACACCAACTCCACGTCCATTGATATTGACGGCCCCATCAAACATCAACTTCCATTTGGATTCAGGGTCTGGCCCCTCCTCCGGAAGTGGTTCCTCGCAATCATTTGCTTTGAGGTACATGATGTCCTCATCAGGGAAATCAAACTTCATTGGATGATAATCGTCTTCAAGAGGTTGTTGTGCAAGGTAATCCGACAATAAACTTCCCTTGATGGCTTTCTGAGAAGTATATTGGATGTCGTATTCAGTTAAAATCATCTGCCACCTAGTAACCCTTCCGGTTAAAGCTGGTTTCTCAAAGATGTACTTGACATGATCCATTTTGGAAATGAGCAGTGTGGTATGAGTCAACATGTACTACCTCAGTCGGCAAGCAACCCATACCAAAGCGCAACAAGTTTTCTCGAGCAGTGAGTAACGGGATTCACAGTCGGTAAACTTTTTGCTAAGGTAATAAATAGCGTACTCTTTTCGACCAGATTCGTCATGTTGGCCTAGAACACACCCCATTGACCCTTCTAGCACGGTTAAGTACATGATCAAAGGTCTTCCTTCAACTGGAGGCATTAGAATTGGAGGCTCCTGCAAATATTCTTTTATCTTGTCAAAAGCTCTTTGGCAGTCTTCGTTCCACCTGACCGTTTGCTATTTTCTTAGCAGTTTGAATATTGGTTTGCACGTGGCAGTTAGATGAGATATGAACCGAGAAATGTAGTTCAACCTCCCTAAAAACCCGCACACTTCTTTTTCTGTTCTCGGTGCAGGAATATCTTGAATAGCTTTTACTTTTGCAGGATCTACCTCAATCCCTTTCTGACTAACAATGAAACCCAGCAGTTTCCCGGAACGCACTCCGAAAGTGCACTTGTTTGGATTCAACCTCAGCTTGTATTTGATCAGTCTGTCAAACAGCTTCTTCAGATTGACCAAATGCTCTTCTTCGTTTCGGGACTTAGCAATCATATCGTCCACATAACACTCAATCTCCTTGTGTATCATGTCGTGGAACAATGTGACCATCGCCCGCTGATAAGTTGCCCCGGCGTTCTTCAAACCAAAGGGAATGACCTTATAGCAGAATGTACCCCACGGGGTAATGAACGTTGTTTTCTCCATGTCTTCCGGTGCCATCTTAATCTGGTTATATCCGGAGAAGCCATCCATGAAGGAAAATACCGAGAATTGAGCCGTATTGTCTACCAACACGTTAATGTGAGGTAACAGAAAATCATCTTTTGGGCTCGCTCTATTCAAATCCCGGTAGTCAACGCACATCCGGACCTTGCCGTCTTTCTTTGGTACAGGTACAATGTTAGCTACCCAAGGTGGGTAACTAGTTACAGCAAGGAAGCCGGCATCCCATTGCTTCTGAACCTCCTCTTTGGTCTTCATCGCCATGTCAGGACGAGTTCTTCTCAATTTCTGTTTCACAGGAGGACAGTCCTCTCTCAAAGGCAGCTTATGCACAACGATGTCGGTATCCAACCCTGGCATATCTTGATATGACCAAGCAAAGATATCCACATACTCTCTCAGCATACTGATCAGCTCTTCCTTGACGTCGGCCTGCAGACTGGCCCCGATTTTGATCTCTTTCTTCACATCTTCACTGCCAATGTTGATGATCTCAATTTCTTCTTGATGAGGCTGAATAACCCGTTCATCTTGTTTCAACAATCTGACCAATTCTTCAGGGAGTTCACAGTCTTCCTCAACCCCTTCATCAGCTTGGTAGACAGGATTGTCAAAGTCATGCATAGTCATAGCAGGAACGTTATCAATGGAATCCGGATGATCAACACTGCACAGATGATGTGCTTATTCAGAATCTGCTTATTTTGAAAAAGAGACGCTAACACAAAACAAAAAGGAAAAACACATTGCCATTTTTACGTTTTTGTGAAAAGTTTTTAAAAACAAAGAAAGAGAACACAATTTGTCTGAAAATGTCCTTTTATTTCATAGCAAAATAAAGATGCATACAAAACATGGTGGCCCAAAACAATGGATTTTAGCATCTTGGGCAGAATGCTGGATTTGACAATGCAGTATGATAGTAAAAGGAAACAAAATAATTACTCTGAGTGCCAGGTAACTTGGACAATGTCTTCAGCAGACCAGTTTTTCAGCTCCTCGCCGGGCACACACGGGTGAATCCAGTTGTCCCAGTCACCGTCACTGCCCCCATCTTGGCTTGTTGCACAAATCTGGTTGCGGTCGAGCATCCCAGCACTTGTAAAGGTAATGGATTTACCACTTGGAGTAGATCCACCAGGCTGATACCCCAAACCAAACTTTTCGTCTTTCTTTTCTAATTCCAGCAATTTCCCCCAGCCTTGGGCACTTCCTGACTGAATCACCTCCTTTTCCTGCTTGTAGGAATGGATGGAGGTACCTTCTTTCTCACTGCTCTTCTCTTCAGGAGTCAAGATGCTGACGTTGACTGCTTCGAAGGATTGGTATAGAGTCTCATGGATCTCTCCATCCATCTCTACATACTTGAACATCGACAAGTGGCTTACGAAGATGTCCTCCTCTCCGCATACTATGATTACCTGGCCGTCAACCACATATTTGAGCTTCTGATGCAGGGTTGAAGTTACAGCTCCAGTAGAATGTATCCATGGGCGGCCCAACAAGCAGCTATATGCAGGCTGGATGTCCATGACGTAGAAGATACTTTTGAAAACTTGAGAACCTATTTTGATGGGTAACTCAACTTCTCCAAAAACTGATCTTCTCGAACCATCAAAAGCTTTGACAATCAAATCACTTGGTCTCATGACTATCCTATCAACATTGAGCTTCATTAATTCCTTCTTCGGAAGCACATTAAGGGAAGAGCCTGTTGTCGCTCCCGACAGATGAGACTGGCTCAAATGAGGTACAGACGCGAACGGTCGGCGAAAGGATGAAATGAAAAGAGTCGCCAGCTAGGCATTTTTATCCCGAAGGAAAGGCAATGCTGCATAGACCTGGGAAAAGATATGGATAAGACGGTTGCGAACCAGAGAGACTGATAAAGGGGGTTGGTTACAACCTGGGAAGGTATTAGCACCCAGATTTTCCGTCGTACTCGACGGGATCCACGCTTAAAAGATTTGTGTTTTAAAGGGGTAGTGTCAATGCAATCTGTGTATAAAATAGCTGGAAAAGGATGTACAAGTGTCAGTGTAAAAGAAAAGTGAAGTGTATAAGTGAAGTGTCAGTGTAAGAATAAAGATGAAATGCTCAAGAATATGAGGCTAAAATAATAAGACTGGAAAGAAGGGGAATATACAGAGACTTTTGTTCGATAACTGTTAAGTTATGCCTACGTATCCTCTCGTGCAATGAGGAAGTCAGAACACCGTAGTTCGACCCAAAGAGACTGAAAGGTGAATTGACTTGTGAACTGCTTGCTTGTCTATGCTCAAGTGTATGACCTGTCTGGCTCAGGTGCAAACGGTCTTGCATTAGACGGAAGAAGCAAGTTCTCGTTTGTGAGTGAATGAGATGAGAAAAGAATCCCGAAGGAGACGATTATTGTTTGTTTTGAGTTTTAAGTCTTTTATTGCTTTTGAAGGTTTGTCATAAGTTAATGAGCTTAAGCCTAAACCAATGGATTTAGTAAACTCATCACATCTTCCCTCTGATTAGGGGTAATGAGAATACCTTAAGTGTGAAGTCAACTTCTCACACTTAAACACCTTTGATGTAGGATTAAGATCATTAACCTACTTGTGATTATTTAGATGTTTTTGGTGGTTTTTGTTTAGTGTTAAGTAATGAGATTAAGCCATAATCAGGGATTAAACAGACTCATTACACCATCCTAATAGAAGGATAATAGATGAGAATGTTTAAGCTGAGGAAAGCCCCTCAACTTAATCCATGATTAGGGATTAAACCCATGACAAAACAAAGCCTTTATTAAGTGGATTTTAGTTAATGATAAGATGATGAAGTGAGTTTTATGGTTTGTAAGACAACTTGAGGGGGACTTGTCCATTAACACTAGGGTTAGTCCTTCTTAACCAATTAAGGAAGAATTAGAACCCTAATGCAAGGCCCAAGTTACAAGCTTGATGTCTTGATGATTATTAGATGAATTGATTAAAGGATTTAAACACATTAAGGGTTTAACACTTAGGATTAAAGTTATACACTCCATCCTAATAGAAGGATGCATGCATAAGCTTAATCACAAAGCCTTAAAGCCTTTATGGTTTAGTCCTTGATTATGAGGTGAGAAGAGAAGACTCAATGAGACACAAAGGTAAAATCTAAATGGGGGGGACTAATCAAAACCCTAATTATTGTCATGCTTGGTTGTTCCTAAGGTTTGTGAGGTTTACAAGAGAGATCTTCAGAGGAACCACCAGGAAGCAGATGAAAGGAGCAAAGAGAAGCAAAGTAACTTGCTTCATTTAAGAAGACAAGTCACTTGAAGAAAGAAAGTAAGAAGAGCAAGAATGAGCAAGCTCAATCTCTAACACAAGACAAAATGCAGCAATGATGCATAAGAGAGATGAAAAGAAATTGTGAGAAGTGAAGGCAAATTCACTTCTCAAAGTAATTTACCACCTGAAAGATTAGTGAAAGGAATGCAATGCAATGCAAAATGAGATGGAATGGCATGATGCAAACCAACACCAGAAGCATGAACATGATGTTAATGATGCTAAGAGATGATACAAACATGAAACAATGCATGAGGATGATCATACAAACATGTGGATGCAGGAGAAGCATGCTTGGAACCATGAACATACATGAAAAGTTATGGAATGCAAATGACATACAACATGGAAAATGAAAGATGCAATGATCAAACATGATTCTAATATGTCTTAAGATGTGTCATGGATCAAATGGATGCATAAAATGTCATGGCAAGTCATGGTATGCAAGCAAATGCAAGATGAATGCAAAAGAAAGCCCCAAATTAGGGTTTATGATCAATGCACAAAACAAAAACCAAAACCAGAAGCAAACATTGTCGCTCCCACCAAATGAAGCCGGGTCAAATGGGGTACAGACGCGAACGGTCGGCGAGAGGGACAATGAGTACACACAGCAGTGAACTCACTGGAAAAGAAAAGAGTCGCCAGCTAGGCATTTTTATCCTGGAGGAAAGGCAATGCTGCATAGGCCTAGAAAAAGATGGATAAGACGGTTTGCGAACCAGAGAGACTGAGAAAGGGGGTTGGTTACAACCTGGGAAGGTATTAGCACCCAGATTTTCCGTCGTACTCGACGGGATCCACGCTTAAAAGATTTGTGTTTCAAAGGGGTAGTGTCAGTGCAATGTGTGTATAAAAGGGAGCTGGAAAAGGTGTACAGGTGTCAGTGTAAGGAGTGCAAAGCGTATAAATGATGTATCAGTGTAGGAATGAGAATGAATTACTCATGATAATGGGGCTAAGAGAAAGATGCTGGAAAGAGGGGGAATATACAGAGACTTTTGTTCGATAACTGTTAAGTTATGCCTACGTATCCTCTCGTGCAATGAGGAAGTCAGAACACCGTAGTTCGACCCAAAGAGACTGAAAGATGAATTGACTTGTGAACTGCTTACTTGCCTATGCTCAAGTGTATGATCTGTCTGGCACAGATGCAAACTGTCTTGCATTAGACGGGAGAAGCAAGTTCTCGTTTGTGAGTGGATGAGATGAGAAAAGAATCCCGAGGGAGACGATTATTGTTTGTTTTTGTGTTTTCAGTCTTTTATTGCTTTTTGGATGTTTGTCATAAGTTAATGAGCTTAAGCCTAAACCAATGGATTTAGTAAACTCATCACATCTTCCCTCTGTTTAGGGGTAATGAGAATACCTTAAGTGTGAAGTCAGATTCTCACACTTAATCACCTTTGGTATAGGATTAAGATCATTAACCTACTTGCGATTAATTAGATGTTTTTGTTGTTTTTGTTTAGTGTTGAGTAATGAGATTAAGCCATAATCATGGATTAAACAGACTCATTACACCATCCTAATAGAAGGATAATAGATGAGAATGTTCAAGCTGAGGAAAGCTCCTCAACTTAATCCATGGTTAGGGATTAAAATCATGACAAAACAAACCTTTATTAGATGGATTTTATTAATGATAGGATGATGAAGTGAGTTTTATGATTTGTAAGACAACTTGAGGGGGACTTGTCCATTAACACTAGGGTTAGTCCTTCTTAACCAATTAAGGAAGAATTAGAACCCTAATGCAAGGCCCAAGTTACAAGTGTGATGTCTTGATACTTATTAAGTGAATTGATTAAGAGATTTAAACACATTAAGGGTTGAACACTTAGGATTAAAGTTATACACTCCATCCTAATAGAAGGATGCAGGCATAAGCTTAATCACAAAGCCTTAAAGCCTTTAGGGTTTAGTCCCTGATTATGAGATGAGAAGAGAAGACTCAAAAGAGACACAAAGGTGAAACTAAGAGGGGAGACTAATCAGAACCCTAATCATTGTCATGCTTGGTTGTTCCTAAGGTTTGTTAGGTTTTCAAGAGAAATCTTCAATGGAACCACCAGGAAGCAGATGAAAGGATCAAGAGAAGCAAAGTGACTTGCTTCTTTCAAGAAGTCAAGTCACTTGAAGAAAGAAAGTAAGAAGAACAAGAATGAGCAAGCTCAAACTCAAACACAAACAAAAATGCAGCAATGGATGCAAGGGAGATGGAAAGAAAAGATATGAGAAGTGAAGGCAAATTCACTTCTCAGCATCACTTACCACCTGAAATGTTAGAAAAGAAATGCAATGCAATGCCAAATGAGATGAAGTGATATGATGGAAAACAAAACCAGAAGCATGTTGGTGATGATAATGATGCTATGAAGTGCTGCAAACATGAGGCAAGGCATGGAGATGTTCATACAAGATCATGGATGCAAGTGATGCAAGTTAGGACACATGAACATACATGAAAAGTTATGAGATGCATATGGCATACAACATGGCAAATGGAAGATGCAATGATCAAACATGCTTTCAATATGTCTTATGATGTCAAATGAGTCAAATGGATGCATAAAATGTCATGGCAAGTCATGCTATACAAGAGAATGCAAGATGGATGCAAATGGAAGCCCAAATTAGGGTTTATGGATCAAACAACAAACAAAAACCAAAAACAGAAGCAAACCCTAAGATAAAAAATGAAAAATGCCACCCAAAGAAACCCTAATCCCATACTAAACCAAAGTCCAAAGGGGAGGTCTCAACTCTTAACCAATCTCAAGTTATGATTTTTTTCTAAGTTATTAGGTTTTTTAGGGTTCCTAAACAAAAGAAATGCCAAACAAATTAAAAATGAGGAATCAAATCATGGCCATTTTATCTCAAAAACTACATGCTAAACTCAAAACAATGCAAAAAGAAACAATGTCCAACTCTTCCTAGATAGGCAGAAATGATTTTTTGAACTTATGATCAAAATAATGCACAAAAAATGATTTAATTCAATGAAAAATTCTCAAAATGCATCAAGATCAAAAAAGAAATTTGGTTTGAAGGTTGGACAATGTTTCTAAATGTCTTAGAACATTTCATGAATTTTTTGGTGATTTTTAAATACCTAAAAGTATTTTTAATAAATTAATTCTCATTAATCAATTAAAAATAATCTTTTAAATATTTAAAAATACTTTTTTAATGGTAAAAATAAAAATAAAAATGTTTTTGTGTCATAAAAATTAATAAAACTCAGGAGAAAAAGTTTCATAATTTTTACACATTTTTTACTATTTTAAAATAATTGTGCAAGTAAAAGAAAAAGAAAATGAATAAAAATGAATATAATGGAAAGTCAACCAAATGAGGGGCCAGGATTGAATCTGGGGAGAACCTGGTTGACTGCGCGCGCAGATCAAAGGCTGAAATTCAAACCTCTTAATTTCAATTAATTAAATTAATTAATCCTGATTATGAATTAATGATACGATCTGGACCATACACACGTGCGCGGGAAGCCAGATCCAAGGGTCCATATTTGAATTTTGCCCTAACCCTAATTAACTCACTAATTACTTTCAGGCTGCCGGAGAAGACTTCCGGTCGTCTTCTCCGGCCAGCATCTCCCTTGAAAATCCCCAAAACCCTAAAAACCTAACTAAAATGAAATCTAAGAACTGGGAAATGATCCCCACTCACTCACGAACCAAAACCCCATCTCAAAACAAATTTATATTTCCTAACAAGGCTGAATCGAAGCAAGAAAAAATTAGGGCACGCAAGTTTCAGAGAGCAATTAAACTCTCATTTCATCACCATTTGCAAAACCAAAGGCATATTCATGATCAGGAAGACACAAAGAACAAGCTTAAAACAAAAGAAATGATTTCTGGAAAAATATTTCTTGAGCTACCTGAGATTCGAAGCTTTCACTCTGATGACTTTCTGGCCCTTTCTCCTTGTGCAATCCACTCCTTAGGACCCCTTGATGATGTTTGAATGCTTTGGAGGAGTTTATATTGGCTGGATGAGGAGTTTGACGAGCTTCTGCTCAAGCTCAGTTGGAAATGGCAGTGATGATTCAGGCAGTTTCAGGCCATTGTGAATGGTTCTTTGTGATCCAGATGGTGAGTGGAGAAGCTTTGTAAAGTTTGTTTGGATGTTTGTAAGCTGTGGAAGGTGATTCGAAGAGAAATGCAGGCTGAGGTGAAAATGGTGAAGTGGTTTTGTGGTTGGTTTCAGGCCTGGCTCTTGGCTGGTTTCTTCTCAATGAATCATGGTGAGATGCTTGGTGAAAATGGTTTTGATGTTTGGTGGCTGGGCAGAGAGATTCGAAGCAAAATGCAGCTAGGGTGTGTTTTGTGAATGTGTTGTTGTGTAGTCTTTCAGCCTTGCTTCTTCATATCTTTGGCTTGCCAAGGGATATTGTATTTTAATCCCATAGGTCAGATGATTTGACATGGCCTATAGTGATTGGTAAGTTTGCTTTTGCTCAAAGTCCACCTTTTGTGTAAGAGAAGTATGGCTTGGTTCTAGGCTTAGTACAAGGCATGGGCTGCGCAGCAGGGGTGAGGGGAAAGGCTAGCCAAAGTCAGCATCCAAAGGTTGCAAGTTGTAGGAAGTGTGATCATGAGTTTTGCAAGTTGTGGCTTTTTGGTTCACATGGAAAGATCTTATCCCAAAAGCCATGAAACATGAGCAAAGCCTAGTCCATTCTGAATTTTAGGACTTACATGATGTTTATGTGATGGTTTGATGGCAATTAGAAGTTGCAATTTGCCTTGGTACATGATTTTGCAATTTTCACACTTGGTGCACAACTTGAAAATCAATGATTTTTGCCAACTTTGTCACACCATAACTTTTGATCCAAGAAGAATTTGATCATGTTCTTGTACTTTTTGAAAAGGGAAAGATGAGATCTACAACTTTCATGACCAAAGTTTTTTTATTTGAAGCATTTTTGGATCAAGAATTAAGGCTTGAAAAATGACCAAAAATGAGGCATTCTTGAAAAGTCAACTATGCCCAAAAAGTCAACATTTGCAAAACTTCCAAATTCTTGATTTCTATGAACTTCAACCTTCTTCCATGATCAAATAAAGATCATATACACTCAAAATGATGAAGATCACCCATTGGTTGGGTCATTGGGGGCCTCAGATGCCCTGATTTTACACTGACTTGTTTGAAAAGTCAACCCCTGATCAGATGACTTCCCCATGGAATTTCTTCATGAAAATTGATATGCATACTCCCTATACCATATAGATACCAATGGAAACAAGAATGACCAAAAAATTTGGAGTTATGGCCTCTGAAACCAAAACCCTAATTTTTAGGTCAACTGTGCAGTCAAACTTGGCTCTGCATCCATCCAAACCCTAGTTCTTGTGATTCTTTGGAATTTTTGATTTTGAGAGGATGTAATATGATACTTGAACACATATGGGTCCCTTTGAAGTGATTGGTTGCCTTTGGAGTGGCTCAAGGGGCTCTTGGATTGCTCAGACCACAAACCCTAGGTGCAGATGACTTAGAACCAATGCAGTGACTCAAAAAATGGGATATGAGGGGATATGATTGTGTTTATGCATATGAAATGATCACAAGCCATGGTGAGATGGGTGAGGGAAAATTTGGGGTTTTTACAGCTGCCCCTATTCAAGCATGAGTTAGCTGTGCAGGGTGTAAGCGAAGGCTTAACAGGCAAACAAGATAACTTGTGGTTGAATATCAAAGACAGTCCAAAATTTGCACTCACAAAAAGAAGAAGAAAAGGGATATAGATTGTAAAGAAAAATAAAGTATATTGTAAAGTGTGGGCGACGGAGGACGACCGTCGAGCAGAGGACGACTGCTGAGTAAAGAGTAATGACGGGGACGGCCGACATGCTGGGGATAAAAGGTAAAGCCAAGACGGGGACGGCCGACTAGCTGGGTAAAATCAAATTATGATGGGGACGGCCATCAGGATAAAGCTGTAAAATTTTCTGGGAGTTAATGAAACATGACGGGGACGGCCATCAAGTTCATACAGCAAGGTAACCGACGATGGGGACGGCCATCGGGCTAAAAGAAAAGGAAAAGGGACCACGACGGGGACGGCCATCGGGTTAAAGAATAAATGAAATAAACAGATGATGGGGTACGGCCATCAAAGGTGAAGGACGATCACCTAGCAGGGGACGGATGCTCTGTTGGGTAATAAAGGAATTATGATGGGGACGGCCATCAAAGGTGGAGGACGACCACCTGGCAGGGTACGGCTGCCGAAAATATCAACGATGGGGACGACCATCGGATAGAAAAGGTCAACGATGGGGACGGCCATCGGACGAGCATGATGGAGGACGACCATCAAGAAGTGGAGGACGACCACTCAGTAGGGTACGGCTGCTCTCGAGGTTTCTCATGACATAGGACGAATGCCAGATAACCAAAATCAACAATGGGGGACGGCCATTGGATGACATGATGAAGGACGATCATCAAGAGGTGGAGGACGACCACCTAGCAGGGGACGGCTGCTAAAATCAACGATGGGGACGGCCATCGAATGAGCACGATGGAGGACGACCATCAAGAGGTGGAGGACGACCACCTAGCAGGGTACGGCTGCTCTCAGGGTTTATCATAACACAGGACGAGTGTCAGATAAAAAGAAAATTCGTTTTGCGATCTACTGGGGAATAGCAAACACGGACGAGTGTTCACATCCAAGAAACAAAGGGTATGAGTGTTTAGATGTTGTGTATAGATTAAAAATGCGGACGAGCATCCTTAAGACTATGATACGGACGAGTATCAGGTAGAAACAAACTGACACGTGCTCAGAGATGATGATACGGACGAGTATCAATGGGTTAACAAAGAACACGGACGAGTGTTGAATCTGAGGGGACTCTTCTGGGGAATAGTAGACACAGACGAGTATCTATATTCAAGAAGACACAAGTGTTTGACACGGTGTATGGATTAAAGATGCGGACGAGCATCCTTAAGACTATGATACGGACGAGTATCATGTAGAAACTAACACTAGACGCAATGTTCTGAGATGATGGTACGGACGAGTACCAACTGGTTAACAAAGAACAAAGACTACTGTTGAATCTGTGGGTATATAACTGGTATATACAAGATACGGACGAGTATCTGTATAAGAGCGAGTGGTGTATAAATGAGTATTTAACTGCTGGGGAGGGTGACACGGACAAGTGTCAAAAGGAGAAAAGTGTAATATGAACAAGTATCTGATATACAAAGTCTAGACGACTGCGCTGGGGATACGACACAGACGGGTGCCAAAAAAGTGTATATAAGTATATGTTAGTGCAAAAAGGATGTCTTTGGCTTTCTGCTGGTGATTTAACACGGACGGGCGTCAGGAAGTATCTGTAGTACGGGTGATCTTGTTTGTAAAATATATTCAGGCGACTTTTCTGGGGAGTGATGACACGGACGGGTGTCAAAAGGTGCATACACTGGTGTTTGTGATTTGTGAGGCAACTGCTTTTGCTGGTAACTCTGGTGGGGATTTTTCTTCTGTATGTACTCTTCATTCTGATGAATGGTTAATATTCACAAGTGTTCGATTCACAACATGACTTATGATTGTGCTATGTGTTTGAATTTTGCCGTAATGCTCCGTATTAGACGGAATGCTACGCTTTGTGGGTGAATATGATGCGAATGCCATGATTATGCAAAGATACCAAAACCGGGATTCAGATCCCGTTGCTGCGAAGATCTTTGATCGATCTGCTTGAAATAGGCATCCCAGCTGGGGATGAGATCATTGGTAGATCTAATAAGATGATATTTGCTTGGGGATATAGGTCGCCGATTGACATATCCTTTGAAATGAGAGACCCAACTGGGGGTTTGTAGAAGCTTTCTTCACTCTGTTGTGATCTTCTATGCGCTGCTCTCCTGGATAGAGGCTGGGGATTCTGTGGGGAGATGATTCCCTGACCTTACATTCTGCCGAGGAAGAACGATTGGTAATACAGCTGGGGAATGTAATGAGAGGCAAACTCAGCTGGGGAGAAAGCCCCTTGAGTGCTAAGACTGTTTGTTGATTTGCCAACTTGCTGGGATGTAACTTGCATGCCCCAGGTTGCGTTCTGGATACCTGCAATTCTGCAAAGATAAGGAGACGCACAAAAGGTCCCGAGGTATCCTTTACTGGATTCCGTCATAGGAGTTAAGCATTCTCAAGAGTAAGTATATTCCCTGCAAGCATGTGTTTCCTTTTTTAGTGAAAAACATCTGTACTTATGCAATTAGTTTTAGAGACATCAGACATTCTTTGCAAACGAAATATGTACAAGACGAAACATGACTGAAAAATCTGATTTTATTAATTCTTGTGCCCTGAATTGGCAAGATACAGTCAAGGAAACAAATCTCCTAAGATAAGGAGATTGTTACAAATTGAGAAACAAAGTGCTGGCGATGTTGACGACGCTTTCAAAGGAGCTTCTTCTTCTGCTATGACTCGTATGACAATGACGTTCTTCTCGCCTTGCTTTCTGAAGAAGGCTGATTCTGATTGAAGCTTGATCCTTTTGAAGCTTTCCAAGTTGCAAGTGATACAGACGAATTCAGAATGCAGTTGTTCGCTTATTCCCTTATTTTGCATGGATCGCCCTTTCGGGTTTTCAATCCATCGGGATACCCATTTTTGCCTGAGTTGTCCAATGCGGCTTTTCAACTCAGCGGGTTTACATTTTTATTTATTTTCCCTTATTTTTGCCCGAGTCTTTTATTCTGTTTCTGACTCGCCGGGATGCCCTATTTTTTCCCGGACTTACATTCTGTTTTTATGTCCAGCGGGTCATTTTTATGCGAAGTATTTTTTAACTGCATCTGAATTCACAGGGGACGGGAAATCTTCACCATCCATGGTGCTGAGCATCAGCGCTCCACCAGAGAAAACTTTCTTTACAACAAATGGTCCTTCATAATTTGGAGTCCATTTGCCCCTGTGGTCTGTATGAGGAGGGAGGATTCTTTTCAGCACAAGATCTCCCACTTGGTACTCTCGGTGCCTGACTTTCTGATCGAAGGCTCTCTTCATTCTCTTCTGATACAGCTGCCCATGACAGATTGCAGCCAATCTTTTCTCTTCGATCAGACTCAGTTGCTCGTATCGGGCCCTAACCCATTCTGCTTCGTTCAGCTTAACATCCATCAATATCCGCAGAGAGGGTAGTTCAACTTCAACTGGTAGGGCTGCTTCCATACCATACACAAGTTGATACGGTGTTGCCCCAGTGGATGTCCTGATTGATGTGCGGTACCCATGCAAGGCAAATGGTAGCATTTCGTGCCAGTCTTTGTAGGTGATTACCATCTTCTGCACAATCTTCTTGATATTTTTGTTAGCTGCCTCAACAGCGCCATTCATCTTTGGCATGTAAGGAGAAGAATTGTGATGTTGGATCTTGAAGTCCCGGCATAGTTCTGCCATCATTTTATTGTTCAGGTTGGAACCATTATCAGTAATGATTCGCTCGGGCACTCCGTACCGACAGATGATATCTCTCTTTAGGAATCGGGCTACCACTTTCCTTGTAACATTTGCATATGAGGCTGCTTCAACCCACTTGGTGAAATAGTCGATGGCGACCAGGATGAATCTGTGGCCGTTTGAAGCAGTTGGCTCAATCTTGCCGATCATATCAATGCCCCACATGGCAAAGGGCCATGGTGAAGACATGATGTTCAAAGGATTGGGAGGCACATGCACCTTATCTGCGTAGATCTGGCATTTATGACATTTTCTGGCATAAGCACAATAGTCTGCATCCATTGTGATCCAATAATAGCCTGATCTTAACAACTTTTTAGCCATGGCATGCCCTCCGGCATGGGTACCAAAAGACCCTTCATGCACTTCAGGCATCAATAAATCTGCTTCCGTCTTGTCAACACATCTGAGGAGTACCATGTCAAAGTTCCTTTTGTACAAAGACCCATCAGTGTTCAGAAAGAAACTTCCAGCAAGCCTTCTCAAAGTCTTCTTATCATTGGAAGATGCCCCAGGTGGGTATGTTTGATCCTCCAAGAAGCACTTAATATCATGGAACCAAGGCTTATCGTCTTTGACAACATCCGCTGCAAATACATATGCTGGTCTATCAAGTCTGGACACTGAAATTTGAGGTACAAAGTTGGCAGCTTGAACTTTGATCATGGATGAAATGGTAGCAAGAGCATCTGCAAACTGATTCTCGTCCCGAGGGATATACTCAAGCTTGACTGTTGTGAAGAAAGTCAATAACCTTCTTGTATAATCCCTGTAAGGTATCAGATGATCTTGGTGGGTGTACCATTTTCCGTTGGTTTGATTGATTACCAGAGCTGAATCTCCGAATACAGTCAACGTCTTGATCCTGAGGTCAATGGCTTCCTCAAGACCCATAATGCAAGCTTCGTATTCAGCTTCGTTGTTAGTGCAGTTGAAAGTGAGTTTTGCCGAGAAAGGCATGTGAACTCCTTTTGGTGAGTGTCGCTCCCGACAAATGAAACTGGATCAGATGAAGGTACAGACGCGAACGGTCGGCGAGAAGGACAATGAGAACACACAGCCGTGAACTCACTGGAGAATGAATAGAGTCGCCAGCTAGGCATTTTTATCCCGGAGGAAAGGCAATGCTGCATAAGCCTAGAAAGAGATGGATAAGACGGTTTGCGAACCAGAGAGACTGAGAAAGGGGGTTGGTTACAACCTGGGAAGGTATTAGCACCCAGATTGTCCGTCGTACTCGACGGGATCCACGCTTAAAAGACTTGTGTTTTAAAGGGGTAGTGTCAGTGCATTTTGTGTGTAAAATAGCTGGAAAAGAATGTACAGGTGTCAGTGTAAAAGAAGTGAGGTGTATAAATGTACAGTGTCAGTGCAGGAACAAGAATGAATTACTCAAGATTATAAGGCTTAAAGAATGAAGCTGGAAAGAGGGGGAATATACAGAGACTTTTGTTCGATAACTGTTAAGTTATGCCTACGTATCCTCTCGTGCAATGAGGAAGTCAGAACACCGTAGTTCGACCCAAAGAGACTGAAAGATGAATTGACTTGTGAACTGCTTACTTGCCTATGCTCAAGTGTATAACCTGTCTGGCTCAGGTGCAAACTGTCTTGCATTAGACGGAAGAAGCAAGTTCTCGTTTGTGAGTGAAGGTGATGAGAGAAGAATCCCGAAGGAGACGATTATTGTTTGTTTTTGAGTTTTCAGTCTTTTATTGCTTTTGAAAGTTTGTCATAAGTTAATGAGCTTAAGCCTAAACCAATGGATTTGGTAAACTCATCACATCATCCCTCTAATTAGGGGTAATGAGAATTACCTTAAGTGTGAAGTCAGATTCTCACACTTAATCACCTTTGATGTAGGATTAAGATCATTAACCTACTTGTGATTATTTAGATGTTTTTGTGGTTTTTTTGTTTAGTGTTAAGTAATGAGGTTAAGCCATAATCAAAGATTAAACAGACTCATTACACCATCCTAATAGAAGGATAATAGATGAGAGTGTTTAAGCTGAGGAAAGCTCCTCAACTTAATCCATGATTAGGGATTAAACTCATGACAAAACAAGCCTTTGATTAAGTGGATTTTATTTAATGATATGATGATGAAGTGAGTTTTATGATTTGTAAGACAACTTGAGGGGGACTTGTCCATTAACACTAGGGTTAGTCCTTCTTAACCAATTAAGGAAGAATTAGAACCCTAATGCAAGGCCCAAGTTACAAGTGTGATGTCTTGATACTTATTAAGTGAATTGATTAAAGGATTTAAACACATTAAGGGTTTAACACTTAGGATTAAAGTTATACACTCCATCCTAAGAGAAGGATGCAGGCATAAGCTTAATCACAAAGCCTTAAAGCCTTTAGGGTTTAGTCCCTGATTATGAGATGAGAGGAGAAAACTCAAAAGAGACACAAAGGTAAAACTAAGAAGGGGGGACTAATCAAAACCCTAATCATTGTCATGCTTGGTTGTTCCTAAGGTTTGTGAGGTTTTCAAGAGAAATCTTCAATGGAACCACCAGGAAGAGATGAAAGGATCAAGAGAAGCAAAGCAACTTGCTTCATTCAAGAAGTCAAGTCACTTGAAGAGAGAAAGTGGGAAGAAGAAGAATGAGCAAGCTCATACCCAAGCACATACAAAATGCAGCATGGATGCAAGAGAGATGGAAAGAAAAGTTATTGAGAAGTGAAGGCAAATTCACTTCTCAAAGTCACTTACCACCTGAAAGGTTAGAAAAGGAATGCAATGCAATGCAAAATGGGATAAGATGACATGATGAGAAACAAAACCAGAAGCATATACATGATGCTAATGATGCTATGAGATGCTACAAACATGAGGCAGCACATGGATATGCTCATACAAGTTCATGGGTGCAAATGGTGCAAGCTTAGAAGCATGGATACACATGACAAGTTAGGAAGCATACAAAGCATATAACATGGCAAATATGTAATGCAATGATCAAACATACTTTCTACATGTCTTATGATGTTAAATGAATCAAATGGAGGCATGGAATGGCATGGCAAGTCATGTTATGCAAGAGAATGCAAGAGGTATGCAAATGGAAGCCCAAATTAGGGTTTATGGATCAAACAACAAACAAAAACCAAAAACAGAAGCAAACCCTAAGATAAAAAATGGAAAATGCCACCCAAAGAAACCCTAAACCTATACTAAACCAAAGTCCAAAGGGGAGGTCTCAACTCTCAACCAATCTCAAGATATGAATTTTCTAAGTTATTAGGGTTTTTAGGGCTCTTAAACAAAAGAAATACCAAATAAATTGAAAATGAGGAAACAAAACATGGCCATTTTACCCTAGAAACTACATGCTAAACACAAAACAATGCAAGAAGAATCAATGTCCAACTCTTCTTAGATAGGCAGAAAAGAATTTTTGAACTTATGATCAAAATAATGCACAAAATAGGATTTAATTCAATGAGAAATTCTTAAAATGCATCAAGATCTAAAAAGAAATTTGGTTTGAAGGTTGGACAATGTTTCTAAATGTCTTAGAACATTTCATGAATTTTTTGGTGATTTTTAAATACCTAAAAGTATTTTTAATTAATTAATTTCCATTAATCAATTAAAAATAATCTTTTAAATATTTAAAAATACTTTTTTAATGATAAAAAATAAAATAAAAATATTTTTGGGTCATAAAAATTAATAAAACTCAGAAGAAAAAGTTTCATAATTTTATGCATTTTTTACTATTTTAAATTAATTGTGCAAATAAAAGGAAATAAAATGAAATTAAAATGAATTTTTAATGAATTAATGAGAAGTAATCAGATCCTAAGGTGGAGATTCAAACTCACACGCGCGGGAGTTGACTGCGCGCCACATCTCACGGCTCAGATTCAAATTTGCTAATTAATGCTTAAAACCCTAACCCTGCCGTTAATCACTTTCAGATGACCGGAACAGTGTTCCGGTCATCTTCTCCGTTCACCTCAATACGCTATCTCTCTCCCCAGGCCAAATCAGAAGCTCTAAATCTCCAGAAATCATCTACGAACTATCCTAAGCACGAATCCAACATCAAATCATGTTTAAACTCACACACAAACAAGAATCGAAGCAATGAAATTTCTAGGTCAAACTTTCAGAACACCATAACAAGCTCATTTCTTGCTCATTTTCAAAAGTAAATAGATCCCAATGATCAGTGCAACATGCTAAACAAGATTCTAATAAGAAAATGGAGTTCTGGAAAAAAAAGTTCATGGTGTCACCTGAGATGGAGCTTTTGATTTAGGAGCTTTCTGGATGATTCTTTGGCTCAATCAGGTCCCAATGATCCACCTTTGAAGCTTTGAATGCTTAGTTGGAGTTTAAACAACCTCTGGAGTGAGTTTGCAGAAGCTCTGACCAAGGGCATGTGAAAATCGTATTTGAGACATGGGGTGTTTCAGGCCAAAACAAAGGTTGGTTTCTGGTCAGTGAGGTGAGTAGAGATTGTTGGTGGAGTTTGTTCTTGTGTTTGAGGTTTGTGGAGAGAGATTCGAAAGAAAATGCAGGCTGAGGTGAAGAATGGCAATGGGGTGTTCTTGCTCAAATCAAGCCTGGCTCTTGGTGCTTTGAGGTCTATGAAGTATGGTGAGTTGAAGTGTGGAAATGGTTTGAGTGTTCTGAGCTTGTGGAGGCAGATTCGAAGGCTTATGCAAAAAGGAGTGTTTTTGTGAATGTGTTCTTGTGAATGGTTTCAGCCTTGCTAGATGTATGGAATGGCTTGCTCTTTGTCCACATAAACCTCTCTCATTGGTCAGATGATTGGACATGTGCTTTATTGATTGGTAAGTCACCTTTTGCAAAAAAGTCAAATTTTGTAAGGGATGGCATGGGCTAAGCTCTAGCTAAGTACAATGGGCATGGGCTGCGCAGCATGATGTGTGTGTGAGGCTAGCTTGGTTCAAGGGCCAATGCAGCAAGTTGGTGAAGAGAAATGAGTGGTTTTGCAACTTGTTACTTTATGGTTTACATGAAAGAAAGTCTTGTTACATGAACCAAAACATGAGAAACCTTGGTCCAATTCTGATTTGTAAGACCTATAGAATGTTTGTATGCTGGTTTGAAATGAACTAGAGGTTGCAATTGGCTTTGGTCCATGATTTTGCAAAATTTCCATTTGAGGCATGCCTTGAAAATCAATGATTTTGGCCAACTTTGCCACACCATAACTTTTGATCCAAGAAGAGTTTGATCATGTTCTTGTACTTTTTGAAAAGGGAAAAATGAGATCTACAACTCTCATGACCAAAGTTTTTCCATTTGAAGCATTTTTGGATCAAGAATCAAGGCTTGAAAAATGACCTAAAATGAAGCATTCTTGAAAAGTCAACTATGCCCAAAAAGTCAACATTTGCAAAAACCCTAAATTCTTGATTTTTATGAACTTCAACCTTCTTCCATGATCAAATAAAGATCATATACACTCAAAATGATGAAGATCACCCATTGGTTGGGTCATTGGGGGCCTCAGATGCCCTGATTTTACACTGACTTGTCTGAAAAGTCAACCCTTGATCAGATGACTTCCCCATGGAATTTCTTCATAAAAATTGATATGCATACTTCCTATACCATATAGAGACAAATGGAAACAAGAATGACCAAAAAATTTGGGGTTATGGCCTCTGAAACCAAAACCCTAATTTTAGGTCAACTGTGCAGTCAATCCTGGCTCTGCATCCACCCAAACCCTAGTTCTTGTGATTCCTTTGAAATCTTGACTTTGAGAGGATGTAATATGATATAAGAACTCACATGGACCCCTTTGAAGTGATTGGTAGCCTTTGGGGTGGCTCAAGAGGCTTTTGGCTTGCTCAGATCACAAACCCTAGGTGCAGATGACTTAGAAACTATGCAGTGAATCAAAAATGAGATATGAGATGGTATGATTGTGTTTATGCACATGAGAGTGATCACAAGCCATGGTGAAATGGGTGAGGGCAAATTTGGGGTGTTTACAGCTGCCCCTATTCAAACATGAGTTAGCTGTGCAGGATGTAAGCGACGGCTTAACAGGCAAACAAGATAACTTGTGGTTGAATACCAAAGACAGTCCAAAATTTGCACTCACATAATGAAGAAGAAAAGGGATATAGATTGTAAAAAGGAAAATAAAGTATGTTGTAAAGCGGGAAACAACGCAATGACGGGGACGGCCGACATGCTGGGGATAAAAGGTAAAGCCAAGACGGGGACGGCCGACTAGCTGGGGAAAGCCAAAATATGATGGGGACGGCCATCAGGATAAAGTTGTAAAATTTTCTGGGAGTTAATGAAACATGACGGGGACGGCCATCAAGTTCATAAAGCAAGGTAACCGACGATGGGGACGGCCACCGGGCTAAAGGAAAAGGGACCACGACGGGGACGGCCATCGGGTTAAAGAATAAATGAAATAAACAGATGATGGGGTACGGCCATCAAAGGTGAAGGACGATCACCTAGCAGGGGACGGCTGCTCTGTTGGGGAATAAAAGAAATATGATAGGGACGGCCATCAAAGGTGGAGGACGACCACCTGGCAGGGTACGGCTGCCGAAAATATCGCGACATAGGACGGATGCCAGATAAAAGGTCGACGATGGGGACGGCCATCGGATGAGCATGATGGAGGACGACCATCAAGAAGTGGAGGACGACCACTCAGCAGGGGACGGCTGCTCTCAAGGCTTATCATAACACAGGACGAGTGTCAGATAACCAAAATCAACAATGGGGGACGGCCATTGGATGATGAAGGACGATCATCAAAAGGTGGAGGACGACCACCTAGCAGGGGACGGCTGCTAAAAAGATCAACGATGGGGACGGCCATCGGATGAGCATGATGGAGGACGACCATCAAGAAGTGAAGGACGACCACTCAGCAGGGGACGGCTGCTCTCAGGGTTTATCATAACACAGGACGAGTGTTAGATAAAAAGGAAAAGATTTGCTTTGTTGGCGATCTACTGGGGATATAGTGAACATGGACGAGTGTTCACAACCCAGAAAGGAAAGTATAAGTGTTTGGTATTGTGTATAGATTAGAGATGCGGACGAGCATCCTTAAGACTATGATACAGACGAGTATCATGTAGAAGCAAACTGACACATGTTCAGAGATGATGATACAGACGAGTATCAACGGGTTAACAAAGAACACGGACGAGTGTTGAATCTGAAGGGACTCTTCTGGGGAATAGTAGACACGGACGAGTGTCTATATTCAAGAAGACAAAAGTGTTTTGACACAGTGTATGGACTAAAGATGCGGACGAGCATCCTTAAGACTATGATACGGACGAGTATCATGTAGAAACAAACATTAGACGCAATATTCTGAGATGATGATACGAACGAGTACCAACTGGTTAACAAAGAACAAGGACTACTGTCGAATCTATGGGGAGATAAGTGATGGTGTATACAAGATACGGACGAGTATCTGTATAAGTGTATCGTGAGTAGTGAGTACATATAGATGAGTGTTTTAACTGCTGGGGAGAGCGACACGGGCGAGTGTCAAAAGGAGAAGAGTGTAATATAAACAAGTATTCTGATATACAAAATCTAGGCGACTGCGCTGGGGATATGACACGGACGGGTGTCAGGAAAGTGTATATATAGGTATATGTGGGTGCAAAGAGGATGTCTTTGGCTTTCTGCTGGTAATATGACACGGACGGGTGTCATGAAGTATCTGTAATACGGGTGATTTTGTTATAAAGAGTGTCCAGACGACTTTACTGGGGAGTGATGATACGGACGGGTATCAAAAGGAAATATGCTGGTATTTGTGAATATGGGGCAACTGTTTTTGCTGGGACTCTGGTGAGGATTTCTGTACAATGATGATGAACGATTATTAATCACAAGTGTTAATCCAGAACATGGCTTATGATTATGCTATGCGTTTGATTTTTGCCGTAATGCTCCGTATTAGACGGAATGCTACGCTCTGAGGGGATATTATGATGCAAATGCCATGATTATGCAAAGATATCAAACCGGGATTCGGATCCCGTTGCCGTGAAGATCTCTGGTTGATCTGTTTGAGGTGAACCTCCTAGCTGGGGATGAGATCATTGGTAGATCCGGAGAGATGTATCCACTTGGGGATATATATGCCACTGATTGACATATCCTTGTAATATGGGACCCAGCTGGGGTTTGTAGAAGCTTTCTTCACTCTGTTGTGACTTCTTCGTGCGTCGCTCTTCCGGATAGAGGCTGAGGATTCTGTGGGGAGATGATTCCCTGACTCCTGTACTCAGCTGAGGATGAAATGGTTGGTACAACAGCTGGGGGATGCTGTTGGTAGCTCAGCTGGGGAGAGTAACAAGAGGCAACTCAGCTGGGGATAGAGCATTTCGGATGCTGAGATCTTTTGTTGATTTGCCAGCTTGATGAGATGTAGCTTGCATGCCCCAAGTTGCGTCCTGTATACCTGCGATCCTGCAAAGTTAAGGAAACGCACAAAAGGTCCCGAGGTATCCTTTACTGGATTCCGTCATAGGAGTTAAGCATTTTCGAGAGTAAGTATATTCCCTGTAAGCATGTGTTTTATTATTATTATTTTTGGGAGAAAAACATCTGTACTTATGCAATTGATTTTTTAGAGACATCAGACATCCTTTGCAAATAAAAATATACAAAACGAAACATGACTGAAAAAGTCTGATTTTATTAATTCATGTGCCCTGAATTGGCAAGATATAGTCAAAGAAACATGTCTCCTGAAATGAGGAGATTGTTACAAATTGAGAAACAAAGTGCTGACAGTGTTGACGACGCTTTGAGGAGCTTCCTCTGCTGCTATGACCCGTATGACAATGACGTTCTTCTCGTCTTGCTTTCTGAAAAGGCTGATTCTGATCGAAGCTTGATCCTTTCGAAGCTTACCAAGTTGCTGACAATACAGACGAATTCAGAGTGCAGTTGTTCGCTTATTCCCTTATTTTGCATGGGTCGCCCTTTCGGATTTTCAATCCATCGAGATACCCATTTTTGCCTGAGTTGTCCAATGCGGCTTTTCAACTCAGCGGGTGTACATTTTTCATTTATTTTCCCTTATTTTTTCCCGAGTCTTTTATTCTGTTTTTGACTCGCCGGGATGCCCTATTTTTGCCTGGACTTACATTCTGTTTTTATGTCCAGCGGGTCATTTTTATACGAAGTATTTTTTAACTGCATCTGAATTCACAGGGGATGGGAAATCTTCACCATCCATGGTGCTGAGCATCAATGCTCCACCAGAGAAAACTTTCTTCACCACGAATGGTCCTTCATAATTTGGAGTCCATTTGCCCCTGTGGTCTGTATGAGGAGGGAGGATTCTCTTCAGCACAAGATCTCCCACTTGGTACTCTCGGTGCCTGACTTTCTGATCGAAGGCTTTCTTCATTCTCTTCTGATATAGCTGCCCATGACAGATTGCAGCCAATCTTTTCTCTTCGATCAGACTCAGTTGTTCGTATCGGGCCCTAACCCATTTTGCTTCACTCAGTTTAACATCCATTAGTACCCGCAGAGAGGGTAATTCAACTTCAACAGGTAGGACTGCCTCCATACCATACACAAGCTGATACGGCGTTGCCCCAGTGGATGTCCTAATTGACGTGCGGTACCCATGCAAGGCAAATGGTAGCATCTCGTGCCAATCTTTGTATGTGACTACCATCTTCTGCACAATCTTCTTGATATTTTTATTTGCTGCCTCAACAGCGCCATTCATCTTTGGCCTGTAAGGAGAAGAGTTGTGATGTTGGATCTTGAAGTCCCGGCATAATTCTGCCATCATTTTATTGTTTAGATTGGAACCATTATCAGTAATGATTCGCTCGGGCACTCCATATCGACAGATGATATCTCTCTTCAGAAATCTGGCTACCACTTGTCTTGTGACGTTTGCATATGAGGCTGCTTCAACCCACTTGGTGAAATAGTCGATGGCGACCAGGATGAATCTGTGGCCATTTGAAGCAGTTGGCTCAATCTTGCCAATCATGTCGATGCCCCACATGGCAAAGGGCCATGGTGAAGACATGATGTTCAAAGGATTCGGAGGTACATGCACTTTATCTGCGTAGATCTGGCATTTGTGGCATTTCCTGGCATAGGCACAACAGTCTGCATCCATTGTGATCCAATAATAGCCTGATCTTAACAACTTCTTAGCCATTGCATGTCCTCCAGCATGGGTACCAAAAGAGCCTTCATGCACTTCATGCATCAACAAATCTGCTTCCGTCTTGTCAACACATCTGAGGAGTACCATATCAAAGTTCCTTTTGTATAAAGACCCATCAGTGTTCAGAAAGAAACTTCCAGCAAGCCTTCTCAAAGTTTTCTTATCATTGGAAGATGCCCCAGGTGGGTATGTCTGATCCTCCAAGAAGCACTTAATATCATGGAACCAAGGCTTATCATCTTTGACAACATCTGCTGCGAATACATATGCTGGTCTATCAAGTCTCGATACTGAAATCTGAGGTACAAAGTTAGCAGCTTGAACTTTGATCATGGACGAAATGGTAGCGAGAGCATCTGCAAACTGATTCTCGTCCCGTGGGATATACTCAAGCTTGACTGTTGTGAAGAAAGTCAATAACCTTCTTGTATAATCCCTGTAAGGTATCAGATGATCCTGGTGTGTATACCATTTCCCATTGGTCTGATTGATTACCAAAGCTGAATCTCCGAATACGGTCAATGTCTTGATCCTGAGGTCAATGGCTTCCTCAAGACCCATAATGCAAGCTTCGTTGTTAGTGCAGTTGAAAGTGAGTTTTGCCGAGAAAGGCATGTGAACTCCTTTGGGTGTAACGAGTACTGCACCAACACCACGACCATTCATATTAACAGCCCCATCAAACATCATAGTCCATTCTTCTTCTGGGTCAGGCCCTTCAGTGTGAATAGGCTCTTCATGATCTTTTGATTTTATGAACATGATGTCTTCATCAGGGAAGTCAAATCTCATAGGCTGGTAATCATCAATAGGTTGCTCAGCAAGATATTCAGATAGTACACTGCCCTTGATGGCTTTCTGAGATGTGTACTGTATGTCGTATTCTGTAAGGATCATTTGCCATCTTGCAACCCGTCCGGTAAGAGCTGGCTTCTCGAAAATGTACTTAACTGGGTCCATTTTTGATATCAACAAAGTAGTGTGGGTCAACATATACTGCCTCAGTCGGCGAGCAGCCCACGCTAAAGCACAGCAAGTTTTCTCGAGCAGTGAATAACGTTGTTCACAGTCGGTAAACTTTTTGCTTAGGTAGTATATTGCATACTCTTTTCGACCAGACTCGTCATGCTGGCCTAGCACACACCCCATTGACTCTTCTAATACTGTCAGGTACATAATCAGAGGTCTTCCTTCAACTGGCGGCATAAGGATTGGAGGTTCCTGCAGATACTCCTTGATCTTATCAAAAGCCTTCTGGCAATCTTCTTTCCACCTGACCGTCTGTTCTTTTCTTAACAGCTTTAACAAAGGTTCACAAGTTGCTGTCAGGTGAGATATGAACCTTGAAATGTAGTTCAATCGACCTAAGAACCCTCGAACTTCTTTCTCTGTTCTTGGTGCAGGCATCTCTGGTATAGCTTTGACTTTATCAGGGTCAACTTCAATCCCCTTCTCGCTTACAATAAAACCCAGCAGCTTACCGGATCGCACCCCGAATGTGCATTTGTTGGGGTTCAACTTCAGTTGGTACTTTCTCAGACGCTTGAACAACTTGAGTAGATTCACCAGATGATCTTCTTCAGTAAGGGACTTGGCAATCATATCATCCACATAACATTCTATTTCTTTGTGGATCATATCGTGGAATAATGTTACCATAGCCCGTTGATACGTTGCACCGGCATTCTTGAGCCCAAATGGCATTACCTTGTAGCAGAACGTGCCCCAGGGCGTGATGAATGTTGTCTTCTCCATGTCTTCAGGTGACATTTTAATCTGGTTGTATCCTGAAAATCCATCCATGAAGGAGAATACCGAGAACTGAGCCGTGTTATCAACCAATACATCAATGTGAGGTAGAGGGAAATCATCTTTCGGGCTGGCTCTGTTCAGATCCCGGTAGTCAACGCACATCCTTACTTTGCCGTCCTTCTTAGGCACAGGTACTATATTAGCAACCCACGGCGGGTAGCTAGTTACAGCAAGGAACCCGGCGTCCCATTGCTTTTGTACCTCTTCCTTGATTTTCATAGCCATGTCTGGACGAGTACGGCGCAGCTTCTGTTTGACTGGAGGGCATTCTTCTCTCAAAGGCAGCTTGTGCACAACAATGTCGGTATCCAACCCTGGCATGTCTTGATACGACCAAGCAAACACATCCACATACTCTTGAAGTAGATCAACCAGTTGCTTCTTCACTGAGTCTTGCAGGCAGGCCCCGATTTTAACCTCTTTCATGTCTTCCTCTGTACCAAGATTAATCACTTTAACCTCCTCCTGGTGAGGGGTAATAACCTTTTCCTCTTGTCTTAACAACCTGGCTAGCTCTTCGGGAAGCTCATATTCTTCTTCAACCCCTTCATCAGCTTGATTGATTGGATTGTCAAAGTCATACGAAGTCATAGCCGTGCTGTTGTCGGTGCTGTCTGGGAGGCAATCTCTGCAAGGGTTTAATTTGTTCATTTTAGTGATCTGATTTTAGTCTTATTTAGAAAAGTGAAATGAAGTTGTCATTTTGAAAACACTGCCATTTATTTTTTGTACAAAAAAGAAAAATGGAAAAACAGTGAACGAAAAGAAAAAGACTCATTTGCAAAAAGATGTCTGATATTTCATTAATTGATCTTGTTTGCACAAAAAAGTACAGATGGCCCGATTACAAAATGAGTCTTGTCATCTTGGGCAAGATGCAAGACTTTGATGCATGCTTATAAAAATACAGGAAATAATAATTACTCTGCATGAGTAACTCTTATAATTTCCTGGGAAGACCAGTTCGAGACACTGCTCCCCGGGATCTTTGGACGAATCCAGCTTTCCAGGTTGCGTTCTTCTTCCAGCTCGTCTTCCAGACAGTTGATAGCATCGGGGGTAAGCATCCCCCCACTGACAAAACCAGGCTCTCCAGCAGCCTTTGCTTGATGTTGAGTTGGTCTGTAACCCAACCCAAATTTGTCTTTCTTCTCCTCCACAGCTAAAACTTTGCCCCAGCCCAGGGCAGTTCCTTCCTCAACAACCTTCCGGGCTTGTTGGTATGATGACATGGAGATCCCAGATACAGCAGATGCTTCATTGACATTCAAGGCTTCAAATCCTTGGCTCATTGTTTCATGAATCTCTCCATCCATCTCAATGTACTTATAAGTAGCCAGATGGCTAACAAATATGTCCTCCTCCCCACAGATTGTAACAACTTGGCCTTCCCACTCAAATTTTAACTTTTGGTGAAGGGTAGACGTTATTGCGCCGGCGGCGTGAATCCAGGGTCTACCCAGCAAACAGCTGTAGGCGGGCTGAATGTCCATCACATAAAAGATAGTTTTAAAGGTCTGTGGGCCAATTGTCACAGGTAGCTCAATCTCTCCCAGAACCGATCTCTTAGAACCATCAAAGGCTCTTACTACCAGGTTGCTGGGTCTCAATGCCAGTCCATCATATTCTAACTTCACCAGAGCCTTCTTTGGTAAGACATTCAGGGACGAACCTGTGTCTACCAGCACATGAGAAAGGACAGCTCCTTTGCATTCCATGGTTATGTGCAAGGCTTTGTTGTGGTTGCGGCCATCCGCTGTCAAGTCAGTATTGGTGAACCCTAGCCCATTGCTAGCAGTAACATTTCCAACCACGGTTTCCAACTGGTTGACAGTAATCTCTTCAGGCACGTAAGCTGCGTGCAAGACTTTGAGTAATGCATTCCGATGGGCTTCGGAACACATCAGCAGTGAGAGGATAGAGATTTTGGATGGCGTCCGGTGAAGCTGATCCACAATTTTGTAATCACTCTTTTTGATGATTCTCATAAACTCATCAACTTCTTGATCGAACGGCGTCTTCAAGGCTTCCTTAACAGCTTGATCTTCCTGCACCGGGATCTTCCCTTTTGCCTTGGCAGCAGCTTCTGCTTCGGCAGTAGGTCTTTGCATTGGTGGAGCAAAGAGACGTCCGCTTCGAGTGAAGCCTCCGCCTCCCCCCACATTATCTACTTGTGGTGCAGGTGTTGATGTTTCCAGAGTGATTCTTTTTCCCTCGCAGTACACGTCTGAGCCATAGTGCCAAGGGATGGCCCTATTGCTTTCATATGGTACTGGTCCAGGCACCGTGACAGTGACTGGACTGATTGCCGCTGCTGAAGGGACTGTAATTGTTTGTGGATCATAAAAGATTGTAACTGGTGCTCTGGTGGGAGCAGCACCTTCTGAATGGTAGGCAGAGTTATTCTCAGGATCATAAAATATGGTGACAGTAGAGACATCTTCATGATTTGTTGCTGGAGTTGTAGGAGATATTGGCGGAAGAATGGATGTTGTCGTTGTAGGAGTCTCGAAGTGGAGTGAAGCTGAAGTTGTAGCAGGAAGATTTGTTGTAAACTGATCAGTTGAGATGATGGATGACGTACTTGTTGATGAAGCCGAAGAATTGTCAGGAACAATAGTTGCTGCAGTTGTAGGAGGTTCTGAAACCGTTGCTGATGATATTGTTGGATGTGTTGGAAATGATGTAGTGATCTGGAGCTGGCCACTCTGAATAAGGCCATCTATGCCATTCCTCAGATTATCGCACCCATTTACTGAAATATTGCAGTAAGCACAACCCAATTCACACCCTGGGAACATCTGACATTCCAAGAGCTGAGCCTTGATTTCTACCAATGGTGTCCTGATCTGTCCCACACTGGTTATTAAATAAGACGGCTTGTCTTCTTCAATAGCGTTAATTCGGGGACCACCATGATTTGGCATTGGGTTCTTATTAACATTGGGCGGTGGTGCGAAATTCAGAGCCTTGGAGTCTACCAGGTCTTGTACCTTCATATGCAGAGCCCTGCATTTTTCTGTACTGTGGCCAGGTGCGTTTGAATGAAAAGCACACCTAGCATTGGAGTCATAATTCCTTGGTAGACTGTTGGGATCCGGAGGTGCCAACGTTCTTAGCTCAACCAGGTTGAGTTTCAGAAGCTGTGGTAGTAAAGTAGCATATGGCATGGGGATCGGATCAATCACTCTGTTAGCTTGAGATGGCCTTTGTTGAAATGGCCTTTGTTGACTGTTGTTGTTGGTGTTGCTGTTGTTGTAATTCCTTGGAGGATACTGATTTTGCTGGTGGTACTGAGGTTGTTGTTGATAGTTTTGCTGTGGCGGTTGATAGACTGGCTGAGGATGAGCTGGAGCAGGAATGGTGACTGCTGCTATTGACCTTTGAACATATTGGGGCCTGCCCCTGTTTGAATGGATGGCATTGGTCTCGCCAGTTCTTCTCGGGCCTGCAAAAGGCTTTCTTGTACTACTGGACGAGCTTGCACCGTTGTCAGATATCTTACCCATCTTTAACAAGCTTTCAATTCTCTCCCCGGCTATGACAACATCTGCAAAGCTAGTGGAAGAGAAAGCAGCCAACCTGTCAATATATGTTCCCTGAAGGGTGTTCATGAACATATCTGCCATTTCCCGTTCAGACATAGGTGGTTGAACAGCAGCAGCCAGTTGCCTCCATCTCTGGGCATATTCTCGGAAACTCTCCCTTGAAGACTGTGACATTCCCATCAGGAGGGTCCTGTTGGGTGCCATGTCTAGATTATATTGATACTGTCTGATGAAGGCTTCTGCCAGGTCCTTCCAGCATCTAATAGTTGCTCTTGTCAGATGGGAATACCACTCCCTCGAAGCTCCAGTCAAGCTATCTTCAAAATAGAACATCCACAATTTCTCGTCCATGGTATAAGCTTTTAATCTCCCGAGAAAAGATTGTAGATGGGTTCGAGGACAAGAAGTCCCATTATACTTTTCAAAACATGGAGGCTTGAACTTGTGGGGAATCCTAACCCCGTCTACCAAGCCCATATCCATCACGTCGAAACCCAAAGAGTTTTGAGACTCTAGGGATCTTAACTTCTCAGCTATCTCATCCAATCTTCTATCGTAAGCTTCTTCCCCAGCACCCATTACTGTGAACTGGTCTTCTTGAGGGTCTTCCTGTAGTACCCTCCCTGCTGTGGCAGTCCCTTGTATATTGACAGGGATGTTGGCCTCTGGATGGAGATGGGGTCCAAAAACTGGGGGATTGACATGAGGTTGGACCCTCTCGTTGTTACTTGTGCCAGCAGTTCCCACATGGGGCTCTTCTTGATTCTGCCTTTCCACCATGGCTCTCAATCTTTCCTGGCTCTGAGCCATGTTGTTCATAACTTCCATAAACTGAGTCATTTGATTCCTCATTTCTAGCCTTTCATTTGCCATTTGATTTCTGACCTCAGTAAGGTCCTGCTGCATCTGATCCATCTGAATTCCCGGAAGGTTGTTTCGGGTTGGATAACGGTGCGGACGGTTGAGGGGAAATACCCGGCGCCTAGCAATAGTTCCTGAACATCACAACAGAGGTTAGCAACAACAAAACAAAAACCTACAAAACAAACAAAGGGTTAGCATGCAATGCAGTTATGCTTATTTGTTCTCAAGGTATCCGGTTTGGCCTTCAGTTTTGACCCTTCCAGACCCTTGAAGATGTTGTTGAATGTTGCTTCCGAAGTAAACTAACATGAATATATTACATAAGGTGAAATAATACAACTTGTTCATTTTACAACACAAGCCCCTTAAGGGGTCAAAATACATCAAAAAAAGTAAAAGTACATGGAATAGAAACAACAACAAGCAAATGGTCAAACACCAAGGCTAAACTCATCCTCACGAACTTCCTTGAGAAGTGCTTCGGTCACAGGATCAGCCGGACGCTCCGTGAGATTCCGGATAAGGAGGTTCCGGGTTGCAACAGCTGCTGCTAGCTTTTTGTGCTGAGTTTGGTCCTTGGACCTCTTCACCCCTGCTTTAATCTTCAATTCTGATATTTCCCTCTGGGCTGCTGCCAGGGCTTCTTGCTGTTCTTTTGCATTAGCTTCAAGTTGCTCCATCTTGTCTTGAACTCTCTTGTCCTCCAGGGTACGAGCCTCGGTGATCCTGACCCACCGGGCTTGACTCTCCTTCAAGTACAAGTCTGTTCTTGCCCTCTGGAACTGGGCTTCTTTGCAAGCATTCTTCAGAATTTGTTCACCAGCCTTAGACTTTTTGATATAATCCCCAGACTTTTCAATCTTAGTCAAATGCTCCACTCTCAACTTCTCCAATCTCTCAATCTCCCTCATACCTTCACTCCTTTCCCGGAGGGTCTTCTGCAAAGCCTGGGTTAGCTTCTCATTTCTTTCCTTCAAGCTCTCAAACTCCTCCAAACTGATGGTGGCAGGGGGTGGTGCTGAAGATGACTCAGGCACGTCTTCTATGGTAAAGGGCATTCCAGAGAATTGGGCCCTGGCACGGGACCACTCATAATATTGTGCTGATGCCACATTATTACACTTCCCCAGAATGGTGACTCCCTTGGTTTGAACATTATCCCAGGCCCAGGCAGCCTGCCTAACAACAGCCAAACTAATCTTGTTCTCACAATAGAGAGTCTCAACCAAATCCTGTGCCTTAGGAGTGTGGACCAGTGCATAGCCCAGTTGTCGTCTAAACAGCAGAGGGTTGTAATTGATACTACCCTTAACTCCTATTAAAGGCACATTAGGAAAATGCCCACAGCTGGTGATGATATCCCTGCCCTTGGTGCTTTGAGTGCACCATCTGATATCAGCTGAAGTTAGAACAGTGAGTCTCTTAGCCCAGTTGCTTTGCTGATGAGGGTTTAAAAATGCGTTTGTCCTGGGTAGATGCATGAGAAGCCAAGTATGGAACAATGGAGCACAACACCTCACTAACCTTCCCCTCTGCTTCTCATTCCTCTGATGCACTGAATAGTAAAGATCCCCCAATAAAGTTGGCACTGGGTTCTTCAGAATGAACAGATGGATTGCATTCTTGCTAATGAATCGAGGCTCATCTGCAAACAACACAATTCCATATACACTTAGGGCCAACAAAGCACAAACAGCTTTCCACTCCCCCAGGGAAGCCTTCAGACTAGCTTGAGAAATTAAGAAGTCCAGATGAAAGCCAGGGATTCCAGCTTTAGAGGTCATATGCTGCTCAATCAAAACAGGTTCCAGATGCAAAGCCTTCGCTACTTCTCCATTAGCAGGAAAGACCATCTCAGGGTTGAAAGGAATTTCTCTCCTGATAGGCATACCAACTAATGAGGAGTACTCTTCCAATAAGGGGCCCAACTGAAAGTCTTGAAAAGTAAAACATCTCAGTGGAGGATCATAAAACTGAATGCAGGTGTGGATGAGGCTCCTCTGTGATGGGTCCAGATCCATAACCATGTCAAGTATATCCCCATAATGCTCCCTGAACAAGGGTATGTGATCTGGAGTGATCAGAGTCTGAATCCTCCTGATGTCTGATAACTCTGGTTGGAAGAAGTGATAGGTGATATTGCTCTTTTTAGGAGCCATGATGCTGAGACTGAGTAGAGACAGGTACTGATGCTGATGCTGAAGAAGAGGGCCACTGATTGGTTGGTGCTGGTGATAACTGAAGCAGCTGCTGATAACTGAAGCAGGTGCTGGTGAAGATAGGTCAATACTGAAGATGGGGTCAAAACCAAAACCAAATGAAGATGGATACCCTGAAACAAATAAGTAAATGTCAATATGATGCAATGATTATGTATGCAAATGATATGCAAAGGGTCTGTGACTGAGCTGGATCTGATCAAAATGCCCTGATATAGGTCCAAGTGTGTTCAAGAATTCCAGATGGAGGTCTATAGATCCAGTAACCAAGGTAGGGGGCTCAAATAAAGAGCCATATGTCCAGGGTTTTAGAATCACAAGAACTGTCCAACATGGAGTACTCTTAACAAATCAAAGTAACAGGGTATTCTGAGGTCAAGGTACCTGCAAACCTGTAAACAGCCCAACCCCCTCACAGGTGGTGTTCTAGAACAAGGATCCTCAGACTTGGATCAGTTATGAGAAGTGTAAACATTTCCAACCCGGAGGTACAGTGTTTACAATAACCATAACAATTCCTCCTCTAATTCACCTCAGTTTCTGAAGGTCAATACTAAAGGTCATCCAGACTTAGCAGGCTTCCCAGATAGCCCTAGCATTGCAGGAAATCTGCAACACAGAGTTCTCAAGAAGAAACCCACATCTGAACCGTGTTTCATATTCCCGCACCAGACCGAGATGGAATGGGAAAGAATATGATTCACTCTATCCTAGGTGTCACTCAGGTCCCAGGTGTAGGACCTTAACTCTCAATAGAACCCCACCCACCAAAGCAAACAACAGATCCAGCCAGCAACATGACAGTATGATATATACAAATGCACTAAAGAAAAGCAGTAAAGCAAACTGTACATAAATCAATAAACAAAAATAAATACAAGCACAAATAAGCACATAACACCCCAGTAAACACAAATCAATCAAGCGCTAGGAGGAACCCACAAAAAGAACCAGAAGCCCTGGTTGCAATATAAGGGTCCCCAGCAGAGTCGCCAAGCTGTCGCTCCCGACAAATGAAACTGGATCAGATGAAGGTACAGACGCGAACGGTCGGCGAGAGGGACAATGAGAACACACAGCCGTGAACTCACTGGAGAATGAATAGAGTCGCCAGCTAGGCATTTTTATCCCGGAGGAAAGGCAATGCTGCATAAGCCTAGAAAGAGATGGATAAGACGGTTTGCGAACCAGAGAGACTGAGAAAGGGGGTTGGTTACAACCTGGGAAGGTATTAGCACCCAGATTGTCCGTCGTACTCGACGGGATCCACGCTTAAAAGACTTGTGTTTTAAAGGGGTAGTGTCAGTGCATTTTGTGTGTAAAATAGCTGGAAAAGAATGTACAGGTGTCAGTGTAAAAGAAGTGAGGTGTATAAATGTACAGTGTCAGTGCAGGAACAAGAATGAATTGCTCAAGATTATAAGGCTTAAAGAATGAAGCTGGAAAGAGGGGGAATATACAGAGACTTTTGTTCGATAACTGTTAAGTTATGCCTACGTATCCTCTCGTGCAATGAGGAAGTCAGAACACCGTAGTTCGACCCAAAGAGACTGAAAGATGAATTGACTTGTGAACTGCTTACTTGCCTATGCTCAAGTGTATAACCTGTCTGGCTCAGGTGCAAACTGTCTTGCATTAGACGGAAGAAGCAAGTTCTCGTTTGTGAGTGAAGGTGATGAGAGAAGAATCCCGAAGGAGACGATTATTGTTTGTTTTTGAGTTTTCAGTCTTTTATTGCTTTTGAAAGTTTGTCATAAGTTAATGAGCTTAAGCCTAAACCAATGGATTTGGTAAACTCATCACATCATCCCTCTAATTAGGGGTAATGAGAATTACCTTAAGTGTGAAGTCAGATTCTCACACTTAATCACCTTTGATGTAGGATTAAGATCATTAACCTACTTGTGATTATTTAGATGTTTTTGTGGTTTTTTTGTTTAGTGTTAAGTAATGAGGTTAAGCCATAATCAAAGATTAAACAGACTCATTATACCATCCTAATAGAAGGATAATAGATGAGAGTGTTTAAGCTGAGGAAAGCTCCTCAACTTAATCCATGATTAGGGATTAAACTCATGACAAAACAAGCCTTTGATTAAGTGGATTTTATTTAATGATATGATGATGAAGTGAGTTTTATGATTTGTAAGACAACTTGAGGGGGACTTGTCCATTAACACTAGGGTTAGTCCTTCTTAACCAATTAAGGAAGAATTAGAACCCTAATGCAAGGCCCAAGTTACAAGTGTGATGTCTTGATACTTATTAAGTGAATTGATTAAAGGATTTAAACACATTAAGGGTTTAACACTTAGGATTAAAGTTATACACTCCATCCTAAGAGAAGGATGCAGGCATAAGCTTAATCACAAAGCCTTAAAGCCTTTAGGGTTTAGTCCCTGATTATGAGATGAGAGGAGAAAACTCAAAAGAGACACAAAGGTAAAACTAAGAAGGGGGGACTAATCAAAACCCTAATCATTGTCATGCTTGGTTGTTCCTAAGGTTTGTGAGGTTTTCAAGAGAAATCTTCAATGGAACCACTAGGAAGAGATGAAAGGATCAAGAGAAGCAAAGCAACTTGCTTCATTCAAGAAGTCAAGTCACTTGAAGAGAGAAAGTGGGAAGAAGAAGAATGAGCAAGCTCATACCCAAGCACATACAAAATGCAGCATGGATGCAAGAGAGATGGAAAGAAAAGTTATTGAGAAGTGAAGGCAAATTCACTTCTCAAAGTCACTTACCACCTGAAAGGTTAGAAAAGGAATGCAATGCAATGCAAAATGGGATAAGATGACATGATGAGAAACAAAACCAGAAGCATATACATGATGCTAATGATGCTATGAGATGCTACAAACATGAGGCAGCACATGGATATGCTCATACAAGTTCATGGGTGCAAATGGTGCAAGCTTAGAAGCATGGATACACATGACAAGTTAGGAAGCATACAAAGCATATAACATGGCAAATATGTAATGCAATGATCAAACATACTTTCTACATGTCTTATGATGTTAAATGAATCAAATGGAGGCATGGAATGGCATGGCAAGTCATGTTATGCAAGAGAATGCAAGAGGTATGCAAATGGAAGCCCAAATTAGGGTTTATGGATCAAACAACAAACAAAAACCAAAAACAGAAGCAAACCCTAAGATAAAAAATGGAAAATTCCACCCAAAGAAACCCTAAACCTATACTAAACCAAAGTCCAAAGGGGAGGTCTCAACTCTCAACCAATCTCAAGATATGAATTTTCTAAGTTATTAGGGTTTTTAGGGCTCTTAAACAAAAGAAATACCAAACAAATTGAAAATGAGGAAACAAAACATGGCCATTTTACCCTAGAAACTACATGCTAAACACAAAACAATGCAAGAAGAATCAATGTCCAACTCTTCTTAGATAGGCAGAAAAGAATTTTTGAACTTATGATCAAAATAATGCACAAAATAGGATTTAATTCAATGAGAAATTCTTAAAATGCATCAAGATCTAAAAAGAAATTTGGTTTGAAGGTTGGACAATGTTTCTAAATGTCTTAGAACATTTCATGAATTTTTTGGTGATTTTTAAATACCTAAAAGTATTTTTAATTAATTAATTTCCATTAATCAATTAAAAATAATCTTTTAAATATTTAAAAATACTTTTTTAATGATAAAAAATAAAATAAAAATATTTTTGGGTCATAACAATTAATAAAACTCAGAAGAAAAAGTTTCATAATTTTTATGCATTTTTTACTATTTTAAATTAATTGTGCAAATAAAAGGAAATAAAATGAAATTAAAATGAATTTTTAATGAATTAATGAGAAGTAATCAGATCCTAAGGTGGAGATTCAAACTCACACGCGCGGGAGTTGACTGCGCGCCACATCTCACGGCTCAGATTCAAATTTGCTAATTAATGCTTAAAACCCTAACCCTGCCGTTAATCACTTTCAGATGACCGGAACAGTGTTCCGGTCATCTTCTCCGTTCACCTCAATACGCTATCTCTCTCCCCAGGCCAAATCAGAAGCTCTAAATCTCCAGAAATCATCTACCAACTATCCTAAGCACGAATCCAACATCAAATCATGTTTAAACTCACACACAAACAAGAATCGAAGCAATGAAATTTCTAGGTCAAACTTTCAGAACACCATAACAAGCTCATTTCTTGCTCATTTTCAAAAGTAAATAGATCCCAATGATCAGTGCAACATGCTAAACAAGATTCTAATAAGAAAATGGAGTTCTGGAAAAAAAAGTTCATGGTGTCACCTGAGATGGAGCTTTTGATTTAGGAGCTTTCTGGATGATTCTTTGGCTCAATCAGGTCCCAATGATCCACCTTTGAAGCTTTGGATGCTTAGTTGGAGTTTAAACAACCTCTGGAGTGAGTTTGCAGAAGCTCTGACCAAGGGCATGTGAAAATCGTATTTGAGACATGGGGTGTTTCAGGCCAAAACAAAGGTTGGTTTCTGGTCAGTGAGGTGAGTAGAGATTGTTGGTGGAGTTTGTTCTTGTGTTTGAGGTTTGTGGAGAGAGATTCGAAAGAAAATGCAGGCTGAGGTGAAGAATGGAAATAGGGTGTTCTTGCTCAAATCAAGCCTGGCTCTTGGTGCTTTGAGGTCTATGAAGTATGGTGAGTTGAAGTGTGGAAATGGTTTGAGTGTTCTGAGCTTGTGGAGGCAGATTCGAAGGCTTATGCAAAAAGGAGTGTTTTTGTGAATGTGTTCTTGTGAATGGTTTCAGCCTTGCTAGATGTATGGAATGGCTTGCTCTTTGTCCACATAAACCTCTCTCATTGGTCAGATGATTGGACATGTGCTTTATTGATTGGTAAGTCACCTTTTGCAAAAAAGTCAAATTTTGTAAGGGAGGGCATGGGCTAAGCTCTAGCTAAGTACAATGGGCATGGGCTGCGCAGCATGATGTGTGTGTGAGGCTAGCTTGGTTCAAGGGCCAATGCAGCAAGTTGGTGAAGAGAAATGAGTGGTTTTGCAACTTGTTACTTTATGGTTTACATGAAAGAAAGTCTTGTTACATGAACCAAAACATGAGAAACCTTGGTCCAATTCTGATTTGTAAGACCTATAGAATGTTTGTATGCTGGTTTGAAATGAACTAGAGGTTGCAATTGGCTTTGGTCCATGATTTTGCAAAATTTCCATTTGAGGCATGCCTTGAAAATCAATGATTTTGGCCAACTTTGCCACACCATAACTTTTGATCCAAGAAGAGTTTGATCATGTTCTTGTACTTTTTGAAAAGGAAAAAATGAGATCTACAACTCTCATGACCAAAGTTTTTCCATTTGAAGCATTTTTGGATCAAGAATCAAGGCTTGAAAAATGACCTAAAATGAAGCATTCTTGAAAAGTCAACTATGCCCAAAAAGTCAACATTTGCAAAAACCCTAAATTCTTGATTTTTATGAACTTAAACCTTCTTCCATGATCAAATAAAGATCATATACACTCAAAATGATGAAGATCACCCATTGGTTGGGTCATTGGGGGCCTCAGATGCCCTGATTTTACACTGACTTGTCTGAAAAGTCAACCCTTGATCAGATGACTTCCCCATGGAATTTCTTCATGAAAATTGATATGCATACTCCCTATACCATATAGAGACAAATGGAAACAAGAATGACCAAAAAATTTGGGGTTATGGCCTCTGAAACCAAAACCCTAATTTTAGGTCAACTGTGCAGTCAATCCTGGCTCTGCATCCACCCAAACCCTAGTTCTTGTGATTCCTTTGAAATCTTGACTTTGAGAGGATGTAATATGATATAAGAACTCACATGGACCCCTTTGAAGTGATTGGTAGCCTTTGGGGTGGCTCAAGAGGCTTTTGGCTTGCTCAGATCACAAACCCTAGGTGCAGATGACTTAGAAACTATGCAGTGAATCAAAAATGAGATATGAGATGGTATGATTGTGTTTATGCACATGAGAGTGATCACAAGCCATGGTGAAATGGGTGAGGGCAAATTTGGGGTGTTTACAGTGAGATGAGTACTGCACCAACACCACGACCATTCATGTTAACAGCCCCGTCAAACATCATAGTCCATTCTTCTTCCGGGTCCGGCCCTTCAGTGTGAATAGGCTCTTCGCGATCTTTTGCTTTAATGAACATGATGTCTTCATCAGGGAAGTCAAACCTCATAGGCTGGTAGTCATCAATGGGTTGCTCAGCAAGATATTCAGATAGTACACTGCCCTTGATGGCTTTCTGAGAAGTGTACTGGATGTCGTATTCTGTGAGAATCATCTGCCATCTTGCAACCCGTCCGGTAAGAGCTGGCTTCTCGAAAATGTACTTAACTGGGTCCATTTTGGATATCAACAAAGTAGTGTGGGTCAACATATACTGTCTCAGTCGGCGAGCAGCCCACGCTAAAGCACAGCAAGTTTTCTCGAGCAGTGAATAACGTTGTTCACAGTCGGTAAACTTTTTGCTTAGGTAGTATATTGCATACTCCTTTCGACCAGACTCGTCATGCTGGCCCAGCACACACCCCATCGATTCTTCTAATACTGTCAAGTACATTATCAGAGGTTTTCCTTCAACTGGAGGCATGAGGATTGGAGGCTCTTGCAGATATTCCTTGATCTTGTCAAAAGCCTTCTGGCAGTCTTCATTCCACCTGACCGTTTGTTCTTTCCTTAACAGCTTGAACAAAGGTTCGCAGGTTGCCGTTAGGTGAGATATGAACCGTGAAATGTAATTCAATCGACCTAAGAACCCTCGAACTTCTTTCTCAGTCCTTGGTGCAGGCATCTCTTGAATAGCTTTGACTTTATAAGGGTCAACTTCAATCCCTTTCTCGCTTACAATAAATCCCAGCAGCTTACCGGATCGCACCCCGAATGTGCATTTGTTGGGGTTCAACTTCAATTGGTACCTCCTTAGACGCTTGAACAATTTGAGCAGATTTACCAGGTGATCTTCCTCTGTAAGGGACTTGGCAATCATATCATCCACATAACACTCGATTTCCTTATGGATCATGTCGTGGAATAATGTTACCATAGCCCGTTGATACGTTGCACCGGCATTTTTGAGCCCAAATGGCATTACCTTGTAGCAGAACGTGCCCCAGGGTGTGATGAAGGTTGTCTTCTCCATGTCTTCAGGTGACATCTTAATCTGATTGTATCCTGAAAATCCGTCCATGAAGGAGAATACCGAGAACTGAGCCGTATTATCCACCAATACATCAATGTGAGGTAATGGGAAGTCATCTTTCGGGCTGGCTCTGTTCAGATCCCGGTAGTCAACGCACATCCTTACTTTGCCGTCCTTCTTAGGCACAGGCACAATATTAGCAACCCACGGTGGATAGCTAGTCACAGCAAGGAACCCGGCGTCCCATTGCTTTTGTACCTCCTCCTTGATTTTCATAGCCATGTCTGGGCGAGTACGGCGCAGTTTCTGTTTAACCGGCGGGCATTCTTCTCTCAGAGGCAGCTTGTGCACAACAATATCGGTATCCAACCCGGGCATATCTTGGTACGACCAAGCAAACACATCTACATACTCTTGAAGCAGATCAATCAGTTGTCTCTTCACTGAGTCTTGCAGGCAGGCCCCGATTTTAACTTCTTTCACGTCTTCATCTGTACCAAGATTGATCACTTCAACCTCCTCCTGGTGAGGAGTAATAACCTTTTCCTCTTGTCTTAACAACCTGGCTAGCTCTTCAGGAAGCTCATATTCTTCTTCAACCCCTTCATCAGCTTGATTGATTGGATTGTCAAAGTCATACGAAGTCATAGCCGTGCTGTTGTCGGTGCTGTCTGGAAGGCACTCTCTGCAAGGGTTAAGTTTGTTCATTTTAGTGACTTGATTTTAATCTTTATTTAGAAAAGTGAAATGAAGTTGTCATTTTGAAAACACCGCCATTTATTTTTTTGTACAAAAAGAAAAATGGAAAAACAGTAAACAAAAAGAAAAAACTCGTTTGCAAAAAGATGTCTGATATTTCATTAATTGATCTTGTTTGCACAAAAAGTACAGATGGCCCGATTACAAAATGAGTCTTGTCATCTTGGGCAAGATGCAAGACTTTGATGCATGCTTATAAAAATACAGGAAATAATAATTACTCTGCATGAGTAACTCTTATAATTTCCTGGGAAGACCAGTTCAAGACACTGCTCCCCGGGATCTTTGGACGAATCCAGCTTTCCAGGTTGCGCTCGTCTTCCAGCTCGTCTTCCAGACAATTGATAGCATCAGGGGTAAGCATCCCCCCACTCACAAAGTTGGGCTCTTTCGCAGCCGCTGCTTGACCTTGTTGAGTTGGTTTGTAACCCAACCCAAATCTGTCTTCTTTCTTCTCTACCGATAGCAATTTGCCACAGCCTTGGGCAGTTCCTTCCTCAACAACCTTCTGGGCTTGTTGGTATGATGATATTGGAGTACCAGGCACAGCTGATGTTTCATTCACATTCAAGGCTTCAAACCCCTGGCTCATTGTTTCATGGATCTCCCCATCCATCTCAATGTACTTATAGGTAGCCAGGTGGCTGACAAAAATATCCTCCTCTCCGCAGATTGTAACGATTTGACCCTCCCACTCATATTTTAACTTCTGGTGAAGGGTAGAGGTCACGGCGCCAGCAGCGTGAATCCATGGCCTACCCAATAAACAGCTGTAGGCAGGCTGTATATCCATCACGTAGAAGATAGTTGTGAAAGTCTGCGGGCCAATCGTTACGGGCAGCTCAATCTCTCCCAGAACCGATCTCTTTGAGCCATCAAAAGCTCTTACCACCAGGTTGCTAGGTCTCAATGCCAATCCGTCATACTCTAGCTTCACCAAAGCCTTTTTAGGTAGGACATTAAGGGATGACCCCGTGTCTACCAGCACATGGGAAAGGACAGCACCTTTGCATTCCATGGTTATGTGCAAGACTTTGTTGTGGTTGCGGCCTTCCGTTGTCAAATCAGTATTGGTGAACCCTAGTCCGTGACTAGCATTAACATTTCCGTCTACTGCTTCCAGCTGATTGACAGTGATCTCTCCAGGCACGTAAGCTGCGTGCAGGACTTTGAGTAGTGCATTCCGATGGGCTTCGGAGCACATAAGCAGTGATAGGATTGAGATCTTGGAAGGCGTTTGGTGAAGCTGATCCACTATTTTATAATCACTCTTTTTGATGATCCGCATGAACTCATCAACCTCTTGATCGAATGGTGTTTTCAAGGCTTCTTTAACAACTTGATCTTCCTGCACAGGGCTCTTCCCTTTTGCCTTGGCAGCAGCTTCTGCTTCGGCAGTGGGTCTTGGAATTTGTGGAGCGAAAAGACGTCCGCTTCGAGTGAAGCCTCCGCCTCCGCCCACATTGTCAATTTGTAGTGCAGGGGTTGATGATTCAAAAGTGATTCTTTGTCCTTCACAGTACAAGTCAGAGCCGTAATGCCAGGGGATGGCATTACTGCTTTCATAAGGTACGGGTCCAGGCACCGTGATGGTGACCGGACTGATTGCAGCTGTTGAAGGAACGGTGATAGTCTGAGGATCATAGTAGATTGTAACTGGTGCTCTAATGGGAGCAGCACCTTCTGAGTTGTAGACGGAGTTGTTTTCAGGATCGTAAAAGATTGTGACAGCTGAGACATCTTCCTGATTTGTTGCTGGTGTTGTAAGAGACAATGGTGGAAGGATGGATGTTGTTGTTGTAGGAGATTCAAAATGGAGTGATGCTGAAGTTGTAGCAGGAAGATTTGTTGAAAACTGATCAGTTGAGATAATAGATGAAGTAATTGTTGATGAAACCGAAGAGTTGTCAGGAACAATGGTTGTTGCAGTTGTAGGAGGTTCTGAAACCATTGCTGATGAGATTGCTGGATTTGTTGGAAATGATGTGGTGATCTGAAGCTGGCCACTCTGAATAAGGCTGTCTATGCCATTCCTCAAATTATCGCACCCATTTACAGAGATATTGCAGTAAGCACAACCTAACTCACACCCCGGGAACATTTGACATTCCAAGAGCTGAGCTTTGATTTCTACCAACGGTGTCCTGATCTGTCCCACACTGGTTATTAAATAAGACGGCTTGTCTTCTTCAATAGCGTTAATTCTAGGACCACCGTGGTTTGGCATTGGGTTTTTATTGACATTGGGTGGAGGTGCGAAATTCAGAGCTTTCGAGTCTACCAGGTCTTGTACCTTCATATGCAGAGCTCTGCACTTTTCTGTACTGTGGCCAGGTGCGTTTGAATGAAAAGCACACCTAGCATTGGAGTCATAGTTCCTGGGTAAACTGTTGGGATCCGGAGGTGCCAGTGTCCTTAGCTCAACTAGGTTGAGTTTCAGGAGTTGTGGCAGCAAGGTAGCATATGGCATAGGGATCGGATCGATCACCCTGTTAGCTTGAGAAAGCCTCTGCTGAAATGGCCTTTGCTGACTGTTGTTGTTGGTGCTGCTGTTGTTGTAATTCCTTGGAGGATACTGATTTTGCTGATGGTACTGAGGTTGTTGTTGATAGTTTTGCTGCGGCGGTTGATAGACTGGTTGAGGATGAGCCGGAGCAGGAATGGTGACTGCTGCTATTGACCTTTGAACATATTGGGGCCTGCCCCTGTTGGTGTGGATGGCATTGGTCTCGCCAGTTCTTCTCGGGCCTGCAAAAGGCTTTCTTGTACTACTGGACGAGCTTGCACCGTTGTCTGAGATCTTTCCCATTTTTAACAAGCTTTCAATTCTCTCCCCGGCTATGACAACATCTGCAAAGCTAGTGGAAGAGAAAGCAGCCAACCTGTCAATATATGTTCCCTGAAGGGTGTTCATGAACATATCTGCCATTTCCCGTTCAGACATAGGTGGTTGAACAGCAGCAGCCAATTGCCTCCATCTCTGGGCATATTCTCGGAAACTTTCCCTTGACGACTGTGACATTCCCATTAGGAGGGTCCTGTTGGGTGCCATGTCTAAGTTATACTGATACTGTCTGATGAAGGCCTCTGCCAGGTCCTTCCAGCATCTAATAGTTGCCCTTGTCAAGTGAGAGTACCATTCTCTTGACGCTCCGGTTAAGCTGTCTTCGAAATAGAACATCCAGAGCTTCTCATCCATTGTATAGGCCTTCAGCCTTCCCAGAAATGATTGTAAATGAGTCCTGGGACATGAAGTCCCGTTGTATTTTTCAAAGCAAGGAGGCTTGAACTTATGGGGGATCCTGACCCCGTCTACCAAGCCCATGTCCATGACATCGAAGCCCAAAGAGTTTTGAGATTCTAAGGACCTCAACTTCTCAGCTATCTCATCCAATCTCCTATCATAAGCTTCTTCCCCAGCACCCATTACTGTAAACTGGTCCTCTTGGGGGTCTTCTTGAAGTACCCTGGCTGCAGTGGCAGTCCCTTGAACATTTGCAGGAATATTGACCTCAGGATGGAGGTGTGGTCCAAATACCGGAGGGTTGACGTGAGGTTGGACTCTTTCATTGTTACTGGTACCGGCAGTCCCTATATGTGGATCTTCTTGATTCTGCCTTTCCACCATGGCCCTCAATCTTTCCTGGCTCTGAGCCATGTTGTTCATCACTTCCATGAACTGAGTCATTTGATTCCTCATTTCTAGCCTTTCGTTTGCCATTTGATTTCTGACCTCAGTAAGGTCCTGCTGCATTTGATCCATTTGAATGCCCGGAAGGTTGCTACGGGTCGGATAACGGTGCGGACGATTGAGGGGAAAAACTCGGCGCCTAGCAATAGTTCCTGAACATCACAACAGAGTTAGTGGCAATAAAACAAAAAACCTACAAAACAAACAACAGTGTTAGCATGCAATGCAGTTATGCTCATTTGTTCTCAAGGTATCCGGTTTGGCATTCAGTTTTGACCCTTCCAGACCCTTGAAGATGTTGTTGTTGTTGCTTGAAGAAAACTCAGATGAAGCAAACTAACACAAATATATTACAGAAGGTGAAATAATACAGCTTGTTTATTTTACAACACAAGCCCTCTAAAGGGTCAAAATACAGTACAGAAAATAAAAGTACATGGAAAGAAAGCAACAACAAACAAATGGTCAAACACCAAGACCAAACTCATCCTCACGAACTTCCTTGAGAAGTGCTTCGGTCACAGGATCAGCCGGACGCTCCGTGAGATTCCTGATGAGGAGATTCCGGGTCGTAACAGCTGCTGTTAGCTTCTTGTGCTGAGTTTGTTCTTTGGACCTCTTCACCCCTGCTTTGATCTTTAGCTCTGATATCTCCCTCTGGGCTGCTGCCAAGGCTTCTTGTTGTTCTTTTGCATTAGCTTCAAGTTGCTCCATCTTGTCTTGAACTCTCTTGTCTTCCAGGGTACGAGCCTCGGTGATCCTGACCCACCGGGCTTGACTCTCCTTCAGATACAAGTCTGTCCTTGCTCTCTGGAACTGGGCTTCTTTGCAAGCATTCTTCAGAATTTGTTCTCCAGCCTTTGACTTTTTAATGTAATCCCCAGATTTCTCAATCTTAATCAAATGTTCTACTCTTAATTTCTCCAACCTCTCAATCTCCCTCATACCTTCACTCCTCTCCCGGAGGGTCTTCTGCAAGGCCTGGGTTAGCTTCTCATTTCTTTCCTTCAAGCTCTCAAACTCTTCCAAACTGATAGTGGCAGGGGGTGGTGCTGAAGATGACTCAGGCATGTCTTCTATGGTAAAGGGCATCCCAGAGAAATGGGCCCTGGCACGGGACCACTCATAATATTGTGCTGATGCCACATTGTTGCACTTCCCTAGGATGGTCACTCCCTTGGTTTGAACATTATCCCAGGCCCAGGCCGTCTGCCTAACAATAGCCAGACTAATCTTGTTTTCACAATAAAGAGTCTCAACCAAATCCTGTGCCCTAGGAGTATGGACCAGTGCATAGCCCAGTTGCCTTCTGAACAGCAGAGGGTTGTAATTAATACTGCCCTTAACTCCTATTAGGGGCACATTGGGAAAATGCCCACAGCTGGTGATGATATCCCTGCCCTTGGTGTTCTGAGTGCACCATTTGATATCCGCTGAAGTTAGAACAGTGAGTCTTTTAGCCCAGTTGCTCTGCTGATGAGGGTTCAGAAATGCATCCGTCCTGGGTAGATGCCTGAGAAGCCAAGTGTGGAACAAAGGAGCACAACACCTCACTAACCTTCCCCTCTGCTTTTCATTCCTCTGATGCACTGAGTAGTAAAGATCCCCCAATAAAGTTGGCACTGGGTTCTTCAAGATGAAAAGATGGATTGCATTCTTGCTAATGAATCGAGGCTCATCTGCAAACAATACAATTCCATATATGCTCAAGGCCAGTAAAGCACAAACAGCTTTCCACTCTCCTAGGGAAGCTTTCAGGGTAGCTTGAGAGATCAAGAAGTCCAGATGAAAGCCAGGGATTCCAGCTTTAGAGGTCATATGCTGCTCAATCAAAACAGGTTCCAGATGCAAAGCCTTTGCTACTTCTCCATTAGCAGGAAAGACCATCTCAGGGTTGAATGGGATTCCACCTTTGATGGGCAAACCAACCAATGATGAGTATTCTTCTAATAGAGGGCCCAACTGAAAGTCTTGGAAAGTGAAACATCTTAGTGGGGGATCATAAAACTGAATGCAGGTGTGGATCAGGCTTCTCTGTGATGGGTCCAGATCCATAACCATGTCAAGTATATCTCCATAACTCTCCCTGAACAATGGTATGTGATCTGGAGTGATCAGGGTTTGAATCCTCCTGATGTCTGATAACTCTGGCTGGAAGAAGTGGTAGGTGATGTTGCTCTTTTTAGGAGCCATGATGCTGAGACTGAGTAGAGACAGGTGCTGATGATAATACTGAAGAAGTGGGCCACTGACTGGCTGAAGCAGATAGCCGATGAAGACAAGTCAATACTGAAGATGGGGTCAAAACCAAAACCAGATGAAAATGGATACCCTGAAACACAAATAAGCAAATGTCAATATGATGCAATGATTATGTATGCAAATGAAATGCAAGGGTCTGTGACTGAGCTGGATCTGATCAAAATGCCCTGATATAGGTCCAAGTGTATTCAAGAATTCGAGATGGAGGTCTATAAATCCAGTATCCAAGGTGGGGGACTCAAATAAAGAGCCGCATATCCAGGGTTTTAGAATCACAAGAACTGTCCCAAATTGGAGTATTCTTAAACAATCAAAGTAACAAGGTATTCTGAGGTCAAGGTACCTGCAAACCTGTAAACAGCCCAACCCCCTCACAGGTGGTGTTCTAAAACAAGGATCCTCAGACTTGGATCAGTTATGAGAAGTGTACACACTTCTAACCCGGAGGTACAGTGTTTACAATAACCATAAAAGTTCCTCCTCTAATTCACCTCAGTTTCTGAAGGTCGATACTAAAGGTCATCCAGACTTAGCAGGCTTCCCAGATAGCCCTAGCATTGCAGGAAATCTGCAACACAGAGTTCTCAAGAAGAAACCCATATCTGAACCGTGTTTCATATTCCCGCACCAGACCGAAATGGAATGGGAAAGAATATGATTCACTCTAGCCTAGGTGTCACTCAGGTCCCAGGTATAGGACCTTAACTCTCAATGGAACACCCACCCACCAAAACAAAAAACCAGATCCAGCCAGCAGCATGACAGTATGATAAATGAAAAAACAGTAAAGAAAGCAATAAATAAAGCTGTACAGAAAGCAGTAAATAAAGCAAATATACACATACAGATAGCTCATAACACCCCCAATAAACACAAATCAATCAAGCGCTAGGAGGAACCCACAAAAAGAACCAGAAGCCCTGGTTGCAGTATAAGGGTCCCCAGCAGAGTCGCCAAGCTGTCGCTCCCACCAAATGAAGCCGGGTCAAATGGGGTACAGACGCGAACGGTCGGCGAGAGGGACAATGAGTACACACAGCAGTGAACTCACTGGAAAAGAAAAGAGTCGCCAGCTAGGCATTTTTATCCCGGAGGAAAGGCAATGCTGCATAGGCCTAGAAAAAGATGGATAAGACGGTTTGCGAACCAGAGAGACTGAGAAAGGGGGTTGGTTACAACCTGGGAAGGTATTAGCACCCAGATTGTCCGTCGTACTCGACGGGATCCACGCTTAAAAGATTTGTGTTTCAAAGGGGTAGTGTCAGTGCAATGTGTGTATAAAAGGGAGCTGGAAAAGGTGTACAGGTGTCAGTGTAAGGAGTGCAAAGCGTATAAATGATGTATCAGTGTAGGAATGAGAATGAATTACTCATGATAATGGGGCTAAGAGAAAGATGCTGGAAAGAGGGGGAATATACAGAGACTTTTGTTCGATAACTGTTAAGTTATGCCTACGTATCCTCTCGTGCAATGAGGAAGTCAGAACACCGTAGTTCGACCCAAAGAGACTGAAAGATGAATTGACTTGTGAACTGCTTACTTTCCTATGCTCAAGTGTATGATCTGTCTGGCACAGATGCAAACTGTCTTGCATTAGACGGGAGAAGCAAGTTCTCGTTTGTGAGTGGATGAGATGAGAAAAGAATCCCGAGGGAGACGATTATTGTTTGTTTTTGTGTTTTCAGTCTTTTATTGCTTTTTGGATGTTTGTCATAAGTTAATGAGCTTAAGCCTAAACCAATGGATTTAGTAAACTCATCACATCTTCCCTCTGTTTAGGGGTAATGAGAATACCTTAAGTGTGAAGTCAGATTCTCACACTTAATCACCTTTGGTATAGGATTAAGATCATTAACCTACTTGCGATTAATTAGATGTTTTTGTTGTTTTTGTTTAGTGTTGAGTAATGAGATTAAGCCATAATCATGGATTAAACAGACTCATTACACCATCCTAATAGAAGGATAATAGATGAGAATGTTCAAGCTGAGGAAAGCTCCTCAACTTAATCCATGGTTAGGGATTAAAATCATGACAAAACAAACCTTTATTAGATGGATTTTATTAATGATAGGATGATGAAGTGAGTTTTATGATTTGTAAGACAACTTGAGGGGGACTTGTCCATTAACACTAGGGTTAGTCCTTCTTAACCAATTAAGGAAGAATTAGAACCCTAATGCAAGGCCCAAGTTACAAGTGTGATGTCTTGATACTTATTAAGTGAATTGATTAAGAGATTTAAACACATTAAGGGTTGAACACTTAGGATTAAAGTTATACACTCCATCCTAATAGAAGGATGCAGGCATAAGCTTAATCACAAAGCCTTAAAGCCTTTAGGGTTTAGTCCCTGATTATGAGATGAGAAGAGAAGACTCAAAAGAGACACAAAGGTGAAACTAAGAGGGGAGACTAATCAGAACCCTAATCATTGTCATGCTTGGTTGTTCCTAAGGTTTGTTAGGTTTTCAAGAGAAATCTTCAATGGAACCACCAGGAAGCAGATGAAAGGATCAAGAGAAGCAAAGTGACTTGCTTCTTTCAAGAAGTCAAGTCACTTGAAGAAAGAAAGTAAGAAGAACAAGAATGAGCAAGCTCAAACTCAAACACAAACAAAAATGCAGCAATGGATGCAAGGGAGATGGAAAGAAAAGATATGAGAAGTGAAGGCAAATTCACTTCTCAGCATCACTTACCACCTGAAATGTTAGAAAAGAAATGCAATGCAATGCCAAATGAGATGAAGTGATATGATGGAAAACAAAACCAGAAGCATGTTGGTGATGATAATGATGCTATGAAGTGCTGCAAACATGAGGCAAGGCATGGAGATGTTCATACAAGATCATGGATGCAAGTGATGCAAGTTAGGACACATGAACATACATGAAAAGTTATGAGATGCATATGGCATACAACATGGCAAATGGAAGATGCAATGATCAAACATGCTTTCAATATGTCTTATGATGTTAAATGAGTCAAATGGATGCATAAAATGTCATGGCAAGTCATGCTATACAAGAGAATGCAAGATGGATGCAAATGGAAGCCCAAATTAGGGTTTATGGATCAAACAACAAACAAAAACCAAAAACAGAAGCAAACCCTAAGATAAAAAATGAAAAATGCCACCCAAAGAAACCCTAATCCCATACTAAACCAAAGTCCAAAGGGGAGGTCTCAACTCTTAACCAATCTCAAGTTATGATTTTTTCTAAGTTATTAGGTTTTTTAGGGTTCCTAAACAAAAGAAATGCCAAACAAATTAAAAATGAGGAATCAAATCATGGCCATTTTATCTCAAAAACTACATGCTAAACTCAAAACAATGCAAAAAGAAACAATGTCCAACTCTTCCTAGATAGGCAGAAATGATTTTTTGAACTTATGATCAAAATAATGCACAAAAAATGATTTAATTCAATGAAAAATTCTCAAAATGCATCAAAATCAAAAAAGAAATTTGGTTTGAAGGTTGGACAATGTTTCTAAATGTCTTAGAACATTTCATGAATTTTTTGGTGATTTTTAAATACCTAAAAGTATTTTTAATAAATTAATTCTCATTAATCAATTAAAAATAATCTTTTAAATATTTAAAAATACTTTTTTAATGGTAAAAATAAAAATAAAAATGTTTTTGTGTCATAAAAATTAATAAAACTCAGGAGAAAAAGTTTCATAATTTTTACACATTTTTTACTATTTTAAAATAATTGTGCAAGTAAAAGAAAAAGAAAATGAATAAAAATGAATATAATGGAAAGTCAACCAAATGAGGGGCCAGGATTGAATCTGGGGAGAGCCTGGTTGACTGCGCGCGCAGATCAAAGGCTGAAATTCAAACCTCTTAATTTCAATTAATTAAATTAATTAATCCTGATTATGAATTAATGATACGATCTGGACCATACACACGCACGCGGGAAGCCAGATCCAAGGGTCCATATTTGAATTTTGCCCTAACCCTAATTAACTCACTAATTACTTTCAGGCTGCCGGAGAAGACTTCCGGTCGTCTTCTCCGGCCAGCATCTCCCCTGAAAATCCCCAAAACCCTAAAAACCTAACTAAAATGAAATCTAAGAACTGGGAAATGATCCCCACTCACTCACGAACCAAAACCCCATCTCAAAACAAATTTATATTTCCTAACAAGGCTGAATCGAAGCAAGAAAAAATTAGGGCACGCAAGTTTCAGAGAGCAATTAAACTCTCATTTCATCACCATTTGCAAAACCAAAGGCATATGCATGATCAGGAAGACACAAAGAACAAGCTTAAAACAAAAGAAATGATTTCTGGAAAAATATTTCTTGAGCTACCTGAGATTCGAAGCTTTCACTCTGATGACTTTCTGGCCCTTTCTCCTTGTGCAATCCACTCCTTAGGACCCCTTGATGATGTTTGAATGCTTTGGAGGAGTTTATATTGGCTGGATGAGGAGTTTGACGAGCTTCTGCTCAAGCTCAGTTGGAAATGGCAGTGATGATTCAGGCAGTTTCAGGCCATTGTGAATGGTTCTTTGTGATCCAGATGGTGAGTGGAGAAGCTTTGTAAAGTTTGTTTGGATGTTTGTAAGCTGTGGAAGGTGATTCGAAGAGAAATGCAGGCTGAGGTGAAAATGGTGAAGTGGTTTTGTGGTTGGTTTCAGGCCTGGCTCTTGGCTGGTTTCTTCTCAATGAATCATGGTGAGATGCTTGGTGAAAATGGTTTTGATGTTTGGTGGCTGGGCAGAGAGATTCGAAGCAAAATGCAGCTAGGGTGTGTTTTGTGAATGTGTTGTTGTGTAGTCTTTCAGCCTTGCTTCTTCATATCTTTGGCTTGCCAAGGGATATTGTATTTTAATCCCATAGGTCAGATGATTTGACATGGCCTATAGTGATTGGTAAGTTTGCTTTTGCTCAAAGTCCACCTTTTGTGTAAGAGAAGTATGGCTTGGTTCTAGGCTTAGTACAAGGCATGGGCTGCGCAGCAGGGGTGAGGGGAAAGGCTAGCCAAAGTCAGCATCCAAAGGTTGCAAGTTGTAGGAAGTGTGATCATGAGTTTTGCAAGTTGTGGCTTTTTGGTTCACATGGAAAGATCTTATCCCAAAAGCCATGAAACATGAGCAAAGCCTAGTCCATTCTGAATTTTAGGACTTACATGATGTTTATGTGATGGTTTGATGCCAATTAGAAGTTGCAATTTGCCTTGGTACATGATTTTGCAATTTTCACACTTGGTGCACAACTTGAAAATCAATGATTTTTGCCAACTTTGTCACACCATAACTTTTGATCCAAGAAGAATTTGATCATGTTCTTGTACTTTTTGAAAAGGGAAAGATGAGATCTACAACTTTCATGACCAAAGTTTTTTTATTTGAAGCATTTTTGGATCAAGAATTAAGGCTTGAAAAATGACCAAAAATGAGGCATTCTTGAAAAGTCAACTATGCCCAAAAAGTCAACATTTGCAAAACTTCCAAATTCTTGATTTCTATGAACTTCAACCTTCTTCCATGATCAAATAAAGATCATATACACTCAAAATGATGAAGATCACCCATTGGTTGGGTCATTGGGGGCCTCAGATGCCCTGATTTTACACTGACTTGTTTGAAAAGTCAACCCCTGATCAGATGACTTCCCCATGGAATTTCTTCATGAAAATTGATATGCATACTCCCTATACCATATAGATACCAATGGAAACAAGAATGACCAAAAAATTTGGAGTTATGGCCTCTGAAACCAAAACCCTAATTTTTAGGTCAACTGTGCAGTCAAACTTGGCTCTGCATCCATCCAAACCCTAGCTCTTGTGATTTTTTGGAATTTTTGATTTTGAGAGGATGTAATATGATACTTGAACACATATGGGTCCCTTTGAAGTGATTGGTTGCCTTTGGAGTGGCTCAAGGGGCTCTTGGATTGCTCAGACCACAAACCCTAGGTGCAGATGACTTAGAACCAATGCAGTGACTCAAAAAATGGGATATGAGGGGATATGATTGTGTTTATGCATATGAAATGATCACAAGCCATGGTGAGATGGGTGAGGGCAAATTTGGGGTGTTTACAAACATCATGATAAAAAATTGAAAATGTATTCAAAGGAACCCTAAACCTATACAAACTCACTGCCCAAAGGAGGGATTCTAACTCTTAACCTAATGAGGGTTATGAATTTCCTAAGATTGCTAGGGTTTTAAGGTACCTTGTCAAGAAAAATGCCAAAAAAATAGGAAATGCAAGATCAATTCATGCCAATTTAATCCTATAAACTACATGTTATACAAGATGCAATGCAAAAAGAATCAAAGTCCAACTCTTAAAGGCTAAGCAGAAATGAATTTTCAAAGTTTGGATCAAAATAATGCTTTGAAATGAAATTAATTCCATGGAAAATTGTCAAAAGACATCAAGATCAAAAAAAGAAATTTGGTTTGAAGGTTGGACAATGTTTCTAAATGATTTTAAAGGTTTCATGAATTTTTTTGTGATTTTTAAATACCTAAAAGTATTTTTAATTAATTAATTCTCATTAATTAATTAAAAATAATCTTTTAAATGATTTAAAAATATTTTTTAATACAAAAAATAAAAATAAAAATGTTTTTGGTTTCTGAAAATTAATAAAAGCTTGGATAAAAATTTTCAGAATTTTTCAATGATTTTTACTATTTTAAATAAAATGTACAAATTAAATAAGAAAAATGTGAAATAAAAATTAATAAAATGAGAAGTATGTGTAATGGATGGATCAGATGCGTTCTGGGCAAGGGAAGGTTGACTTGGCGCCACATCCAATGGCCCAAGTTCAAACCTGGTTAAATCAGATTTTATAATTAATTAATTTGGATTAATTAAGTTAATGAGGATTAGGGTTTCTAATGACACATCCTAGCCATCAAAACGCGCGCGGGTCAACTCTGGTCAGCCCATCCAACGCACCAAATTCAAACTACAGTTAATGACACAGATTAACCCTAATGAGTTTCAGGTGGCCGGAGAAGACTTCCGGTCGTCTTCTCCGGCGAGACCTTCACTCAAACTCTCTCAAATCTTCACTAAATCATGCCAAACTCTCCAGATCAACTCATCTAAACCTCCTAAACAAAAATCCAGCCCCAAAATTCATTTCTTTTTTGTGAATCATGAAGAACAAACAAAAATCCAATTTTCGGGCAAAGTTTCAGACAAGCCATACATCCTCAAAACTTGATCATTCTCAAAAGTAAAAGATTCGGTGAACTCAGAGAAGCATATAGATCATTTTAGAAACAAGAAATGGGAGTTCTGGAAAAATGAATTTCCATGGCTACCTGAATCGAAGCTTTGATTTCTGGACCTCTCTGGCTGGTTTCTTGCTTCCAATCAACTCCAATGGACCTCCTGAGAAGCTCTCAATGCTTGTTTGAAGTTTGCAATGGTTGGTTTGAAAGATAGCTGAAGTTCTGCTCAAAGAGGGGCAGAAATCGTATCTTGGTTTCTGAGGGTTTCAGGCTATGGTGATGGGTGGTTTTTGATCAGTGAAGCATGTTGAGTTTTTTTGTGAAGTTTGTTTGTGTGTTTGCAGCTTGTGGAGAGTGTTTCGAAGAGTTTTGCAAATGGGGTGGAAAATGAGAGTGTTGTGTTCTTGGTGCTTTCAGGCTTGTGTAGTATGTGAAATGGCTTGCTTTTGGTTTGTATAAACAAGTGTGATAGGTCAGATGAGTTGATGTGTACTGCTGTGATTGGTATGGCTCAAGTTGCCAAAATGTCAAACTTGTGTAAGAGAGGTATGGGCTCCTAGCTAGCCAAGGACAAATGGTGTGTCCTGCGCAGCAAGAAGTGTGGAGGGCCCTAGGATTGATTGTGAAGTCAGCAAGCAAGTGGGTTAGAACTTGAGTGAGCTTTTGCAACTTGCTTCAATTTTGCTTCTTTTGAAATTTCTTGTTCCATAAGTCATGAAAATGAGTGATCCTTTGATGAAATTTGACTTTTAGAGGTCATGTGATCATGTTGTGAAGAATTGGTACACATTTGAGGCCTTTAGAACACTTTATCAAAGCATTTTGCAAAATGCCTCTTTGGTAGAAAACTTCAAATTTTGTGATTTTAGCCAACTTTGACAAGCCATAACTTTTGATCCAAAATGAATTAGGTCATGTTCTTGTACTTTTTGAAAAGGGAATGGTCCATTCTACAACTTTCATGACCAAAGTTTTTTCATTTGAAGCATTTTTGAATCAAAAAGTAAGGGTTGAAAAAGTTTCCCAAAATGGCAATTTTCAATATAAGTCAACTTTCCCAAAAAGTCAACTTTGCAAATGGCTTGAGATTCTTCAATTTTGTGAACTTCCAACATCTTCCATGATCAAATAAAGATCACACATAATCAAAATGATGATGAACACCCTTTGGTTGGGTCATTGGGGGCCTCAGATGCCCTGATTTTGCACTGACTTGCTTAGAAAGTCAACCCTTGATCAGATGACTTCCCCATTGAATTTCTTCATGAAAATTGATATGCATGATCCCTATACCATATAGAGACCAATAGAAACAAGAATGACCAAAATTTTTGGAGTTATGGCCTTTGAAACCAAAACCCTAATTCTAGGTCATCTGTGCAGTCAAACCTGGCTCTGCTTCCATGCCATTCTCAGTTCTTGTGATTCTTTGAAATTCTTGACTTTGAGGGGATATAATATGATGCTTGAACATACATGGACCCCTTTGAAGTGATTGATGACCTTTGGAGTGGCTCAAGAAGCTCTTGGATTGCTCAGATCACAAACCCCAGATGCAGATGACTTTGAACCAATGCAATGAATCAAAAATGTGATATGAGATGCTATGATTGAGTTTAATGCATATGAGGGGATCACAAGCCATGGTGTGAATGGGTGAGGGAAAATTTGGGGTGTTTACACCTGTGTCTACAAGAACATGTGACAACACATCACCCTTGCACTCCATAGTGATATCTAGTGCTTTGTTGTGGTTTCGACCCTCTGACGTGAGGTCTCTGTCTGTAAAGCCCAGGCCATGGCTCGCATTAACACTGCCCACAACAGCTTCAAGTTGGTTGACAGTGATTTCTTGAGGAACATGGGCCATCTGCAGCACTTTCAATAAGGCCTCTCTGTGTGCAGGAGAACACATCAGCAATGATAGAATGGATATCTTGGAAGGTGTCTGGTTCAGCTGATCGACCACCTTATAATCACTCTTTTCGATAATGCGCATGAATTCCTCGACCTCATTTTCAAATGTACCTTGCCCAGCCACAGGAGTAGTTAATTCATCAGCCACAGCTTGCTTTCCTTTGGCTTTAGCTGAAGCCTTAGCCTCAAGATCCCCTCTCAGCACTAGTGGAGCAAATAGACGACCACTTCTTGTGAAACCTCCAACTCCTCCGATGTTCACTACAGTTGGGTCAATAACAACAAACTTACTTTCAATCTTCTGTCCAGCCACATACACATCTGAGCCGTAATGCCATGGAATGGATTTATCGTCTGTATAAGGAACAGGCCCAGGCACGGTGATAGTCACAGGACTAATCTCAGGAGCGTAAATGGTTACAGGCTCTCTTCTGGAAGGCATCTCTGCTTCATCATAAAAAATGGTTATGGTGGACACATCATCAGCTTCGTTATCAACTTTGTTAAACTGCAAAGATCCATCATCAATCAAACTCTGCAATCACATCTTCAGCTTCTTACACCCATTCTCAGAACTCAAACATTCTTCACAATCAGAACTGCAACCCGGAAACACTTCACCTTTCAGCAGCCTCTCTTTTACTACCGACAGCGGAGTCTTGACTTCTTCTATACTCAGCATAAGACTTAACTTTTCACCACCCTCAACAGCATGGATTCTAGCCCCTCCGTGATTCGGAATAGGGTTCGAAGTAACATTCGGCGGTGGTGCAAAGTTAATTGCTTTGGAGTCTATCAGATCTTGTACTTTGTGGTGCAGCGCCCTGCACTTCTCAGTTGAGTGCCTGGGTGCCCCTGAGTGGAAAGCGCATCGTGCATTGATATCATAACCCACTAGAAGCTCTCCAGGAGGTGGTGGTTCCAAAGTTCTCAGTTGAATCAGATTCAGATCTAGCAGTCTTGGTAGCAAAGCAGCATAAGTCATGGGGATGGCCTCAAGCACCCTATTAGCCGGGCGAGTTTGCCTTGGCTGATAAGGTCTCTGTTGGTAGTTGTTACGGGGTGGTTGTTGTTGTTGTTGTTGTTGTTGAGGTTGCATCTGTTGCACAGGAGTTGAAGGAATTGTGACTGCTGCCACATGCTCATACGGTCTTCTATAACCACGACCCCGACCTCGGCCAAATACAACATTTATCTCCCCCTCTCTTCTCCTTGGAGGTCCACTGAAAGCTTTTCTCGCTCCACTAGAACTGCTAGCACTTGTATCTTGGATCTTCCCCATCTTCAACAAGGTCTCAACCCTCTCTCCAGCAATTACAATGTCGTTGAACTTGGTGGCAGAACTAGACGCCAATCTTTCAATAAACACACCTTGCAAAGTCCCCATAAACATGTCAGCCATCTCGTTCTCTAGCAGCGGTGGTTGCACTCTGGCAGCAAGCTGACGCCACCTCTGAGCATATTCTTTGAATCCCTCCTTAGCAGTCTGAGACATGTGCTGCAATTGCGTGCGATTTGGCGCCATGTCCAAATTATATTGATATTGTCTCACAAAAGCTTCTGCCAGATCCTTCCAGCTCTTTATGTTGACTCTGCTAAGCTTCATATACCATTCCAGAGAGGCCCCGACCAAACTGTCTTGGAAATAGTACATCCAGAGTTTTTCATCATCGGTGTGAGCAGCAATCCTCCCCACGAAGGACTGAAGATGGGTCTTCGGGCATGCAGTGCCATTATATTTCTCAAAAGTTGGAACTTTGAACTTGTAGGGGATTCTGACCCCTGGAACCAAGCCCAAGTCAGTTATGTCAAATCCCAAAGAACTCTGGGATTGAATAAATCTGATTTGTTCTGCTATTTCCTCAAACTTCCGGTTCATCTCAGCCCCCTGACCCTCAGCTTCATCCAGCAGAGTGAACTGTTCGTCCTGTCCGTCCATTTGCACATTATTCAGCCCATCATTGATTATTGTAACCCCTGGCTGTGTTACAGGGATTTCCACTTGACGTGCACCCGCACCATTACGATTACCATCAGCAGTGGTGTTGTTTCTGGCCTGACCATTTTCTATCATCTCCCGCAGACGCTCTTGATTCTGACCCATGCCTGCCATCAAGGTCATGAAATTATCCATTCTCAGTCTCAAATCTGCTAAGTCAGCTTGCATCTGGTCCATGACTCGCTCTCTGTTGATCTTTGTTGGATATCTATGTGCGACTAGCTGTTCCTGAACTTTTCTGGGAGCTATAGTGCCTGTTACACAAAACACGTTAGCAACTGAGACACTACCTGCAAAACAAACAAACATGTCATATGCAATGCAATGTAACTGCTCATGTTCCCAGGTCTTAAGCATTTGCATGCCCCAGTTCTGGCATCTACTCCAGACAGTCATTTTGAGGATTAACTTTCAAACTTTCTCTTTGATGTGTGTTCAGACATTAGCAGTATCAGACAAACGAGTCTTGCATGTTCAGAAATGATAATTTGCATATTAACACTGTATATCATGGACAAACCACTGCCGGCCCAAAAGTCAGAGTACAAACAGAAATATTCCCCGGAGGGTTACAAGCCTACGTGAATAAAAGACAAAACAAATAAGCAAGACTCCTACAACAAGTCTGTAGGTAGTCTGAAAAATAAACTAAACTAAGGACCCAGGCTCTGCCACCTCTGCTCTGCTCTTCTTGACACCCGCTCTCAGCTTGAGCTCTTCAATCTCTTTCCTTGCTTCCTCCAGGGCTAGATGACTTTGTGCTAGCTGCTGAGTCTTTTCCCTTCGAATGGTGTGGACTTGATCCACCTCTTCCTTCTTGAAGGCCATTTGCACTTCAAAGAACTCTTCTTTCTCTCTGAACTTCTTCTGCTCTTCCTCCCTTTGGCCTTACAACCAAACAACGGACTGGCGAGCTTCCTTGAGAGCCTTCAAAGTCTTTTTGCGCTCAGCTTCTCTTTTTGCCTCCATCAGACCCAACCTGTGAAAGTGAGTTTCTCTTCCAGCAAAGTCTTTCTCTTTAGCTTCCAAAGAGGCTTGGATCTTCTGCAACTTCCCTTCTGCTTCAATCTTGGCCCTGTTGGCATGATGGTACAGGCTTACCATTTCAGCATTCTCCACTCTGACTTCATGCAGCTGAGCTTCTAACTTCTTGTACTCTTCAAGGGAGACAGTACCACTCTGACTTGGAACTTCTCTGGGATAAAGAGAAACTTCTACTGAGAAAGGCATGAGAACCTCTTCTATATGTCTTTGCAACCATGCAGCAAATGGTGGATACGTCTTGGGATCTACTCTGCCAAAGTCTTTCTTACCCTTCCTTATCCTATGAGCCCAGGCTTGGACTGCTTGCAATACTAACTCCTTGTTTCCCTCCACGGGAAAATACAAAGACTCAGCAAACTCTTCCATCTGTTGTGGATCTTTCAAAGGATAGCGAAACTGCTTTCTGGCTAATGTTGGATAATAACTGATTACACCCTTCCTTCCCAGCAAAGGCACTCCAGCAAATCTTCCACAACTGACCAGCAACTCTTTGCCTAGCATATCTCTGTCATATCCCCAAGCAATATCTTCAGCAGTTAACCCCATCATCCTTCTTGACCATCTCCATTCATCCCTCATCTCCTTGAAGGCACCTGATTTTGGAAGTTGTCTGGCAAACCACTCAGCAAATAGTGAAGCACAGCAGACTACCGGTCCACCCCTACCCTTCTCATTTCTATAATGAACACTGTTGTAGAAGTCACCCAAAAGAGTAGGCACATGATTGCCTTTTGCAAAGATAGAGATCACTTCTAAGCTTACAAATTCCTTCTCTCCTGGGAACAAGCTAGACCCATACACCATCAAAGCTAGCAAAGCACCAAAGTCATTCCAATTAGCCTCTGTAGCATATCTCTCTGCCTCTGGGATGAGCATACTCCAAGGGAGTCCTTTACCTTCACTATCCTTCAGAGCCCTCTTGACTGTAGCAGCTGGCAAACGACAAACTTTGGCTATGTCTTCATCTTTAAGCACAACCTCAGACCCATAGAATGGCAAGGTCTCTCTGACTGGAACATTCAGCATGCTGGAGATCTCTTCCAATGTAGGAGCTAAGATGTAACCTGGAAAAACAAAGCAACGCAACAGAGGATCATAAAACTGCAACAAAGTATGCAAACTGTCCTTCTGGTCTGCAGTGGGCTTGTCCACAAACTTCAGTATCTGGCCATATCTTTTCTTGAAATTGCCTAAGACTTGGTCATTCATCAGACCTGCTAACTTCTGAACACTTCTAACTTCAGGCTAAAGAAAAGTATAGTGAACATTCTTTTTCCTTGGAACTCTTTTTGATTTCTGCCATGGAGATAAGATTTACCAGAACTGGGAGCTGATTAAGAACAATGACCTGAAAAATGGGAAACATAAATAGTTAATGCAAGAATGATGCAAATGCAATGCAATGCAGGCATATGATCAACTGGGACCATCTGAACTGGACACTGAACACAAGGGCCCCTCTGATCAACTGGCAAACCAAAAGTCCTCTAAGTCACAACTCTCTGATAGAAGATCTCAGAACCACAGTACCATGAAAACCAGAACCAAGAAAAACAGATCTCCAGAACCATAGAACCATAGCACCAGAAATCATAACAAGGACCACTGAATATGAGGATATGTAGAGGCCAAGGGTTCCTGCACACCTGTAAACCCCTCCCAATCTCACTAGTAGGCTCCGGGTCAGACATCACGGACTCTCAAAGCCGAATAGCAATAATACTGTCACCATCTCCGAGAAATGGCTCATGACCAAATCAGGGAATCGGTTAGGCATTATATACTACACAGGGATGCCTCAACTGAGTCCGGGAAACAAGGTCATCCTATGTGATTCCCAGGTGGGCCCTCGGATGCGAATGGGTTTGCCACATAATGTGGTCTGCCACTGTCATCACTAAAGAGGGATGTTTCCACAAGGTTCTCAATGATCGGTCCCCAGGTGCACATAACTGTCAGGGTTATGAAATGAGAGAGGAAGATCCCCAAATCAAAACATTTCCAAGACAATCGCAAATCTGGGTGTGGAACTCACTACTACCCTCATGACAAGATCTCATGAGGACAAAGTGGAACCACTCTAAGTCCTAAGGTGCTCTCGAGCCGTGGTAATGAGCTCATCTCTCAGACACAGTAACACCCAACCCACCAAACAGAAAACCAGTCCAGACAGTCCAGTATATATACATGATGCAGAAAATAAATACTGAAAACTGTAAATAAAGCTGTAAATAAACAACAATAAAATACAACAAGCCACAGCAGACAAACATCACCCAATGAAACAGAAACACACAAGCGCTAGGAGAGACTCTCAAGGGAACCAGAGATTCTGGGTTCGGTCCCCAGCAGAGTTGCCAGCTGTCGCTCCCCGGATTTCCATCCTGGTACAAAGGAGAAAGTGGTGCGGAAAAGAATAGAGTCGTACGCCAGGCATTTTTATCCCGAAGAGACGGGAATGGTAATGCTGCATAAACCAGAAGAAAAGGAGAGGAAGGACACGGGTCCTGCGAACCAAAGAGACTGAGTTCGGGAGTCGGTTACGACCTGGGAAGGTATTAGCACCCAGATCGTCCGCCGTACCCGACGGGATCCACGCTTGCAAAGAAACTGTTTCAAAGGGTGAGGGTATGAAAGCTGCTGCAAAAGAAAAGAAATGAACTGGAAAAGAAACTGAGAAAAGAAAAGAATGAGAAAACAAAGAGAAAAATGTAGGGAAAATAAAGATTATGCTCGAACGGGCCCTACCCCGCTGCCTACGTACCTCATCAGGATAATGAGGATCAGATACGCCGTAGTTCCCCTAACTAGGGGTGGCAAGGAAATTGCTTGTGAATTAAGGCTTGAACTGCCTATGTCATTGCTCAGGTGTTGCAGACTCGGACGACGAGTGCGTAACCGTCTTGCAAAGTGACAAGTAGGAGCAAGTTCGCGTACAAAGCGAATAAGATGAGAAAAGAATTCCCGAAGGAAAGACGCTTATTGTTTGTTTGTGTTTTTTATGAAGCTTTTTATGAGTGTGTCACAAAGAAGTGAACTCAAGCTCTTTTCCATGGAATGTGCACTTGTCACTACATTCCAAGATGGAATAATAGAACAAGCACACTCAAGTAAGGAGAAGATCCCCAAAACTTGAACCCAAAGATTAGGGCCTAAGCTCACTAACTCATTAACTTATTAAGTGTTTTTGGTATTTACAGTGAAGAAGTGTTTTTTATGCTTTTCTTGGTGAAGAAGATACCTTGATCAGACTTTGCATCACAAGGTAAACTTGTACTATCCCAAGATGGGAAGACTACAAGCATACCTCATGGGATAAGGCTATTGTTCAAGGCATTACTTCAAACTTTATTAAGATGTTTTTTATGGTTTTGAGATGAGAAGAGAAGAAGAACCAAAAGGATCACAAAGGCAAAATTCTAAAGGGGGACTAAAGAATCCTAAGTGTTATCATGCATGGATATCCTAGGGTTAGTGTGGTTTTCTATCCTAATGAAGAAGGAAAGAAGAAGAGAAGAAGAAGATAGAAGAAGAGATGAGAAAGGCCTAAGCCCAACAAACAAAGGGTTAGTACAAATAAGAAATGAGAAGAAGAGATGAGATTTGGAGATGTGGAACTCAACTTCCACACCTCACACTTACCATAGCCCCTGCAAGGTTAGTAACATGCATACAAATGAAATGAAATGAACAAAATAACATGCCATCATCATACAAACAGAAGTGAAGTCATATATACAAATGCACAATGAATATGCAACTCACAAGAATGAGGAATGAAGCTTACAAGTTAACATGATGCAACATGAAACAAATGAAAACAAGTGCACACTTAAGAAAGATGCAAAGAAAATATGCACAAACATGGACTCAAGGCACACAACCAGAACCAAAACAAGTCAAAGAAGAGATTAAGAAGCAAGGGAGATGGAGAGAAGAGCCACACTAGACCAAACAATCACAATATGAAGTGAAAGAAGTAAGGATGAAGTGAAAGAACATAAGAAATGGAAGAACTTACAAGGTAAGCAAACACAAAATATTCTAAGACACAAACCCTGAGCTAGGACCAGGAAGGAACCCATACCCCAAAAGGACCCCAAATGAGAAGAAGAAGTTGGCACAAGTGCCCTTCTAAGCTTATAAGAGAGCTAATGAACACAAAGAAGCAAAAATGGGACAAGGTACAAAGAAAAATTCACATCAATTCAACAATGCACCTAAAAATTCCACAACTTAAGCCAAATGATCTTCAAACATGGTATAACAATGATCTAAAAGGATTTGGAAAGATTCAGAAGCAAACTAGGTCAAATGAAGGCAAGAACACAAACTAGGGTTAATAACTTCCCACACAAGTAAAAGGACCAAGACCCAAGGAATAAATTTCTAAAAATCAGGGGAAAATCACACAAGAACTACAATATCTTAGGAATCCAGAACAAAAAGAATGAACACAAAACTCAAAATAATGAAACCTATGGAAAATGGACAAGGCAGTGTACACAAGAAGGAATTAAAAAGAAATTAATTGAAATGAGGAATTAATATGACACGTGTAAATTAAGAAAAATGGAAAATAAAAATATAGAAAAATAAAAGAAACTTAAAAGAAGACTCAAGAATTTTTTTGGGAATTTTTTAATGATCAGAAGCATTTTTAATAATTAGAAACTAAAATGGAATAAAGAAAATAAATGAAAAAAAAGAAATTAAAATGGAAGTGGACTGGGGGTGCTGGTAGCAAGGAATTCACGTTGGAACTGATTGGGCCTAGCTGGTTGGGGGTGTGAATAACAACACTGAGGCCCATTGGTGCGCAGGTTCATAACTCATGTGGTGGAAATTCAGGGGAAAATGAGGAAAATACACAGCCAACGGATTGATCAGACGCGTGTGGTGCAAGGCCTCATTAATTGACGTGGCCTTATGCTGGCTTGTGAGTGGATGGACCATGGAACTTATGGTGAACTGAGAAACATGAAGAATTAAAATGAAATTAGAAATAACATATGAATGGGAGGTGGACTCAGGAAAACGTGGCAACATCCAGGGCGTACAAGGGCCAGATCCAATGGCTGTAGGCTCGTCTTCAACCTCACACAAAACCCTAGCTCATTTCCAGTTTCCGGTGACCGGAGCTTGGGCTCCGGCACCGGAATTCATAACAGATGCACAAAACCTCACAAAAATAACCACAAAACTCCAGATCAACTAAACAACATGCACTGAATTCAAAAATGAGATCAAAATGCGCAATGGATCCATGAAACAAGCGGATCGAACAAAAACAACTTTGACCAAGAAACTTGAAATCCAAATATCTCATGCTACAATGCACCATTTTCAAAACTACAAGTTGCAGCATACTCAGTGAACATCACAGATCACAAAACACATAACTAATTTCATTTTTAGATCCAAAGATTTTGAAGCATACCTGAGTTGCAGATCTTGATATAATGAGAAAGAAAGCCAAATGACGAATGCACATCACTCTACACTCACTCTAGATGCAAAATAAATGCATCTAAAGCCTTGGATGTGGCTGGATCTGAAGCTTCTCAAGCACCTGCCCTGAAATGGCAAAGTGGTTGATCTTGAAGGAGAGCTTGAATGATGGTGTGATTAATGATCCTTAGCTTGCACTGATCAAGAATCCACAATTTGTTTTGAGATTGAGCAAGTGTGTGATGAGAAATGAGAGAAAATGCAAGTTGTGCATAAACTTGGAAATGAGAGAATGAGAGAGAGGTTGCCAATTCTGAAACCCTAGCTTCTTAAGTATAACTTCACAAACCAATGCTCAAAAACTTGTGTGATTTGCACGTGTGGATGGTGAGAAATTGGTGAATTTGCCAATTTTGCAAATTGTGAGGGAAGAATGCACTCTTCATGCTTTGCTTGGCCTCTCAGCACATGGGAAATGCAAATCCTACCCTTGATTATAATCCAACCAATTCTGGCCTTTAGATCACAGCTATCACACTTTCCTCATGATTTTGCAAAATATCCAATTATGAAGCAACTTCCTTGTTTGGCACAAATTTGGGAGTTTCTTTGGAGAAAAACATTCCATTTGCATTGTATTGTAACTTAGTAAACAAAATTGAACCATTCCAAGCCTTGAAAACAAGTTTCATGACAATTGGCTTTGGTAGCATGCATGGAAATTTGGTTTTGCCCTAGAATGCAGCAAATTTTTGAAGAGGCTAGAGAGCAAACAATGAATCCCATGAAAATGTAATTGTACTTTTTGAAAATGGGAGCCCTTAATCTCCAACTTTCATGTTTGACTTTGGTCCATTTGAAGAATTTTTGATCATGTTAAGGTCACTTGAAAATTAGGGCAAAAGTTGCCAAATTTGGAAAATCTCAAAAACCAACTTTGTACCAATTTTGCAAAAAGCCTCAAATCTCCATGATTCTTGATCTTTAAGCATCCCAAACCTCTTATAACATTGTAAGGACTCCCCTTGGCAAGAAAAATTGGCTTAGACCCCTTGAAATCACACAGTTGACTTTTTAAGGGCACAGTTGACCAATTACTTCATCTGCAAGCAACTGAAGAATTTCTTGACTTCCACATGGAATTTTCTCATGAAAATTGGTACCTAGGATCCTATTGACATATAGAAGATTTTGCCCAAATGAAATGGCCAAAGTTGTGAGATTTGCAAGCTTGAATCTCAAACCCTAGTTTAGGTGCCTTGTGTAGGAGCTTTGCCCTATCCTGAGATCTCTGGTGATCATGCAATCTTCTGAGCTTTTGCACATGGACTTGAGCTTGTAAATGGAGTGTAGACCCCTCATAGGACTTGTACAAATCCAATGGGACCCTTGTCATGGCTTGTGATGCCTCAAGAACCTCCACAGATGACCATATGCCTAAAGCTAGGACATGAAGAATGTTATGCCTCATCTTTCCATGCTAGGATGCTAAGAAAATGATATGTTCATGATGAATATGATGTGATATGATGCTTAAAATGAAGAGGGAAAATTTGGGGTGTTACAGCCATAGGCCTACAACTTAATTCTTGCCACTAATAAGGGTAATACAACAAATTTCATACCAGCAACTTCACAACATAATCACGACGATATCCCAACAACTTATATCATACTCTGTACCAACCAAATTATATTACAAATGCTCCTAGAAATTATTCAGACAATACTACCAACACTGGCTAATTATTCTTCTTCTAGATTTACTAATATTTCTACTCTGCATTAGTATTATTAGGATTATTCAAGTATTGTCATTGGAAACATGTCTTGAGTTCACTAACTCGAAAAGTATCACTAATCCGGATACCACCAAGGTATCCCCTATTCTCGTACTCTTTTACCTCTAGAAGTCAGCCTAAGTCATGGATCCTTATATTTACTTGACATATGAAATAGATTTGGATCCTAGGTTCGTACACCTAGAATTGTCACTTCACATGGTCCATACACCATCACAAGTCTCTTTACCCATAGGCTTCATTCGTACTAAACACAGGAATCAAACCTGTCAAGTAATGTATGCGTACATTCTAGAGGAGCCCCTGGCTCATGAAACTGCATCTAAGGGAAATTTGGTTCCGATAACGTGATTTCACTCAAATGGGAATGTATAAAACACTCCTAAGTCCTGTTAACCTTTTACACAAAATAACACACCCAAATGGGTTCACACACATGTTCCATATAGTGTTTCACTCACCACTAAACCATTGCTCGACTAAGATACTTCACTAAGCATCGAACATCTGAGAATCTCCATCTAGTTTCTATTAAATTCCTAGTCGCAACTAGGTTCTATTATAATAGGGGTAAGTTCTCCTCACTTTTCCAATTCCATCTTTTAATCATTTTATCATTAATCATCTCTTTACATCATTTCATATGATACATAAAGCAAACACGAATATAAATTATTCGCATAAAAGATAGGCCTTTCGGAGCCAAGAACATCACTTTCATTCAAATGCCACCAATTAACGATAAATACAAGGATCCATGACTCGGGCCGACTTCTAGACGTAGAAGAGGACGAGAATAAGGATATACATGTACATAGGAGAAAAAACATAATATCCCATCACATAAGAATATCACGTTCATTCAAATGCCACCAATTAACTAATCTCACATTTGGATAGATCATTGCTAGAGCTTTATATCGATATAAGGAACGCTTCTATCAGATACCCGAGTCAAAAGTTACAGATTTTTCAAGAAAATAAATAATTGTTTGAAAACTGCCAGGACCCCTGAAGATCATCATTTAGCTCGGCGGTGCCCCCGGCGCCTGCTGCTTCGCGCGGTGATCGCAGCGGCGCAAGCCCAATCTCAGAAAATTTCAAAACAGAGATTTTTCTCTCATCGCCTCCTACTTCCATCCGGCGGTAAAGGCTTCATCGCTCGGCGCTCAAAGCGTCGCCTGGTGGTTCGCACCAGAACCAGAATGTAAATTATGCGATTTTAGGGTTCCATAAACCCCAAAATTCCACTCTTTCCACACCAGATCATTTCTAACACCAAAACAAGTTATATAGGTTAGATACACATGTTACCCGATTTTTCTAACCGATTAATTTTGCATCCTAACCATTAGATATCTCGATTAATCAAATTAAACCATTTTCCACAATTTCCATCCAAACTCTTAGAACATCAATTTATAAAACAAAAGTGTCTAACTATAACCCACCTTGAAAATGAAGAGGAGTTTGATGAAGATAGATGAAGAAGATTGATGATCCAAGCTTTCTCTTCATATAAGTTTTTTCTTCTTCTTCTTCTTCTCTTTTTCCTTTCTCTTCTTCCCCTTCTTACTAACTTTCTTTTTTTTCTTCTAATTTTCCTTTTCTTAGTATATATATAATACTTATTATTATATAATACAATGATATACAAATATCTCCAATTCTTATTTTATTATCCAACACCAATTGCTTAATTATTAGAGTTACCAAAAATATCTCTAATGTACCAATTAATAAAACCTCATGGTCGAATAATATTAATCAATTAACATTGAGTTCAATAGTTGCTCTAATTATGTGAACATATAATTCTCGGAGCATACCGAAATCCAATTGAGCCCATTTAATATTACCCAGAGCACTTAATTAAATACGGGGTATTACATATTTAATTAAATAATTAATTAAATATAGGGCGTTACAAGCACTGCTTCTTTTGAGTCTTAAAATGCATAAAATTATGTTAATGCTCGTTCCAGAAAAAGCCCAAAAACAGAGCGAAACAAGAATATCACATTAAAGGGTGTAATGCCCCAATTTAATCGTTTAATTATTTATTCGTTTAACTTAAAGATTGTTGTGTGTTGTGTGAATCGTAGAGATAGATGGTGTGTTGTTGTGTCGTATTGGTGGTTGCATATCCTTAGCGAAGGGTAGTGACATTGTGATGTAGGTTAGTGAGGGGAGTAAAAAGAATTATATGATTTTAATTTAATATAAGTTTAATAATTATATTAATATAGTGAAATAATATAATTATTGGAATATTAAGTGGAAATGGTAGGTTGGTAAATAGGTGAGAGGTTAGTGAGGGCAAAATGGGGATTCGAATATTAGGGGTCCAAGATTTATGTTGGGAAATTGGAGAAAAGAAGAAAATTCAGTTTGTAAAACTGATCGTGGAATTGAGAAAAGAGTGAACAGAAGAAAGGAAGAAGAGAGCTAGGGCAAGAGGAAGGAAGAGGGAGAACCCATTGAAGATAAGGAAATCTCATCACTATAAGGTAAGGGTGAGATTTCTTTAATCACTCAAGGGTTAGATGATGTAGGTAAGTTGGTAGAAATCATTAAGTTGATGCCATGAATTGTTAATTGTGGGTTAATTATGGTTTTTGGGGAAAATCTATAACTAAAGGTTTGGAATTGACGAAATAATGGTATTTAAATTGTTGTGATTGTTAGGGATAATGTGCATGTGATAGATATGGGTTTTAAGGACTTAAACTATGGTTATTGGGGTTAAAAAGGAAGTTTAAGGGTGTACAATCATAGTGGGATAGGTGTTGTCATCGTAGGAAGTTTTTGCTAGTTCGCAGAGCCCGCTCAGCGTAATCCCCTCGGCAACTTGATTTTGAAAATTTAGAAAATTCATAACTTTTAACTCGTAAGTCCAATTGGGTCGCTGTTTGAACCTTCGGAAAGCTAACTTCATGTACTTTATGTTAAAATTATTTTCAATGATATATTTCCAACTATTAGACACCATATATGTTTTATGTGTAGGTTCCTATATGTGGAAGTGTGAAATGTGGGAGTTAGTCGTAGGAATGTATGTTGTTGTTGCTTATAATGTTGCGTGATGTTGTTGTTGAGTTGTTATGGCATTCTATGTTAGAAGCATGTATTGATATGATATATTCTTGTTTTGTAGTATGTTAGAGGTAACGATATAAAAACATGAGTTAACATGTATATATGTGTTGTTGATGTTGTTATATGTTGTTGTTGGTGTTGTTGCACGTTGTTGTTGATGTGGTTATATGTTGTTGTTGTTGATGTTGTTATATGTTGTTGTTGCACGTTGTTGTTGATGTGGTTATATGTTGTTATTTATGTGGTTATATGTTGTTATATGTTGTTGTTGCACGTTGTTGTTGATGTGGTTATTGCGCGTTGTTATTTATGTGGTTATATGTTGTTGTTGATGTTGTTATATGTTGTTGTTGCACGTTGTTGTTGATGTGGTTATATGTTGTTGTTGTTGATGTTGTTATATGTTGTTGTTAATGTTATTGCACATTGTTGTTGATATGGTTATATGTTGTTGTTGATGTTGTCACATGTTATAGTTGATGTTTTTGCATGAGGTCGTTGTTGTTGTTGACATTACATATTGTCATTGATTGTGCATGGCATGTGCATAGTTGTGGGGTGGTGTACCAAGGTGGGGTAACCACGTCCGTCTGAATTCATTGATGGAATCATTGTTGGTGGCGTGATTTAATTCAATCACAATTGTTGGTGCGTTCATGAAATAAGGATCGTACGTGACCATGAAACAGGGGTCATGAGTGTGATCATGAAATAAGGATCATACTGGACCGTGAAATATGGGTCAAGAGTTCCGACGAGAACTGAGATCATGAAACAGGGATCGTTAAATGGTATCACATGCATTGAGTCTAGTTCGGCCTCATTGCATTCTCTTTTTGGTTGTATTGTATGATGTCTTGTATGGTTATCGGTGATTGTTTATGCATAAATTGAGGTGTGTGTTTCTTGTTGGATGTTTTGACATGGTAAATAACTTGATTTGAGAATCCCCTTTGTTTGATTTGAGAATCCCACTCCTTTTGTTTGAATGTTACCTCTACGTGGGTAACGTGCAGGTGATCAGGAGTAGTAGGGTATGTCGTCGGTGAAGTCAGTGCAGTTCATATTAGAAGAGTCGTCTATGATACATAACTTTGGGGAGTTGGTAACGATGATTTAAATTTTCTTATTTTGAAAAGACAAATTATGTTTTGTTGAACTTTTACGCTTATGTTATGTGAACTTACCACTGCATGAACAATTTTTATGTTACGTATCATTTGAGCTATGTTTTGGAAGTAATGTAACATTTTAATTAGATTTTGGATTTCGTTACTCTGATTTTTAATTAAGATTTTATGGGGAATTATTTACGTGTTAAAAAGTGGTATCAGAGCAGGTCGGTCCGTCCGACCAGGTTGTTTAATTGTGTTGTTCCCTAGTATGTGACATATGTGAGAAAATACTTCGGTACTTGTTTTGTTTTCCATTTGCAGGCTGGGAATGAAACAAGTTAGGGGAGAAGTGTCTACTTCTCTTGGATATTCCAGATGTTGTGAGATTGGATATCGTGTTGTTGCAAGAGAGAATGTTGTGTTGGAATGTTCAACTATTTAGAGAATGATGTTATCCTTGAGGGAAGACAGTCAGATGTTCTTGTTGTTTGCTTCCTTGTGAGGGGAAAGGCGATGTTGTGGATAGAGATGGGCCGGTGATGTATGGAGTATCCTGACATGTTTCCTTAGGGGGTACATAGTTATCTTTAGTTAGAACAAGGTGATGTTATTCTTGGGACAAATTGGTGGAGTTAAACCATGTGTTTATCAATCGTTTGAATGATGGTGTAGTGTGTTATTGAACGCTATTATAGCTTTATAAGGATTGTTTATGCCCCATCATGATTGTCGAATGTATATCAACAAATTGAGGAATTGGTTACCCTTAATCTCTTGTTGATAGTGGACGGGATCATGTTGGATGAGATAGACGGGCCTTGCTAGCTGGAATAATATGTACAATGAATTGTCTAGGTTTAAACCAAGTGCTAACAGAGTTTTTAGTTAGTCGATGCAAATTTCTATATTTGCAAATGAGGCGGATTCGAAGCTTAGGTGTGTCGTTCAGATATTATTGATGGTTACTCCTTAGAGAGTAGAGAGTGAACTTAAATTTGACGAAGGTGAAGAGTCGAGGTTTGTCTCTGCTAAGTGAGTAGAAGAACTCTATGGAGAAGACGCTCTAATGTTTTCCATGATTGCGAAGATGATGTTACAAAAATTGGAAGTAATGTCACAACGATGAACTATCAATTGTGTGTGAGTTTCATATATGTTTCTGAAGGATATATCGAATGTGCCGTTAGAGAGAGAGGTGGAACATAAAGAGTAGTCATAAAATTTACTGGAAATGGGAATCGTGAGATCAATGACACCGTCTTGGAAAAATTCAGTATTATTGGTAAAGAAGAGGATGATGGCATGAGGTTACATGTTGATCGGTGAGTGGTATGAAAACTCATAGTTATGTTCGGTTAGATCGAGTTTTGAATTGTGATGGTGAGGTAGAAGTATGGTTATATGTCTTGGATTAATAGGGTAAATATTGAACATGATGTAGGTAATCATTGTTCCCTCAGGCATTCATGAATCTGTAATACCTCAAAATTTTCCCTCTCGTTTCCCCAACATTTTGCATAGCATTTTGCATACATAAGTTCATGAAATAACTAACAACATTGCATCATGTGTGGCATGGCTGAGGCATAGGTATGTGATCAATGATTGGAGCAACTGAAGGCATTACAAAGGAAAACAAAGGGCCACAAAGCTTCTCAACATTGTGCAAAGGGTTCACAACATCCCACAATTCCTCATTTGAAGCCACAAGCCATGGAAAGATTTGGTTTTATCAAAGGAGGCAAGCAGTGCAACATCTCCTGATGAAAAATGCCAAATTAGGGTTTCACTTCTACTGGGCTTCTCCATGAAGTTTGGATTCAAAGTGGATTCCTTTTGGAAGAGGTTCAATTGGTTAGATGGATTGAAAATCAAGGAATCGGGGAAAAGTCAACCAGGTTTAGTAAAAAGTCAACTCCTGACTTTTTGAGATCAAAATCATGAAATTAGGGTTACAAGGATCCTATGGTTCAAATTTGATCAATAAATGATGGAGGAATCATGAAAAATCAAGAAAACCAAAACTTGCCATTTTAGGGAAAGATCATTTGAAAAGTGGTTAATTTCACCTTTCCCTCCACTTTCCTTCCACATTTCCTTTCATTATTTCCCTCTTGTTTTTCCATTTCAATTCCACTCCATTTCCTTTGGATGCTTCTACCATGTTCCACAACCTTCTAGAGTATTCCATGGAATATTCCAAGGAATATTCCTTCTCAAACCCTAACCCTAACTAACTACAAACCTATCTCCATTACTAAACCTAACTCCATTCCCAAACCTAACTCCAAGCATAGCCCCTATATAATCATTAATCACTTCAATGCAAAAGGTTCCCAATTTTTTCACTATCTCACAATTTCTAGAATCACTTTTTCTCTCTCACTTTTCCTCCATTTCCCTTTTTCACCAAAGCTTTTTTTGAATAAGTTCTTCAAGTTTCACATTGAAACTTGAAGATCTTAAAGCTTAGCCTCCAACCTGCATTGATTTGTGCTTTGTGGAAGACGAAGCTACTGGTTTTGTGAAGATTTCGACTTATCGGAAGTGCAAGAAGTATCAAGCATCAAGAACGCATTTATTTTGCGCATTCCCGGATTCTTTGGATTTCTCTTTGATCAAGCTCCGATTCTTGCAACATTTACCGAAGCACTTCTCCGCTTCGTAGGTTGGTGATCTAAAACCATGATTGCATTAAGTTATTCTCTTCATCTCGCCATTTTGGCATTCTTTAAGTGCTTTTCGTGTTGCTTGTGATTGATTACGTTTTCGTTATGTTTTGCTTACGATTTATGGATTTTAATGGATTAGAAGTTAGGTTGTAGCTTGTTATAGGTTCTAGCAGGTGTTAATAAGTCCTAATTGAGTAGAAACTTGTGTTAGCATGTTTAGATGTGTGTTAGGGATGTTTAGAAGTAAGTTTGTGGCCAAAAGCACTTATTTCAAAGTTTTTTTCATTTTCTGTTCAGTGTTAATCGGTTAACGCTTTTGGTTAACCGGTTAACACATGCATTTTTTGCCATTTTAGTGTTGTCTGGGGTCCGTTAACGGGTTAACCCCGGTTAACGCTGTTAGATTTTGGATTTTTAGCTTATTTGCTTGCTTGTTCCTGCTTCTTTGTGCCTCTAATGTTCATACATGCTTAGGTACTAATTTTAGGGAATTTTCTAGGTTGGTTTTGACATCTCATTCCCCCATTTCGAGTCGTTTCGACGCGTTTCCGTTCATGTTGCATATTATGCGTTTATGTGTTCATTTGTGTATAATTTGACTTCTTGCACTTTGTTGCTATGTCCACACACTTTTTTGTCATGTAAATAATCATGTTGCATTATGTTTTTGCATCTTTCGCACAATTCGTTAACTCATTTGCATGTCATTGTATCAATATATATGTTGCGTTTCGTATAACCATGTATGTATGTGCATTTGGTTGCATGTTTGATCATATCATTCACATCAATTCAATTCTGAATTTTGCATTGAGCTTGGCATTCTTCTTGATCTATCATGATTGCATATTCTTGATCAATGCTCATTATGTTCATATGCCATGTTCATGTGCCATATTTTGCATACTTGTTGCATAATAAACCATGCGGTGCATTCTTGCATAATCCCTCAAAAATGCTCATGTTCATTCAATTATGTATGTTGATCTATGTTCAAATGCATACTCATGATTAATTGGTACATTTTTCATTGAGTTTGTGCATTAAAAAATGAAAATGATCAAATCTTAATTTTACATTTCATAGCTTACTTTGCATATAGGTGTTGTAAAATACATGTTGTTTGTTATGTTGTTCATGTTGTATGTGACTTTATACACCTATCTTTGCATGCTGATTGTGAGTTGTAAAAAGTTGCTTTGTGTTATGCATTGTTTTGGTAGCTGTTTTTAGTTTAGGGGCTGTAGTAGGTGCTGAATTTTTGTTTTAGCATTTTTTAGTTCTTTTAGAATTAAGATGAAGTCTAGAAGTTAGATTCTAGAATTAGTAGGATTTAATGGTTGTGTGTTTGCCTTATTATTTTAAATAAAATGCACACTAATCTTTGTTTTGTAGGGAGGGAAAGGTATGTTTCCTTACACCTTATCCTTTTTTTATGCATTCTCTTTATGCATTTAATTCACCTTTTACTTCCATATTTGTGATTGGTAGGATTTCCCCTTTGGCTAGGACCAACTTATCTTCCTTAGGAAGTAAGTTGCATCATTTTTCTTCTCTCTTTTCCTTTTGATCTTTAGGATTAGAAAAGCCTCACTCACCATTAGGACCACCATTTTAATAAATAACTTAGGGTTGTGTCTTAGTCCCCCTTAATTTTTGTCCTTTTCCGATTTGAGTCTTCTTTCTCATCTTCAAACAAAATCCAAAAAGACTTAATAAATGCATGAGAGGATCCCTTGTGTATAGCCTTATTCCATGGGGCACTTACATTCATTCCATCTTGGAATAGTGTAAGCTTGTCTAGCATGATGTACAAGTCTTATCAAGGGGTTGTTTCACAAAAAAAAAATTAAAAGATACTTCTTCATAAAAGCTACAATCACACTTAATATAAAGTTCAACAAGCTAGTGAACTTAAACCCTAATCCTAGGAAACAAGTCTTGGATAAATTCTCCTTGCTTGGTGTGCTTGTTCTATTATTCCATCTTGGAATGTAGTAGCAAGTACACATTCCATGGAAAAGAGTTTGAATTCACTCCCTTGTGCCAAATTCATAAAAAACTTTAAAAAAAATCAAACAACAAACAATAAGTGACTATCCTGTGGGAACTTCTCTTCTCATCTCACTCATTTTGAACGTGAACTCGCAACGACTTGTCTCGCATGCAAGATGGTAAACGCACTCGTACCAGACGAGCCTGCAACACCTGATCATAGACATAAGCAGTTCCAACTATAAAAAAAACACAAATAAATAGTTCCCGCCTTAGTTAGGCGAACTACGTCGACTCTGATCCTCATTTTCCCGATGAGGTACGTAGGCCCGTTCGAGCACATTCTTTATTTTCCCTATATTTTCCCCATTCTTTCTTTTTGTTCTCTTTTCCAATTCCTTTCTCATTTCCATTCTCATTCCAGTTAGCAGTTCATTTGTTCAACACTCATATTTTCTCACCCTTTGAAACAAAACAAGCAAGAGTGGATCCCGTCGGGTACGGCGGACGATCTGGGGTGCTAATACCTTCTCAGGTCGTAACCGACTCCTGAACTCAGATCTTTGGTTCGCGGGACCTTGTCCTTTCCTTCTTCCTCGGGTTTTTGCAACATTACCTTTCCCGTTCTTTCGGGATAAAAATGTCTGGCTGGCGACTCTACCTTTTCCGTGCCACTTTCGCGTTTATACTAGGATGAAAATCCCGGGAGCGACAGCTGGCGACTCTGCTGGGGATCGAACCCAGAATCTCTAGTTTCCTTTGTAGAGTCAATCCTAGAGCCTATTTGTTTTTGTTTTCATTGGGTGTTTATATGTGTGTGTTATTGTGTTTATTTACTGTTTTCGTTTACAATTTACTTTACAGCTTTATTTACTGCTTTCAGTATTTATTTTCACATGCATCATATATTAGACTATGCTGGTTTCATTTTTTCTGTGGGATGGGCTTTGTTACTGTGAGATAAGCCACATACCCGGCTTAAGTGCACCTAGGATTTAGAGTGGTTCCACTTTGGATTCATGGCATTTTGCTATGTTGGTAGTGAGTTCCACGCCTTCACTTACGACCTTCTCGGAAATGTATTGACGTCAGAATCTTTCTGGGGCAATACACTACCTTGATAGTTATGTGCAGTCAAGGGACCGATCATTGAGAACCTTTGTGGAAACATACCTCTCCAGTGATGACAGTGGCATACCACATTTGTTGGCAAACCCACTCGCATCCGAGGGCCCATTGGGAACTCGCATAGGATGGCCTGGTTCTCTCATAGGGATCCAGTTAAGGCAAACTGTTCGTATGACGATAGTATTGTACCCTTCGGGATAAATGTACTATTATTTCTAGATTCAGTGCTTGAAGCTGATGACTTATGAGTGATGCTTGTTTCCTTGGACTCAGCTGAGACCTCCCTGAGTAGTACATAATGCCAAACTGATTCCCTGATTTGGTCATGAGCCATTTCTCGGAAATGGTGAACGTATTATTGTTATTCGGCTTTGAGAGTCTGTGATGTTGACCCGAGTAGCACACCCGTGAGATGGGGAGGGCTTTACAGGTTTGCAGGAACCCTAAACTTCAACATACCCATTATGCCAACACACTTCAGTGATATGATCTTGTTCTGTTAATTATGGATTCTAAAATCATGAACTCCTGATCAGAGAGATAATTGTGATGATGTTGTGGCCTTGCACAGACACTTAATTACCTGATTCACTACACAGACACATCACTGATCACATGCCTTGCCTTGCATAGTATCATAACATCATTAATCCTTTGTGTTCTTTTTATTCTCAGGGTTCATTACCTCCTATTCCTGGTCATATTTGCTGCTTCAACATGGAGATTCCAAGGAAGAGAAATGTCCATTATACTTTCCCACATCCGGAGACAGATGGTACTCAAAAGTTGATTAGCTTGATGGGTGACAAAGTGCTTGATGATTTTAGAAAGGAGTTTGGAAAGATCCTAGACTATGTGAATAAGCCAACCATTGACCAGAGGGATAGCTTGCATTCTCTATTGCAGTTCTATGATCCACAGCTGAGGCTCTTTGTTTTCCCTTACTACATCTTGGCTCTCATATTAGAAGAGATATCCAGCATCCTCAGAACTCTCATAAAAAATGGTACTCCTTATTATGGCTTAGAGAAGATGCCTTCATCCAAAGATATAGTTGATTCCTTCCATGTGGATTTATCCAAGGTCAGTAGAGGGCTGGATGCCACCAAAGGTAAAGGACTTTTCTTGGATTTTCTTATCATGGAAGCTCAGGATTTGGCATCTGAAGACAAATGGGCCAAGTTCAACACCTTGCTTGCTTTGATAGTGTATGGAATCACTCTGTTTCTAGGAGAAAAGGGTTTGATCAGCATGGAAACTATCACTATATTTTCCAGAAGAAATCCAATGCCTACTTTGCTACGTGACTTTTACTATGGAGTCCACCACAAGAATGAAAAGAGGAAGGGACATGTAAATTGTTGTGCTCCCTTATTTGCTGATTGGTTTGTAAGGTAACTCCGTAAATCATGGCCTTTCCAGGATTTGAAACAATCTTGGAAGTGGTCCAAAAGATTAATGGGCTTAACCTCAGTTGACATTACTTGGGGATGCAACAGGGATCTTGTGGGCAAAGAAATATTGGTCAGTTGTGGTAGCTTCCCAAATGTGCCATTGATAGGAAGGAAAGGTGGGATCAGCTACAATCCTATCTTATCCAGGAAACAATTTTGTTATCCTTTAAGAGTTATACCTTTGATTGAAGAGATGAACGAGTTACTATACTTTCCAGCATAAGGTAACCTAAAGATGAGCTTGCTAGCATCCCAAGCTTGGGAGGTTAGAGTGATGAAAGGGACGAAAGACTTTGGGAGAGTAGATCCCAAGACTTATGATCCTTTTGCCACCTGGTTGGAAGATCGTGTAGAGACTATGTTTCTCCCATTCTCTAAGGAAACACCTCTTTACCCTAAGGAGATAGCACCCACAACTTCAGTTCCTCTTCAGAAGTATCAAAAGTTGGAAGCCTTGGTTAAACAACTTAGGTTGGAGAACCAAGAAGCCAACAACTCATGCCAGAAGTTGAAAATGCAAAACCAGAAATTGGAAGAAAGGGCTTCATAAAGCTGAAGAAATGGTCAGGCTCAAGCAGCAAGACTTTCAAGAGAGGGAGCTTTATTTCAAGAAAAGGGGGTTAGCTAAAACTCACAAGGCGGTCCAGCACCGGAAAGAGAAGAAAGAGTTGAATGAAGCTAATGAAGCTATCACCTTATGGCAAGAGAAGTATGAAGATAACTTGAAGAGACAGAAAGATCTGGAAGTCAAATTCAGGTTAGAAATCAAGGGTATTCAAGATTCTTTGGCTGAACAGGGAGAGGTCCTTCAGAAGGCTTATCACCAAGAGAAGAGTCGTCTCCAAGATCTAGCAGAAAGTCAACAAGCAGTAAAGGAAGTTCAGAAGGAGATAGAAGAGTTGAAATTGAGAGCTGATATCAAGAGGACCAAGCCTGATTCTATTACAAGCCAGGAGAGTGAAAAGGTGTTCCTACAATAGATTGAGCAATCGCATGCCTCCTTTGACCTTAGGGATATCCTGATTCAGAAGCTCGTACAGGAACCTACACATCTAGATATAGCTCAATTGCTGCAAGGTGTCAAGCGCTTTAGTTGGAGGTTACAGGATGTAGATCTTCCTAAGCTTTAGTCTTGTATTCATATGACTTGGACTACCCACAGGCTTGTTATGGGAGTCCCCTGTCTCTTGATGTACTTTTTCTCTTTGACATATGAATTTGTACCATGTGAGGGTTTTTGCTATTCCAATCATCTTCTGATTTATCTGAAGTTTCTGGTTATTATCTGTTGCACGGACACGAAGTAAATGCTACCACTTCATATCTGAATGTCACACAGGATCTTCTTGCAAAGGATATTTTCTCAACACCAGAATGGGAAAGTAAGCAAAACCTTGGGAATAAAAGGAACATATTGCATTGCATACACATCATTTGCATTTTTTCTTTGTTTTTGCAGGTTTTCTACAGGTTGCTTAACTTATCTCCGCTTCGTAGGCAAAGATTGCGAGAGCTGCCAAGACCCGGCATCTCCGACAAAATATCTCGCATCGTTACGCAACACACAACAACCAGAGGACCGTCATGGATGCTATGCAAACTGAGCTTAATGAGTTCCACACCAGAATGGGAGAATTCATGGTCATGATGCAAGGGATGGCACAAGGACAACAAGATTTGAGGAATGTTATTCAAGGACTCAATCCTCCTCAGACAGACCCTCATGTACTCACTCCCGAGGTTCAAGTTAATCCTCCCAACACCAACAACAGAGCAGGTGGGCCTCCAGTTCCAGAACCTGGCACAAAAACCTTTATTCCGATGGTAGATAGACAATAGGACCAGTTCCCTCCTTTTAACAATTATATGGGGTTTGGCAGAGAAGGAAATTTGCAGGACTTCTTGTTGCTCGCTGAGAAAGTCAAAGCCCTCGAGTGTAGAGACACTCTTGGGATAGATGTGTCTGATATGGGCTTAGTCCCTGGGGTGGTCATTCCTCACAAGTTCAGACCACCAACTTTTGACAAGTATAATGGTAGCTCCTGTCCCAAAACTCATCTACAGGCGTTCTACCGAAAGATTGTTGCCCATACTAAGGACGAAAAGCTCTGGATGTATTATTTCCAGGATAGTCTCTCCAGAGGATCCTTGGAATGGTATGTGAAGCTGGAGAGAAGTTCTGTAAGAAGCTGGAAAGAGTTGGGAGAAACTTTTCTGAAACAATATCAGTATAATATCGACATGGCGCCTAGTCGCACTCAGCTTCAGAGTCTGACACAGAAAAATTCGAAGAGTTTCAAAGATTACGCACAGAGGTGGCATGAAGTGGCCGCTATAGTGCAACCACCATTGCTAGAAAGAGAAATGGTAGACCTTTTCCTGGACACCTTTCTTGGGCATTTCATGGAAAGGTTGGCCAAATGTTCTTCAAGCGGTTTTTCAGATATTATCTTGACGAGCGAGAGGATAGAGAGCTGGATTAAACAGGGAAAAATCCAGAATGGTGGTGCTTCGACTTCTGGTATCAAGAAGCCCTTCTTGAAGAGGAGGGAAGGAGAGACCGGGAAGTGCATGCACAAAGAGGTGGAGGTAATAGAGGTGATTATCAGCAAGTGGCCCCTGTCACTATCTTAGCTCAGCCTATTCAACTGCAACAACAACGCCAACAAGGTTATCAGCAAAGGGCTTCCCGTCCCTATTATTCTCAGAAGACCAGAGAAAGGAAGTTTGAAACTCCACCTATGTCTTATTCACAGCTTTTGGAGAATCTTCTCCAGCTTCAGATGGTTCAGCTCAGAACTTTGCAACCTCCAAAGCCGGGGCAACTCCCCGAAGGTTATGATACAAATGCCCAATGCGAATTCCATTCCGGAGCCCCCAGACATACCATAGAAAGTTGCAAAGCCTTGAAGTATGTAGTCCAAGACCTAGTAGATTCCAAAGCGATTAACTTCGCTCCCACTCCGAATGTGATACAGAACCCCATGCCTCCTCACGGGGGTACAGTGTGTGACATGAAATGATTTTAATGTGTCAAAAACTTGGCATGATTGAAAGCTTGAGTGGTTCTCTATGAAAAAGCAAGGATTGGCATATTTGGAAAAATATACTGAATGAGCCGACTCAAATTCATCAATGAGCCGACTCATTCAGTGTTAAATTGATGACAAACGCACGGGTCCAAACAGGCTGCCTGATGCACCACTTTTGGTTGACTCATGTGTGTGGATGAGTCGACTCAAAACCTTTCATGAGCCGACTCATCCAATTGTAAATTGGTGGCAAACGCACGGGTCCAAACAGGCTGCCTGGTGCATCACTTTTGGTCGACTCATGTATGAGGATGAGCCAACTCATAACCCTTCATGAGTCAACTCATCAAGAAGTGTTTTCTTCTCATTTTCACGGGTCTCAACAGGCTGCCTCTCTGTTTATTTTGGTCGACTCATCTGTTAGTTTGAGTCGGCCCATTTAATGATTTGAGTCAGCTCATTACTGTGTTGACTCACTTTTTCATTTAATTTTTTCCCTCTCTTATGTTTATTTCTCTAACCAATATAAATAGTTGTTTTATTTTTTTGAGAAGGGTAACAAGGAAAGTTAAAGATATACACATAGCTCTCTTCATCTTCTTCATTCTTGCATCAATCAAACAATCACACACAACAATCTTTGTTTGATCTTGGTGTTCGTTTCGAAGATAACGTTCAATCGTGAATCAGAATTTCATATTGGGTTTAGAGTGTGTGGGTTTTCCTTGAAAAAATCCGAAGGGTTTTATCCTCCAAGATCATTGAAGATTTAGGGGTTTTGCACACATTGATCGTTCATAGATTCAGCCGAGTGAGGTAGATTGAAGATCAAGTGGATCGTTCTCTTATATCACGGTAGACGGAGGATTGTGAAGGTCTTTATGGGTTCACAAGTGTTGGAGAAACTCATTCGTGCTCAAAGTTTGGAGAATCGTGAATTCTTGCAAGAAGGTGTTGCACCCCAAAATTTGCCCTCTATTTTTAACTCTAACCAATTTTTTGTTTCACATTCATTTGCATCATCTTCATAGCATAACATTTTTTTTCTGTCTTAATATTAGCCGGAATAATTTCTCGGAATTTACAAACAGACTGGTCAAATTAACTTTTTAACTGTGCCTAAAATTAGTCAACGAAAAAATGTCAAGTTTAAGTTTGCAAATGTCGGTAACAATAATCTGCGGTTCACGTGGTTTAATTTGACATGCTAAAAATATTTTTACGACTAGTTTTGGTCATATGTTGATCAGTCTGAGCAGTTTAAACGGTCATAATTTTTATTTCAAAATCCGACCAAACACTGTATTTTTCCGAGTCATTTATTTCGCGCTGATTATTTTGATGTGCTCATTTTATTTTTTCGAGTACTTTGGCGCCCGACTTTTATTTTTTGAGTCTATTTATTTTTATACAGGGTATAGAATAAATAAATAGGATTATTAGTTATTATTTTTATTTTAACTATTTTAATTATTAAATTTTATTTAGTTGGGTCTAGAATAAATAAATAGGATTATTAGTTATTATTTTTATTTTAACTATTTTAATTATTAAACTTTATTTAGTTTTAAATTACATTTTATTGGGTCTAGAATAAATAAATAGGATTATTAGTTATTATTTTTATTTTAACTATTTTAATTATTAAACTTTATTTAGTTTTAAATTACATTTTATTGGGTCTAGAATAAATAAATAAATTTGTTAGTTTTTATTTTAATTTTAACTATTTTTATTAAACTTTATTTAATTATTTATATTAAAATTTTATTGGGTTCCAAAATAAATATTTAGGCCCATTATGCTAACCCTAATTGGTTTCTATATATATATATATAACTTATGTTTCTGTTGCTAAAGAAAAAAAACCTCATTTTTATTCTTTGTACTGTATATGGTCCGTTTGTTTATCATTGGTTCTATCATCATGTTCTTCCTCTTCCTAACACACATGTCTCAAACATGTGTATTAATGTGTGTCACTTGTTTCAAACATATGTATGTGTTAATGTGTATTACTGCATTTCAAATTTATGTATATATCACCGTTTTTTTTGTTGCTATATACATATAATAAACTCTTGATTTGTTTTATTGTATATGTTTTTTTGGTGATAAACCATGTTATGGTTTATATAAGTGCGTACATCTCACTTTGTTATTTATATGGTTAAGTTATTCATGTATAGATATATAAATTTATTTTGTGACACTTTTTTTTTATTATTATGTTCTTAATACGAGTTTTTATATTTATTTTATATATATTTTTTTTAGATTATTCGGATCGGATCATGTCGATACGCTATTTTCACATCTGGGTGTATGATGCGTGACATTTGTGTTGATTTGCTATAGTTGCGATGATCGCAATTTTGCGTTAGCAACATCTTTGTTCCTTTTTTAATTCATATCATTTTTATGTTATTCATACACATATATTTAGATCTGCACATTTTTTTTCATAACTAACTACCCTGATTTTTTCCTAAACCTTGACGATTTTGCCTCAACCATTTTTTTATACGTTTTGTTTTATTATATAATAACTATTTTCCAGGTACATTCACATGTGCGCGCATGTGCGTGCGTGTCTTAGTGTCAAGAAGACAAAGCTGATAATTTTGAGGGCATTTTGACAAAGAAACAAGTTTATTATATAATAACTATTTTTCAGGTACATTCACATGTGCGCGCCTTCTAGTGTCAAGAAGGCAAGGCTGGTAATTTTGAGGGCATTTTGATAAAGAAACATGGGTTTTTCATTCATTTTCCTAATTTTCTCTAGTCCCTTTAATTCTCTAATTTCCTAATTAACTAACCTCTTAATTTTTTTCTACTATAATTACTTATTTCATAAATCAATTTATAATATTAGTTATTATTTCTTTTGTTTTAAATTAATAGTTATATCTAGTTTTTTTTAAACTTCTTTGTTTACCTAAAATTAAACTTAAAATTTTTATTATCAATATTTGTTTATATATGTTTTTTAGAAAATTAACTAATTAGTTTTTTTTATATATAAACCTCAAACTTTTCATAAACCTTAATTTTTCATGTAAACCTTAAAACTTTCTCATAAACTTTAACCGTGTTATTTCCTTTAAACCATAAACCTTTCCACAAACCTTAACAAACATGTTATTATTTCTTATTTTCGCTCATGTTTATGTTATTCATACACTGTAATTGCTTCGCCCTTGTAATATTTTGAGTTTTAACTTGTAATATTTTCAGTTTTATTTTTCGCCATGTTTATTATGTAATTGTCCCAAAGCGTTGTAATAGTTAGGATTTTATTTTCTGCCATTTATTTTCTGCCATTTTATTTTTCTGCCATTTATTTTCTGCCATTTTATTTTTCTGCCATTTAAATTTCTGCCATTGATCCTATATTAACTGCGTGGTTTAGTAATGTAGGGCGTGAAAACCTACTAAATTAATTATTTAATATTTTTCTATAATCTTTATATTTTTTTTAAATAAATGCTAATTATTTTTATAAACTTATTTTATTACTTATTTATAACAATAAATCTTTATTTTGTAAATACTAACTCTTTTATTATTTTGTACATATTAAATTAATTTTTTCTCTCTAAAAATTTCTCAATAACTTTTTGTCAATAATATTTTATATATTAATAGTATTTTATTATAATAGTAATAATCATATAGTGTAAATAATTAAAAGTTTTCTCAATAATCTTTAATTGTTTTTCTCTAAACTTAATTCCCTTTTTTTTCCATCAATTCTAATAACTTCAAAAAAATCTAACTTGTCTAACCTAAACTTTTTCTTTTTAATTAAATATTTTAATTGTTATTTCTTTAATTTATTTTAACTTTATTATTATTATAACTACTTTATTATTATTATTATTGCTTTATTATTATTATTATTATTATTATTATTATTATTATTATTGCTTTATTGTTATTATTACTTTATTATTTTTGCTTCATTATTATTATTATTGCTTATTTATTATTTTATTATATATATTATTCTTGCTTTATAATTTATTCTTATCCGACTATTATGTATCTGCCAAAGCCTTGTAATAATTTGTAGATTTATTTTTCCGCCTTTATTTTCTTTGTAAATATTTAACTGTGTGGTTAGTAATTTAGGGAGTGCAAAACTAATTATATGTAATTGAACTTAGAAAATTATATACAAGACAAACATCTGAAAAATAACACTCACACACGTAAGTCGATCTATGATCGCCATCTGTACTTCCTAGGATATAGGGATGTCTTAAGCAAAGTCCCTTCAAATATAAATCATCATAGTCCCTACGGTTTAAAAGATCAAGTCTCTTCGAGGTTGCCTACGGAATAATGATCTTGTCCCTTCGAATAAATGATGATAGTCCCTACGAATTGCTAAAGACATCCTTTAAGTTGCCTTCATTGACCATACGATGACCCTACGTTTGTCCCTTAACACATCCAAGGTAATGACTACCTATTCCTTAATAATAGGGATAGTCTTACCATTGAAAGAACATTTAAGAACAGTAAAGATTTAACTTAGGGTAGGTTCCTCTTAAGTACTTGCTCACTTTTTTTATCAAATTACTTCATTACACTTTACATTTTAAACAATTTTCAAAACAAAGTCTTTATATATATCCGTACAAGGGTCATTATAAAGTACTTAAGAAAATTTTTAATCACACACTACACTTCTCAAAAACAGTTTAAAGTGAGCTAAGTAACTAAGAGCCCATGGATAACCATGGATGTAAAGGGTGCTAACACCTTCCCTTTACATAACCTACCCCCCGAACCCAAAAATCTTTTAAGGTCTTTCCTGTTCTTTTATGCCCTTTCCTTTGGATAAAATAAAAGTCGGTGGCGACTCTTGCTATCCGCAACATTTAACTAAAGTCAGTTCTCCCACCGTGTTACAGAACTGGCGACTCTGCTGGGGATTTAATATTAAAGAGGGGTACCCTTAGGAATTAGATCACTTTAAAATTGTTTGCCTTGTTTGCTTTATACTTACTTGTTGGGCTCTTATGTGTGAAAGATCCTAACCCGGATCTAGTGTACCTTAGGTAAATGGCAATAGACCAAGGAAACTGTACGGCGTATACCGATATGGTTGATCTGGTGGCCATAGTTAGTGTGACTTCTTGGTTAGTGCTTATGTTCCTTAAGTCAAGTTGAGGATAATATGAGGCTGCCATATGTTGTCAATACACTAACTGACTTTTAGAACCCTAGTTATCCCATCTTGGCCTTTAGAAAGTAGTGAGATAGCCAGCTTTGGTGAAGACTGAAGTTGGTTGATACTCGATACTACACTCATTGAGATCCTAAACTTGGAGGGTTTTGGTTGGCAAGTAAGTTGCCTACTGAACAACCACCCTTGTGAAGGATCAATGATATTGATATCCCTTAGAACCTGGTTACTTTATAGGACAGGATGAACCAACTAAACTTCAGGGGAGGGTATTTACCTTTAAACCTCATGCAAGCCTCTAAACCTAAGGTTATTGTGTGACTTGTTTGTGTGTGCCACATGTTTGTGATTGAGCATAACATCATAGCATCATCATGCATCATAAGCATAGCATTTTCACTAACCATTTCAAGGACCAAAGGATTTATCTTTGTTCTTTGTTGTAGGTCATGGCTTCTGCACGTAGGAATACTATCCGGATCAACTTTGTAGGAATACCTCCTAAGCTTAAGGAATTGGTCTCTCAAGTTTCTGAAAACTCCCAGTTCATCAAGAGACATGGTCACCTACTGGATCTAGTCACTTCAGGGTTCAATGAAGACATGATGAGTGTCCTGTTTTAGTTCTTTGATCCTAAACATCATTGTTTCACATTCCCCGATTATTAACTGGTTCCTACAATGGAAGAGTTCTCTAAACTACTGGGTATACCTATACTTGATCAGAAACCCTTCACAGGCTTAGAAAAAGAGCCTAAACCTGAAGTCATTGCTGCAGCTCTACATCTGGAGAAATAAGACATTGTCCTAGAAACAAGAAGCGGAGTTAAGGGTATTCTGTCTAAGGTATTGATAGAGAAAGCTCAGGTATTCTTGAAGGCTATGAGTTATGATGCCCTTGAGGAGATCTTGGCCTTATTAATCTATGGCCTAGTGTTGTTCCCTAACCCAGACCAGTGCATAGATGTACACGCCATCAACATATTTCTGACTCGCAATCCAGTTCCTACATTACTTGGAGACATCTTACACTCTCTTCATACCCGTACTACGAAGGCACGAGGAACTCTGATGTGTTTAATACCTCTATTGTCTAGGTGGTTTATTTCTCACCTTCCTCGATCAGTGATGAAGAATGAACAAGGGTTAAGATGGTCTAAAAGGATCATGTCAGTTTCTCATTCAGACATTCATTGGTGTTCTAGATCTATGGAGAATGTTACTATCATTGACCGTTGTGGTGAATTCCCCAATGTGCCACTCCTTGGCATAAGAGGGGGCATTACCTACAATCCTTCTTTAGCTCTACGTCAGTTTGGTTATGCTCGGAGAAATGGTCCTCATGACATGCTTATTCAGGGTATTGTGTTCGACTACGACAACGATCTGCAAGGTTACCGTCAAAGGTTTATACGAGCATGGGGTAAAGTGAACAAGGTTGACAGCAAGACTCTGAAACCAAAGTACACTATTCCTATGGAACCTTATCTCAGATGGGTGTGATCTCGTGCTCAGACTCTTATGATGCCATATCCTGCCATCCTGGCAGTTACTATGGAACCTGTTGCTGAAGGAGATACTCCTTATACCATCCTTCATCCAGACATGCCCGCTAACCTGGAAGAATTGCAGAAATCCTGGATCCAACTGAAGGAACAAAGAAATACCTTTGAAGCTCAATTCAGGATTAGCCAAGAAAAAGTGTTGGAGCTGACCAAGCAACTTCACAAAGAGCGAAACCTCAACACATACCTCCATGCAAAGAGGAAACGTCCATGGGAGACTTAAAACCCCATTTTTTGTATTCATTTAATTTTTGTTGTAAGCCTAAAGAGAAAACGAGTTTATTACTAATAAAAGTTTACTTTCTGGTTGTTTAAACAAATTTAAATCATGCGGTCTTTGAAAATATTGCATATGCATCTACATACCATATCATTGCATGACAGGTTTCCATAGCAGGTTTCTCAATCTTCTCGCTGTTTATTTCAGCAAAATGGCTCTCGAACAAGCTGTCAAGGATCTCCAAGCTCAGACTGCTCAGTTCCAAGAAGTGATCCTGAATTTGTCCAAGGGGCAAGAAGAGTTGAAAGCACTCCTCTCTGAAAATCCTGAAGATAACAAGGATAATCAGTTGAAACAACTGCAAGCTGAGATGACAGAAATGAGGACCCAGATGAATGACCAGGTGGCTCTTATTCAAAGTTTAGCTCAGGGGCAAGAAGAGCTAAGAACCTTTGTCCACAAACTTCAAAGTAATAGAGTCAGGAATCTAATCATCAGTCAACCTCCGTTGAAACAAGCTGACTTGGCTGAAAGGAAAGTAAGGATAAGAGAAGGAAATAGACAGGCTACTACTTACCATCCTTCAATGGAAGAAAGAAGGCCTTGTAAGGTTAATCCACTTCTATACAAGGAATGTAGAAGACAGTTCATCCGGTTCAGCACACCAATGTCACAAGTTTTGCAATGCCTGTTGGAGATGAAGTTGATTTCCTTGGAAATTCTCCTAAAAATCCTAACACCTCTTCTCCTTGCTATAATCCTAAGGCAAGGTGTATGCATCACTCCGACTGTCCTGGACATGACACTAATAACTGTTGGGCATTGAAGAATAAGATTCAAGACCTAATTGACGAAGGAATACTCGAGGTTACGCCAGAAGGCCAGGTTGAGTTCTTCTATCGTCCATCAAGCATCAAAGTTTCCAGATAACTGGAGTGACAAGTTTAGAGGAAGAGACTTTGAGAACATTTGAATTTTCATTTGTAATTTCTTTTGTTTGTTTAAACACTTACTATTATGTCAAACTTTTGTTTTCATTAATGCATTGCATATGTTTGTCTTGAATTAATCCATTCGTTTCACTATATTTTGAACTATGCTTCATATTTCTTTTTTGTGATATTTAACTCCTGATAAAGATATAAGCCTGTAGAGGGAGGATGACGAAAACAATACCATAATATTAGGCAGTATTCTTTTGAACAGACTATGCTAACGATGTACAGGCATTGTTTCAATTCCTAAACAGTGGAGATATAAGGAAGTTAATCCCTAGTTAACCCTTTTGAGCCTATGAAGTAGGAGTTTTTATTCTCGCACAAATTAAAACCCCTATTCATAACCCGGGGTAGGGTAGTTACTCGGTTAACTCAAATATGCCAATTATTTGTGTTGTACACAACTAATGATGGTTCTCTGTAATCATTAAACCTGACAGTCAATATCCAGCAAAAGAAAAACCCACTAAGTCAAAACCTATGAAGGAGACTTAGTAAAAAAATTGAGAAATTCCGCTGACTGTAATTTTGAAACAAACAGTTCAGGCAAAAAGAAGATATAACAAATTCAAAAGAAAAAAGAGGTCACTATGAATCCTCAACAAAGAAAGATGATTGGATGTTCAAATAAATTTTTGGTTTCTGAACTATCACAAATGTCAGTGTTACAATTCCAAACTCCTTTGAGCCTTAATGCATAAGTTAAATGTGCATAGGACTGAAGAACATCATGGAGATTGGGTTGGGTACAAATAAAATTTGAGCCTTTATCCTTTGTTTCTTAAACCGTGAACCAGGCCACGTTACAATCCTTTAAAAGTCCTAACTGAAGCATGGTTAGTTCGAAAGCGTACTGCTACAAAAAGGTATCCTGACTCCTTTAGGGATTATTATAAAACTTGAGTTAATATCACATTTTTCACAAAAAATTGTTTTTCTAAAATAACTCTTTTTCAAAACTTCAAGACAGACATAAGCATTACATTTTTGAATATATATTTGTTTGCATATACCTGAGTGTTTGATAAATAGAGAAACTTACAGGATGAATGTTCAATAAACCAAAGTCCTTTCGATAAACAAAGTTGCTTCCTGGATCAAAGTCCATGTATACAAAGGGGCATAGTCATTATCTCCCAATCAAGGGGGCATGCCATGATACTTCCTAACTCAATTGGGGCAATCAGGACAGGATTCAATTATGTTTAAGTATCCAGGGGTAGATCTCCTCATCTATCTAAATTACCAAGGGTAACATTACAGAGTTCATAATGCCAGGGGCATAGTCACTGTTTCCCAATCAAGGGGCATACCAACTTACTATTCAATTCATTCGGGGAAATCAGGTCCAGATTCAACAATGCTTAATAGCCAGGGGCAGCTCTCCTCATATATTTGAATTACCAAGGGTAACATTATAAAGTTCATGATGTCAAGGGCATATTATTGTGGGGCATTCTGCTTATTTCTCTTGAGGTAACTACATTCAGATACTTCCATTATGGGACAATTCATCCTCAACCAAGGAGCAATGCTTTCTTTTCAAATCTAATACCCGAAGTGTATATGGTCCATCACAATTTGAAGACACGTTCCTCTCATTGTATTACCTTGATATTGAATTCTCAACAGAAGCCATTGTGGAAATTAATTATCTACGCCAGTAGTATCAGATGGTGTCGGTATCATATCCAGCTATGAGGATTTCTGGGAAGGTATTCAGGAAAGTTAAGAATCTCAGGAGCTCTAAATCCAATTGGTTATACACTCTCAAAGTTGAAACAATTATGTTTTCGAGTTCAACTTTACTTTTCCCTCTTTATTCAGGATTACTTTTCCTCTTTTACTAAAGCAAAAAATGTTTGTTGGTTATGTTTGAATGTATATATGCTTTGAATATGATTGATGCTTACCAGAAATGCATGAAATGCAGTAATAGTATTTACTAAGGACGAACGAGGGTAGTAGTTCAACGAAGCTTCGCCGGTTCATCCCCACAAGACAATTACAAATCCCCAGTACAACAAATATATGCTTCAAGTTACATCTCCAATTGAATTTATGTCCATCTCTTTTATCCTCAGCCGAGGTACTCAGGAACTTATTCCTTCAATAGAAGTACGACGAGCGAAGACGAGAGGTTATAAATACTATACTATCAAACGAAACGGGAATGAGGTCCTCATATTCTTCAGTAACGAATCGGGATTTATTTTCCCTAGCCAGCAGTTGTTATACAAAGATATCCAGATGCTTCAAACTACATGATGCATACATACATCATTTACATCATACCATAACATATACATCCATAAGTACATAATACATTACTTCAGTGCATCATACTATGCATGCATACATAGTGCATAAACTAATATTTTCCTTGCAGGATAGTTATATGCAGGGAAAACAACATCAACAACTTATACCTCAGGACGTTGTTTATCCTCCTGAAAGCTATCATTGCCTTGGGCCGTTGTTTATCTTCCCAAGTACCTTATCATGACTTTGGGCCGTTGTTTATCTTCCCAAAAGTTATACCATTACCTTGGGCCGTTGTTTATCCTCCCAAGTACCCTATCATGACTTTGGGCCGTTGATTATCTTCCCAAAAGTTATACTTATACCTCGGGACGTTGTTTATCCTCCTGAAAGTTATCATTACTTTGGGCCGTTGATTATCTTCCCAAAAGTTATACTTATACCTCGGGACGTTGTTTATCCTCCTGAAAGCTATCATTACTTTGGGCCGTTGTTTATCTTCCCAAGTACCTTATCATGACTTTGGGCCGTTGTTTATCTTCCCAAAAGTTATACCATTACCTTGGGCCGTTGTTTATCTTCCCAAGTACCTTATCATGACTTTGGGCCGTTGTTTATCTTCCCAAAAGTTATACCATTACCTTGGGCCGTTGTTTATCCTCCCAAGTACCCTATCATGACTTTGGGCCATTGATTATCTTCCCAAAAGTTATACTTATACCTCGGGACGTTGTTTATCCTCCTTAAAGCTATCATTACTTTGGGCAGTTGATTATCTTCTCAAAAGTTATACTTATACCTCGGGACGTTGTTTATCCTCCTGAAAGCTATCATTACTTTGGGTCGTTGTTTATCTTCCCAAGTACCTTATCATGACTTTGGGCCGTTGTTTATCTTCCCAAAAGTTATACCATTACCTTGGGCCGTTGTTTATCTTCCCAAGTACCTTATCATGACTTTGGGCCGTTGTTTATCTTCCCAAAAGTTATACCATTACCTTGGGCCGTTGTTTATCTTCCCAAGTGTCATATCATTACCTTAGGCCGTTGTTTATCTTCCCAAAAGCTATATCTTCATACTTTGGACTACCTTATTCTCCAAGAAGTATATTTGAAGAACTTTTCTCCAAGTGGCATCTTCAAGCCCACTCAAGCATATACAGTTAATCATCAGTATTACTCTATGCACTGGTGAGTGCAAATTTTTGGGCTTTTGTGTTCAATCCCCTTCAACCTTCCAGGTCACGAATGGTACAGATACCAATCTAACCCCTCAGGTTTCAGAAAATTGAACAGGGGCAGCTGTTGCACCCCAAAATTTGCCCTCTATTTTTAACTCTAACCAATTTTTTGTTTCACATTCATTTGCATCATCTTCATAGCATAACATTTTTTTCTGTCTTAATATTAGCCGGAATAATTTCTCGGAATTTACAAACAGACTGGTCAAATTAACTTTTTAACTGTGCCTAAAATTAGTCAACGAAAAAATGTCAAGTTTAAGTTTGCAAATGTCGGTAACATTAATCTGCGGTTCACGTGGTTTAATTTGACATGCTAAAAATATTTTTACGACTAGTTTTGGTCATATGTTGATCAGTCTGAGCAGTTTAAACGGTCATAATTTTTATTTCAAAATCCGACCAAACACTGTATTTTTCCGAGTCATTTATTTCGCGCTGATTATTTTGATGTGCTCATTTTATTTTTTCGAGTACTTTGGCGCCCGACTTTTATTTTTTGAGTCTATTTATTTTTATACAGGGTCTAGAATAAATAAATAGAATTATTAGTTATTATTTTTATTTTAACTATTTTAATTATTAAATTTTATTTAGTTGGGTCTAGAATAAATAAATAGGATTATTAGTTATTATTTTTATTTTAACTATTTTAATTATTAAACTTTATTTAGTTTTAAATTACATTTTATTGGGTCTAGAATAAATAAATAGGATTATTAGTTATTATTTTTATTTTAACTATTTTAATTATTAAACTTTATTTAGTTTTAAATTATATTTTATTGGGTCTAGAATAAATAAATAAATTTGTTAGTTTTTATTTTAATTTTAACTATTTTTATTAAACTTTATTTAATTATTTATATTAAAATTTTATTGGGTTCCAAAATAAATATTAGGCCCATTATGCTAACCCTAATTTGTTCCTATATATATATATATATATATATATATATATATATATATATATATATATATATATATATATATATATATATATATATATATATATATATATATATATAACTTATGTTTCTGTTGCTAAAGAAAAAAAACCTCCTTTTTATTCTTTGTACTGTATATGGTCCGTTTGTTTATCATTGGTTCTATCATCATGTTCTTCCTCTTCCTAACACACATGTCTCAAACATGTGTATTAATGTGTGTCACTTGTTTCAAACATATGTATGTGTTAATGTGTATTACTGCATTTCAAATTTATGTATATATCACCGTTTTTTTTTGTTGCTATATACATATAATAAACTCTTGATTTGTTTTATTGTATATGTTTTTTTGGTGATAAACCATGTTATGGTTTATATAAATGCGTACATCTCACTTTGTTATTTATATGGTTAAGTTATTCATGTATAGATATATAAATTTATTTTGTGACACTTTTTTTTTTATTATTATGTTCTTAATACGAGTTTTTATATTTATTCTATATATATATTTTTTAGATTATTCGGATCGGATCGTGTCGATACGCTATTTTCACATCTGGGTGTATGATGCGTGACATTTGTGTTGATCTGCTATAGTTGCGATGATCGCAATTTTGCGTTAGCAACATCTTTGTTCCTTTTTTAATTCATATCATTTTTATGTTATTCATACACATATATTTAGATCTGCACATTTTTTTTCATAACTAACTACCCTGATTTTTTCCTAAACCTTGACGATTTTGCCTCAACCATTTTTTTTATACGTTTTGTTTTATTATATAATAACTATTTTCCAGGTACATTCACATGTGCACGCATGTGCGCGCGTGTCTTAGTGTCAAGAAGACAAAGCTGATAATTTTGAGGGCATTTTGACAAAGAAACAAGTTTATTATATAATAACTATTTTTCAGGTACATTCACATGTGCGCGCCTTCTAGTGTCAAGAAGGCAAGGCTGGTAATTTTGAGGGCATTTTGATAAAGAAACATGGGTTTTTCATTCATTTTCCTAATTTTCTCTAGTCCCTTTAATTCTCTAATTTCCTAATTAACTAACCTCTTAATTTTTTTTCTACTATAATTACTTATTTCATAAATCAATTTATAATATTAGTTATTATTTCTTTTGTTTTAAATTAATAGTTATATCTAGTTTTTTTTAAACTTCTTTGTTTACCTAAAATTAAACTTAAAATTTTTATTATCAATATTTGTTTATATATGTTTTTTAGAAAATTAACTAATTAGTTTTTTTTTATATATAAACCTCAAACTTTTCATAAACCTTAATTTTTCATGTAAATCTTAAAACTTTCTCATAAACTTTAACCGTGTTATTTCCTTTAAACCATAAACCTTTCCACAAACCTTAACAAACATGTTATTATTTCTTATTTTCGCTCATGTTTATGTTATTCATACACTGTAATTGCTTCGCCCTTGTAATATTTTGAGTTTTAACTTGTAATATTTTCAGTTTTATTTTTCGCCATGTTTATTATGTAATTGTCCCAAAGCGTTGTAATAGTTAGGATTTTATTTTCTGCCATTTATTTTCTGCCATTTTATTTTTCTGCCATTTATTTTCTGCCATTTAAATTTTTGCCATTGATCCTATATTAACTGCGTGGTTTAGTAATGTAGGGCGTGAAAACCTACTAAATTAATTATTTAATATTTTTCTATAATCTTTATATTTTTTTTAAATAAATACTAATTATTTTTATAAACTTATTTTATTACTTATTTATAACAATAAATCTTTATTTTGTAAATATTAACTCTTTTATTATTTTGTACATATTAAATTAATTTTTTCTCTCTAAAAATTTCTCAATAACTCTTTGTCAATAATATTTTATATATTAATAGTATTTTATTATAATAGTAATAATCATATAGTGTAAATAATTAAAAGTTTTCTCAATAATCTTTAATTGTTTTTCTCTAAACTTAATTCCCTTTTTTTCCCATCAATTCTAATAACTTCAAAAAAATCTAACTTGTCTAACCTAAACTTTTTCTTTTTAATTAAATATTTTAATTGTTATTTCTTTAATTTATTTTAACTTTATTATTATTATAACTACTTTATTATTATTATTATTGCTTTATTATTATTATTATTATTATTATTGCTTTATTGTTATTATTACTTTATTATTTTTGCTTCATTATTATTATTATTATTGCTTATTTATTATTTTATTATATCTATTATTCTTGCTTTATAATTTATTCTTATCCGACTATTATGTATCTGCCAAAGCCTTGTAATAATTTGTAGATTTATTTTTCCGCCTTTATTTTCTTTGTAAATATTTAACTGTGTGGTTAGTAATTTAGGGAGTGCAAAACTAATTATATGTAATTGAACTTAGAAAATTATATACAAGTCAAATATCTGAAAAATAACACTCACACACATAAGTCGATCTATGATCGCCATCTGTACTTCCTAGGATATTCCTCTTGGTTGCCTTAAAATAAAATGGTCAAGTCCCTCGAATATAAGGATGTCTTAAGCAAAGTCCCTTCAAATATAAATCATCATAGTCCCTACGATTTAAAAGATCAAGTCTCTTCGAGGTTGCCTACGGAATAATGATCTTGTCCCTTCGAATAAATGATGATAGTCCCTACGAATTGCTAAAGACATCCTTTAAGTTGCCTTCATTGACCATACGATGACCCTACGTTTGTCCCTTAACACATCCAAGGTAATGACTACCTATTCCTTAATAATAGGGATAGTCTTACCATTGAAAGAACATTTAAGAACAGTAAAGATTTAACTTAGGGTAGGTTCCTCTTAAGTACTTGCTCACTTTTTTTATCAAATTACTTCATTACACTTTACATTTTAAATAATTTTCAAAACAAAGTCTTTATATATATCCGTACAAGGGTCATTATAAAGTACTTAAGAAAATTTTTAATCACTCACTACACTTCTCAAAAACAGTTTAAAGTGAGCTAAGTAACTAAGAGCCCATGGATAACCATGGATGTAAAGGGTGCTAACACCTTCCCTTTACATAACCTACCCCCCGAACCCAAAAATCTTTTAAGGTCTTTCCTGTTCTTTTATGCCCTTTCATTTGGATAAAATAAAAGTCGGTGGCGACTCTTGCTATCCGCAACATTTAACTAAAGTCAGTTCTCCCACCGTGTTACAGAAGGGAGCAATTAATCGGAGGCTTTCTCGACACGCGTGGAAGACTTGATTCTACATTGGATCAAGGGACAAGAAAAAGATTTGATTGCATATTCAACGTGGTTTGGTTTGTTGGTTCATTCATTTCTCTTCTTGTAAAACAATTGCGATTTAATAAAATTGCCCAATTCAATTTCGAATTGGGGGCAGAGTACTTCGAGCGAGGACGACGAAGGAACTACCTCAACAAATTCCTTGTGTTCTTTTCATTTCTCGCATTTTACTTTTATTCATATTGATATTGTGTGCTTGAAAATTCTGGTGTATCAAATTAGTGCATTCAAAGTGTTTGTTAAATTGTTTCACTCAAAAGTGATAACTAGAGTGGATAAAATTCTGCACTATTTGATACAACAAAATTTTCTTTGGTGAGTGCACTCCAAGTGTTTGGTAAAAAGCTCAATCACACAAAATCAATATCTTAGTGCTTGATTTGTTCTCCAATCATTGTTAAGAATAGTTTTATCAAGTGTTGAATAATCAAGTGAATCATTTTTGAAATATTAATTCTTCTAGTCATCATTTCATTCCAATTGGGTTTTACGCATATCCGATCTCCGATGACTTCTAATTTGAACTAGACGATTTTCCGGGAAACTTCCGCAATTCTCTTTCAACTTAATTTTAAAAAGCTAATTTTAAAAAGGGATCTATTCAACCCCCCTTCTAGATCCGCGCTATCGTCTAACAAGTGGTATCAAGAGCATCAGTTCATCTAGTGCTTCACATACAACTTATTGGAAAATGGACAACGATCCAACGAGGGCGTACAATAGAGCTCCAGTTTTTACCGGAGAAAACTATAGTCACTGGAAAGATTGTATGCGCATCCATATCAACTTTGTTGATAGAAAAATTTGGAAAGTTATTCAAGAAGGCCCTTTTCAAATAACCATGGCCGGACCGGATAATGTCCAAATTGAAAAAACGGAAGCACAATGGGATGATAATGATGAAAAGAAATATAGCTACGATTGGAAAGCTCGAAACATACTCATAGCTTCTTTGGGAGCGGATGAATATTTTCGAGTTTCTCATCACACATCGGCTAAAGCTATGTGGGAAGCCTTACAAGTTGCCCATGAAGGAACCAATGATGTTAAGCTTGCTCGAATTAATACTCTACAACAAGAGTTTGATCGTTTTCACATGAGCCAAGGGGAAACCGTTGGTGAAATGGGAAAAAGATTTTCTCACTTGACAAATCGATTAAATGCTCATGGTAAAACTACTCCTAATGATGTAGCAACTAACAAGATTTTGAGATGTCTTACTAGGGAATGGTTACCAAAAGTTATGGCAATCAAAGAAGCCAATGATGTAAGAACTTTGGATCTAACTACTCTCATTGGAAAACTACAAGAGCACGAACAAGAGCTCTTAAACTTAAATGAGCATGAAGACAAAGAAAAGAAAGAAAAGATCGAGAAAAACAAAGATCATGAGAAGAAGAATAAGTCTATTGCATTAAAAGCTTCTTCCTCAAAATCCTCCATAAATAAAGATAGTGGAAGTGATACGAGTGATGATGAAGACGAATCAAATGAAGATATGGGCTTATTCGTAAGAAGATACAATCGGTATCTCAAAATGAATGAGATTTCTCATTTGGACAAGCGTCTCATCAACTATTGAAGAAAATCTAATCCTTCCAAGCAAGAGTATGTTAAAAGTACTAAAGGCAAGGGATCCTGTTACAACTATGGAAAACCGGGACATTACAAACCGGATTGCCCTATGTTAAAGAAAGACAAGGCAAAAGACAAATATCAAAGAAAAGGCAACAAGGCTAGAAGATCATATATTGCTTGGGAAATCGATAGTGAGTCGTCTAGCAAAGATACTTCAAGCGGTGAGGAAGAGAGAGTAAATCTTTCCCTCATGGCTCATAAGAAAGGCAAGAAAGAGGTAAGACATGCTAAATATGATTATGCTGAAAAATTGTCTTATAATGATTTGCTTAGTACTTTTAATATTCTCCATCAAGAAGCTAAAGAAGCTTTCAAGCGCATTGCATCCAATAAAAGAATTTTTGCACATTTAGAGAAAAAGGTTTCGGATAGTGAAAATGCTATGAAAGCTCTTAAGGAATCGATGGTAGAATCTATAGTAGAAGACAAATGAGAATGGAACAACTTTCATAGTTGTGAAACATGTTGGATTTGGCAAAAAGAGGTCAAAACTCTTCAAGCCAAACTAGACAAGTTGTCACAATCAAAAATGACATTCACTATTGATCGTTCAAACTTTAGGGAAACAATGAACAATCCATATCAAAAATATACCTATGTTGTGAAGGATCAAAATAGTCAATTCAAGTCTAAACCATTCTTGAAATGTCACTATTGTTGCAAGGAAGGTCATACACTTGCCAAATGTCGTTTTAGGAGATACTTGGTCCCTAAAGGCATTTGTCAATGGTTGCCTAAAAGCAACAAAATTTTCACTCACACTCTAGGACCCAATGAAAATTGGGTACCTTTCTCTCTTGTCTAATCATATAGGTGGAGTGTCTTGAGACTATGGAGAAATGGTGGTTTCTTGATAGTGGATGCTCAAGACATATGACAGGTGATATTTCCCTATTCTATGACTTTGTGGCTAAGAAGAAGGGCTTTGTTACCTATGGTGATAACAACAAGGAAGCTATACTCGGCAAAGGTAGTGTAGGTAATCCCCCTTCTACATCTATCTCTAATGTCCTTTTAGTTGAGGGTCTTAAACATAACCTTGTTAGCATTAGTCAATTATGTGATAAGGGATACAATGTCTCATTCTCTAAAGAAGGATGCATAATTGAATATAATGAAAACAAAGAGAATGTGTTTAAAGGCTTGAGGGTTAACAATGTTTATATGCTTGATTTGAATTCGATGACCTTGAGTGATCCTAAATGTCTTATTTCCAAAAATGAATAGTCTTGGCTTTGGCATAGATGTTTAGCTCATATCCACTTTGACTTGCTAAATAAGGTTGTGTCCAAAAACTTAGTAGTCGGTTTGCCTAATGTAACACCCCAAATTTGCCCTCTTCTTTTTAAGCATCATCATCATATCATAATCATCATAAGCATATCATATCTTAGGCATCCTGGCATGGAAAAGTAAAGCATAACATTCTCATGTTCTAGCATTAGGCATATGATCAACTGTTGGTGGATTTGAGGCATTACAAGCTATAGAAAGAGGCCCAGTGGACTTGTCCAAGTCTCATGAAAAGTCACATGACACTCACAAGTTCAAGATCCTTTACAAAAGCCCATGAGGTTGGGAGATCATCAGGGAATCCAAGCTAGGGCAAGCTCCTACACAATGGTTCCCAAATTAGGGTTTCACTTTCAAGCATGAATCCTTTGTGACTTTGGCCATTTCATCTGGGCAAAGTCTCCCATATGATAAGAGGATCCTAGGGATGAAATTTGGTGAGAAAATCCCTTGTGGAAGGCAGTTATTTCATCAGTTGCTTGCATAAGAAGAAATTGGTCAATTGTGCATTTTAAAAGTCAACTGTGAGAATTCAAGGGGTCCAACCCCATTTTTCAAGTCAAGGGATGTCCTTAAGACCTTAGAAGAGGTTTGGCAAAGTCAAGGATCAAGAATCAAAAGGTTTTGAAGAACTTTCCATTTTTGGCATATGGTTTGTTATGAAACTTTCCATTTTTGGCAACTTTTGCCCTAATTTTCAAAGGCTTCTTTCATGGTGAAAATGATCTCAAATGAATTTCCAATAAACATGAAAGTTGTAGGGTAGGTTCTCCCATTTTCAGAAAGTACAAGTACATTTTCATAGCTCTCATGGATCAAAAGTTATGGCCTTCGAAAGATCACTTGTTTTTTAGAGTTTACCTTAAAATTCAAGTTTCCACCAAGAGCAAAAACTCATGTAGCTCAGTTCCAAGCTGTTTTATGTGAAAAGTAAGGTTATTATACCATTATTCATGACATGAGACACATTTGGCTCAAGAAAGAACTTTAAAATCGTGCATTGGAAGGGATGTATTTCATAAAATGCAAAAGTGCATGAACATTCAAAAAGCATGACACCAACATCCAAAGGACAGGATAAGTTCACTTATGAATCAAGGGTTGGATGAGAGTTTAGCATGTGCAAGGAAGGATGAAGAGCACGAGAAATTCACTGCCTCACATCACTCTTTCATTTTTGCAAAATCAATTCTCCCACTCATTCCTCACGTGCATTTCCTCTCATTCTTTCATCAGTGTTCATTGGCACATTATAAAAGAAAACTAGGGTTTCATTTGCTGCAGATTCATCACCATTTTCTCACACCAAAGTTTTTGCACATCACATTCTTTCCTTAGATTCTCCTAATTCTCTCATCCATTTCCTAATCTCTTTGCATATTCTTGATCCTGAAAGCATAAGGATCATAAATCCACCTTTCATTTCAACTAAAACTCAAGATTTCTTCAAGTGCACGAGTGGTGCAGTTCAGTTCGAATTTCAAGATCTAGAGCAATTCAAGCTATCTCTTGCATTTATTTTGCAAGGAGAGGGTAGAGGAGGTTGATCTGCAGCTGGAGGAGGAGTTTCTGGATCTAATTTGAGCTCTGCAAGTTTCAGGTTAGCTTCAAATTCGTGGATCTAGAAATTGTTTTAATTATGTGCATTGTGATCTGCTTGTTTCACTGATGGTTCTAGTGTGATTAGTTTTGCATTTGCTTGAATATTGAGTGTATTATGTTGATTTGAAGTTTGATGTACAAAACTGTTTGTGTTCGATTTGCTCGATACATGGATCTATTGGAAAATCTAAGTTCATATTTGGATTCAGCATGTTTTGTTTAGTCGATCTGGAGATTATGATGTATTTTAGTGATGATTTGTTCATGAGTTTGAATTTTTCGATGCCGGAGCTAGGGCTCCGGTCATCGGATTCTGGAAATGTCAAAATAAAGAAGAAGATGTTGTGAGCGTTGGATCCTTTGATCTGGATGGTTATGAACGTGACAACGCATTAAAAATCCCTGCTCTCCCTCACGTGCCTTTTATTTGTTTTTAATTTCTGATAATGCTTTATGTGTGACACCTCACAGTACTTACCATGCACACACGCACTGAACTCTTGGTTTTGTTGACTTGGTTATTAAACTTGACTTGATCTCACACTTCAGATTGATCCATTGGCTATTGTTTTTTTGTTGATTTCCTGAATTTCCATGGTAAATGGTATGCTCATGTGCAGGATCCATTGGGCTTAGTTGCTTTTCGCACCCCCTGTTCCATTAAGCCCAAACAATTTGAACTGAGTTTCTCACTATATGCACCCCTAGCCCATTCTTTTTCATTTTATTATTTTATTTCATTTCAGTTTGATTTTTAATTAATAAAAATAGTAATAGGTTCATAAAAATTCCAAAAAAATTCATAAATGATTTTTTGAGTTTTCTTTAATTTTTTATTTTTTTATTTTCCATTTATTTTCATTTTCCACGCTGGAATTAATTTCTTTTTTTATTATTTGTTTTTTATTCACTTTTAAAGCATGCTGTCTTGTAGAATTTATATCTTGATCATTAATTTGAATTTTGAATTGATTCTTTTTGCTCTGGATTCATATTGAAATGTAGTTTGTTGATGATATTTCTTCTGATTTTTAGAAGTTTGCTTGATTATTTTTGGTCCTTAACTTGTGCATGAAGTTTCATAACCCTAATCCATGTATAGGCACATATTTGACCTACTTAGCTTCTGATTTTGATCCTATTCTTTTGGCATGTTAATATTAGATGTTTGAAGAGTCATTTTGCAAACTTGTGGAATTTTTTGGTGAATGTTTGATTTGATTTGAATTTTATCCTTTGCTTATCTTCTTTTTCATCCTTTTTGGTCATATGTTTAGTCCTTAGGTTGGGAGGGCACTTGTGCCAACTCCCTTAGGTTGTTTAGAGCCTATTTAGGATGAGGACACCTCTCTGGCCTTGGATTGATGTTTGTACTTTGAGAAATCTTGTGATTGCTTACCTTTGAAGTTCATTCACTTATGTACATGTTCACCTCACTTCTTATGCTCATTTGTTTCTCATGTTGCTAATGTTTAAGTTTGTATGATTCTACTCTTCATCTCTTGTGTTGCTTAGGCACATTCTTGACATGTTAGGGTTCTGGTCTTGAAGTTTGTGATGTTTGTTTGCTTGGTTTGCTTTGTGTTATCTCATGTTTGTTTTGTTTTGTCATGATAATCCATAATGCTTCATGTTGAACTGTGTAGTCCATTTCTCATTCTTGTGTTGTGTGTTTGAATTTGACATTTGTAGTTGAGATTCCAATTCTGGTTGTGTTGCTTTGGTTTGATCTTGTTCCCATTTGGTGTTTCATTTGTTCTCATTTGCTTTTGTCTTGATATTTGATTATGTTACTAACCATTTCAGGGGCTCTGGTAAGTGAGAGGTGTGGATGTGATTCCCACATCTCCAATTCTCATCTCTTATCTTTTCATGATATTCTCTTATTTGTGTTTGAGGGGCTTAGGCCATCCTTTCTTCTTCTCCTTTTCTTCTTGTTCTTCTTTCTCTCCTTATCTCTTTCTTCATTAGGATAGAATTCAAACCTCACTAACCTAGGACCTCCTTTGCATGATAACTTTAGGATTAGTCTCCCCCCATTAGACTTTTACCTTTAAGATCTTTGGTTCTTTTCTCTTCTCATCTCAAAACAAAAACTCTAAAAAAAACATTTAATAAGGATTGAAGTGATCTCCTGTGCAATAGCCTTATTCCATGAAACACTTGTAGTTTTCCCATCTTGGGATAGTACAAGCTTGTTCATCATGATGCATAAGTCTGATCATGAGACCAACTTCATCAAAGAAAACATAAAAAACACTTCTTAACCAAAAATCACAAAAACACTTAATAAATGCCAGTAGGTCAGTGTGTCTGAGCCTTCACTTGTGGGACTAGATTTGGGGATTTCCTCCATAGCTAGGTGTGCCTCTTGCGCATTCCATTTTGGGATGATGTAAGAAGTACACATCCTGTTAAGTAAGACTTAGGTACACTTACCTATGCAAACTTCAAGGCAGAAAACTCATAAAAACACTTGACAAACAATAAGCGTCTCTCCTTCGGGACTTCTCTTCTCATCACCTTCACTTTTTACGTAAGAACTTGCCCCTACTTGTCATTTTGCAAGACGGTAACACACTCGTCGTCCGAGCCTGCAACACCTGAGCATTGACATAGGCAGTTCAAGCCTTAAGACACAAGCAATCTTTTCCACCCCTAGTTAGGGGAACTACAGCGACTCTGATCCTCATTGCCCAGATGAGGTACGTAGGCAGCGGGGTAGGGCCCATTCGAGCACAATCTTTATTTTCCCTACATTTTTCCTGCTTATTTCTTTTTCAGTTCCCTTTTCGTTTCTTTTATCCAGTCCAATTCATTTTCTTCGCAGCAACTTTCATTTCTTCACCCTTTGAAACAGTTTCTTTGCAAGCGTGGATCCCGTCGGGTACGGCGGACGATCTGGGGTGCTAATACCTTCCCAGGTCGTAACCGACTCTCGAACTCAGTCTCTTTGGTTCGCAGGACCTGTGTCCTTCCTCTTCTTTCTTCTGGTTTGTGCAGTATTACCATTCTTGTTCCTTCGGGATAAAAATGCCTGGCTGGCGACTCTACCTCTTTCCGTGCCACTTTCTCGTTTGTACCAGGATGGAAATCCGGGGAGCGACAGCTGGCGACTCTGCTGGGGAATGTTTAACCAGAGTATCTCTGGTTCCCTTGAGAGTCTTTCCTAGCGCTTGCATGTTTCGGTTTCTTTGGGTGTTGATTGTTTTCTGTTGTGTGTATATTTTACTGTTATTTTATTTACAGTTATATTTGCAGCTTTATTTACAGTTTTCAGTATTTATTTTCTTGCATCATATTTTATACTGGACTGTCTGGACTGGATTTTTCTGTTTGGTGGGACTTGGGTGATACTGTTACTGTGAGATGAGCTCATTACCAAGGCTCGAGTGCACCTTAGGACTTAGAGTGGTTCCACTTTGGCCTCATGAGATTTTGTCATGGGTGTAGTAGTGAGTTCCACGCCCAGATTTGCGACTGTCTTGGAAATGTCTTAATTTGGGGATCTTCCTCTTTCATTTCATAACCTTGACAGTTATGTGCAGCTGGGGACCGATCATTGAGAACCTTGTGGAAACATCCGTCTTTAGTGGTGACAGTGGCAGACCACATTGTGTGGCAAACCCATTCGCACCCGAGGGCCCACCTGGAACTCACATAGGATGACCTTGTTTTCCCAGACTCAGCTGAGGCCTCCCTGCGTAGTATATAATGCCAAACCGATTCCCTGATTTGGTCATGAGCCATTTCTCGGAAATGGTGAACGTATTATTGCTATTTGGCTTTGAGAGTCCCTGATGTTTGACCTGGAGCACACCAGTGAGATTGGGAGGGGTTTACAGGTTTGCAGGAACCCTTGACCTCCACATACCCTCATTATCAGTATGGTCTCTGTTATGATTTGGTCCTTATGGTTCTGGACTTCTTGATCTCTTGGTTCTAAGGGTTTCTATCAGATGGTCATGGTTCATAGAATCTTGGTTTTCAGTTACTTGAGGGTCCCAATATCCAGTATCCAGATGGTCCCAGATTGATCATATGCCTGCATTGCATTTGCATCGCATCGTACTCGCATTAACTATTTATGTTTCCATTTTTCAGGTTTTGTTTACAGTTTAGCACCCAGTTCTGGTAATTGTAAGCTCTCCAGATGGCAGAAGTTAAGAAGGTTACAAGAAAGAAAAATGTCCATTATACTTTCCTCCAACCAGAAGTCAAGAGTGTTCAGAGACTAGCAGGGCTGATGAATGACCAAGTTTTAGGGAACTTCAGAAAGAGGTACGGTCAGATTTTGAAGTACATGGATAAACCTACTGCAGATCAGAAGGATAGCTTGCACACTTTGCTTCAGTTCTATGATCCCTTGTTGCGATGTTTTGTATTTCCAGATTATATTTTGGCTCCTACCTTGGAGGAGATTTCTAGCATTTTGGGTATTCCAGTCAGAGATACTTTGCCTTACTATGGATCAGAGGTAGCTCTCAAGGAATAAGACATATCCAGAGTATGTCGTATACCAGTTGCTAAGGTCAAGAAAGCTTTGAAGGATAGTGAGGGCAGAGGACTTCCTTGGGAGGTGCTTATACCAGAAGCTGAAGAGTATGCCAAAGAGAGTAAGTGTGGAGATTTTGGTGCTGTGGTGGCCCTGATGGTATATGGATCTAGTCTTTTCCCGGGAGAAAAGGAGTTTGTAAGCTTGAAGGTGATCTCTATTTTTTCTAAAGGTAACCCTGTACCAACCTTGTTGGGAGATTTCTACTACAGTGTTCATTACCTGAATGAGAGAGGAAGAGGTGGACCAGTGGGTTGTTGTACTCCATTATTTGCTGATTGGTTTGCGAAGCAATTGCCAAAGTCAGGCCCTTTTAAAGAGATGAGAGATGAATGGAGGTGGTCCAGGAGGCTAATGAGACTAACTTCTGAGGATATAGCTTGGGGTTATAACAGAGATTTGTTGGGGAAGGAGTTACTGGTTAGTTGTGGGAGTTTTGCTAATGTGCCTTTGCTAGGAAGAAAGGGTGTGATCAGTTACCATCCAGTCTTAGCTAGGAAACAATTTGGCTATCCTCTGAAGGATTCACCGAGTATGGAAGAATTAGCTGAGTCTTTGTACTTTTCTGTGGAGGGAAACAAAGAGTTGGTCATACAAGCATCTCAGGCTTGGGCTCACAGGGTGAAGAAAGGAAAGAAGGATTTTGGAAGGGTAGATCCCAAGACATATCCTCCTTTTGCTACATGGTTACAGAAGCGTGTAGAAGAAGTGCTCATGCCATTTTCAGTGGAAGCTCCATTGTATCCCAAAGAGGTGCCATGTCAGAATACTGTTTCTCTGGAAGAATATAAGAAGTTGGAAGCTCAGTTGCATGAGGTCCGGATCGAAAATGCTGAAATGATCAACTTGTACCATCTTGCCAATCGTGTTAAGAATGAAGCAAAGGAAAAGCTATAGAAGATGCAAGTCACCTTAGAAGCTAAAGAAAAGGAGTTTGCTGGAAGAGAAGCTCACTTTCAGAGATTGGGTCTAATGGAATCAAAAAGAGAAGCAGAGCGTAAGAAGACTTCGAAGACTCTTAAAGAAGCTCGCCAGTCCATTGTTTGGTTGCAGGGCCAAAGGGAACAGGAGCAGAAGAAGTACAAAGAAAAGGAATAGTTTTTCGAGGTACAGATGGCCTTCAAGAAAGAAGAAGTAGAACAAGTTCACAAAATACGAAGAGAGAAGACTCAACAATTGGCACAGAGCCAGATGGCCTTGGAGGAGGCATTGAAAGAGATTGCAAAGCTTAAGCTGAGAGCAGGCGTGAAAAAGAACCTGACAGAAGTGATGGCTACAGAAGAAGAACATGAGTCTTTAGTCTAGGATTTTAATTGTTCAGACTACCTACAAGCTTGTTGTAGGAGTCCTGCTTTATCTTTTTGTTCATGTATTGACTTGTAACCCTCTGGGGAATTTGTTTGTGCTCTAACTTTGGCTTCCAGTGGGTTATCCATGTTATGCAATGTTGATTTCCAATTGCCATTTCTGAGTACGCAAAGCTTGTTTGTCTGAGACTGTTGAGATCTGAACACTCTTCAAAGGGAGAGTTGGAAAATTGATGCTCAAAGGGGCTATCTGGAGCAAATACCAGAACTGGGGCATATAAATGCCTAAACCTGGAAACATGAATAGTTACATTGCATGCATATAACGTGTTTGTTGTTTTGCAGGTGGTTCATCGGTTTCTAACGTTTATGTCCTTTCAGGCACTATAGCTCCCAGGAAGGTTCATGAACAGCCAACTGTACACAGATATCCTACAAGAGTAAACAGAGAGAGAGTAATGGATCAGATGCAGGCAGATATGGCTGACTTGAGAACAAGAATGGACAACTTCATGACCCTCATGGCTGGGATGGGTCAAACTCAGGAGCGCTTGCGCGAGATGGAGGAAATCGCAATGGGGTAGGCACCTGTTAAGTTGAAATCCCTGTGGCGCAGCCAGGGATTACTATTGTCAATGATGGACTGAACAATGTATAGATGGATGGGCAAGATGAACAGTTTACTTTGCTGGATGAGGCAGAAGGCCAATGGGCTGACATGAACAGAAAGTTTGAAGAGATGGCTGAGCAAATTCGTGCCATTCAATCTCAGAGCTCTCTGGGGTTTGATATCACTGACTTGGGCTTGGTGCCAGGGGTTAGAATTTCCTACAAGTTCAAGGTTCCTATTTTAGATAAGTACAACGGCACGACTTGCCCGAAGACTCACCTCCAGTCTTTTGTCGGAAGAATCGCCGCACATACCGATGACGAGAAGCTGTGGATGTATTACTTCCAGGATAGCCTTGTGGGGGCCTCCTTGGAATGGTACATGAAGCTGAGCAGGGCTAATATTCGAAGTTGGAAGGATTTAGCAGAGGCATTTATGAAACAATATCAGTACAATTTGGATATGGCTCCAAATCGTACTCAGTTGCAGACCATGTCTCAGAATGCTAAAGAAGGGTTCAAGGAGTACGCTTAGAGGTGGCGTCAGCTTGCTGCTAGAGTACAGCCTCCCTTGTTGGAAAATGAAATGGCGGACATGTTCATGGGAACACTACAGGGGGTATTTATTGAGAGGTTGGCGTCTTGTTCAGCAACAAAGTTCAATGACATTGTGATAGCAGGAGAGAGGGTTGAAACTCTTTTGAAGATGGGGAAGATTCAGGACACCGGTACGGGTAGCTCAAGCGGTGTGAGGAAAGCTTTTAATGGACCTCAGAGAAGAAGATAGGGAGAAACAAACGCTGTGTACGGCCAAGGTCGGGGCCGTGGATACAGAAGATCCTATGAGCAAGTGGCAGCTGTCACTATTCCATCAAGTCCTGTGCAACAAAATCAACCACAACAACAACAACAACAACCACAATGAAGTAATTATCATCAAAGACCTTATCAACAGAGACAAGCTCGTCCGGCTAATAGGGTACTTGAAGCCATTCCAATGACGTACACGGCACTGCTGCAAAGGTTGTTAGACTTGAACTTGGTTCAATTGAGGACATTAGCACCACCTCCACCTGGCGAGCTTCCAGTGGGGTATGATGCTAATGCAAGATGCGCATTCCATTCAGGAGCTCCCGGGCATTCAACCAAGAAGTGCAGGGCATTGCAGCATAAAGTTCAAGATTTGATCGATTCAAAGGCGATTAACTTTGCACCGCCTCCTAATGTTACATCAAACCCCATTCCAAACCATGGAGGGGCAAGGATAAATGCTGTGGACGGTGGTGAGAGGTTAAGGTTGATTTTGAATGTGGAAGAGGTGAAGACTTCATTGCTGGTGGTGAAAGACAGACTATTGAAAGGACAAGTATTCCCGGGGTGTGGTTATGACTGTGAAAGGTGTTTGAGTTCAGTTAATGGCTGTGAGGACTTGAAGGTTGGACTGCAACATATGATTGACGAGGGGTCGCTGCGGTTTGATAGGGTTAATGATAGAAGTAATTGTGTGTCTACCATTAATTGGCGAAGACTTAATGTGTCTAACGGTATCTAAACTGCAAGTGCACAGCCTATCGCAATAGTAATAAAAAGATGTCGAACCCACAGGGACTTTGTAATCACTCTAGTGCTAGAAGGTTTGCTAGTTTAGCTAAGGCAGAAATTTGTCACGGTTATGGTTTTAGGGATAAAAAAACGGGAAACTAAACTTAATTAAAGAAATAATGATAAGGAGGTCGGTATGTAATAATATTAACCTATGCGGGTCAATCTAGTCTAAGCTTATAAAGATGTTTCACTCAAATAGTTCTGTAGAGATTACTAGTTTAAAAATCCTCGACTCACCCTCTCGTGGTCTTATCTCAGATCATACTCCTAAAGCCCTATTCTGCTCTCGCTAGCCCATAAGTGTTTAGAAAATAATTTTTGAAAACTTAATAAGTCTAACTCGTTTTAAAGCGCTCTCGCTGTATTTAAATCGAATGCCTAACGTTAGCTATCCGGTTAAAATCTCACACTCTCGTGGTCTCGACCTAACCTATTTTACTTCTCTTACTCTCGTAACAAAAAGTTTGATTTTAATTATAAATAGTCACAGCCAGAATATAAGTTCGTAAATGTTTTTAGCTTAGATTCGATTCATCCGTTTGGTTGCTTTATTACATACCGACTCAATTAATTTAGCTACTCATATTAATTAAAACAACAGACAAACACAGAATGTAATTAATAGATATTAAAACATGCATTATAAATGATGACAGGAAAAACTTAACATAAATAAATAAAACTTAATATTAATTGCAAATTAAAACCTGAACAAATAAATTCTTCGGCTCCTTCTTCCACAATCTGGCAAGCTTGGAGCGTCCAAATTAAACAGAGTACTAATTTCTGAGGCTAAAAGAAAATAAATGCGATAACAATTTCCTGATGTTGGAAATTGTTATTAAGGTAAGGGAAAATAAATTAAAGTAGAGAAAAACAAATACTGCAAAAAAAATGGGTATAGAAATTTGGCAGAGCTTTCGCACAAATTTGGCAATCAAAAACTCCGTCCCTTTCTCGTCTCAGCTTCTTCTATTTATAAGCATTACTGGGCTTTCAGTTGAAAAAGAGAAAGTGGACTTCGTGTGCATTCGTTGAGAAAAATCAGGGAAACATGCTTTACTTGGTTCAGTTGGAGGAGATAAATACGGAGTCAACAAAGACTTCCTTCAATTCCAGCACGTCTTTAATTATATATCAAATTAATTAAATAAACTTGTAACGGTCGTAACATGTGGGTAACGGGCAAAATTCCAATACTTAGCGCGTCACGGTCGTGAGACCATTGTGACGATCGTAACACCTCAAAAAGGCGCGTCACGGTCGTAAGACCCTTGTGACGACTATGACAGCAACAAATTATGCAGTTTTAGCAGAATTTAGTTCTTCTCTTTTCTTTTCATGCTAAATTTTGTTCCTTTGATCTTTTTCCATAAATTTGGCTCTAGACATATTGTACCTGCAATGTGGCATATAAACTCGAAATAATCGGGAGTTAAAAGGACTAATGTATGATAAAAACGGACTAAAACATAGTAATAATACGATGCGATTTCTCGTTATCAACCATAACAATTTACTTTGATCCTGCTGAAGTTCCTGCCCGGAGGGAGCCCGTGACTATCTATGTTCCAGAGGTTAGTCCTGTTACCATTACTGTTCCAGGATCAGTTCCTTATGCTGATGACAGAGCCATCTCGTGGCATTATGGCTCGGATGTGTATGTAGAAAGTAAGAAGGTGGAAAGTAAAGCAGTGACGATTGACCCGACTGTGGTGAACGTCGGAGGAGTTGGTGGATTTACAAGAAGCGGGCGTCATTTTGCTCCTCAAGCTCTTAGAGGAGATCCTGAAGCTGAAGCTGCTGCAAAGGCTAAAGATAAACAGATAGCGACCGAAGAAGTGACAACTCCTGCTGTCGGGCAAGGTACTTTTGAAAAAGAAGTCGAAGAGTTTATGAGAATAATAAAGAAGAGTGACTATAAAGTAGTTGAACAACTGAATCAAACTCCGTCCAAAATATCAATTATGTCCTTGTTGATGTGTTCTCCAGCTCATAGGGAGGCTTTATTGAAATTCCTACAGATGGCATATGTACCACAGGCGATAACGGTCAATCAGTTGGAAGCTGTGGTAGGCAGCGTGAATGCTAGCCATGGGTTGGGTTTCACGGATAGAGATCTTATTTCTGAAGGCCGCAATCACAACAAAGCCCTGCACATCACCATGGAGTGTAAGGGTGATGTCCTGTCACATGTCTTGGTTGATACAGGCTCTTCTCTCAATGTGCTCCCTAAGAAGGCCTTGATGAAGCTGAATATTGATGGCATTGTATTGCGACCCAGTGATTTAATCGTGAAAGCCTTTGATGGGTCCCGGAGGTCTGTGTTCGGCGAGGTTGAGCTACCTGTGAAGATAGGATCTCAAGTGTTCAAGAGCATTTTCTATGTCATGGATATTCAACCTGCTTACAGTTGCTTGCTAGGAAGTCCCTGGATCCATGCTGCAGGCGCAGTGACATCCACGTTACATCAGAAGCTGAAGTATATGGTAGGGTGTCAGGTGATCACTGTGTGTTGAGAAGAAGATATTTTTGTGAGTCATCTGTCAACTTTCAAGTACGTGGAAATGGACGGAGAAATTCATGAAACGTTGTGTCAAGCCTTTGAAGCGGTCAATGTTAGTACCTTGGCTCCGGCGGATCGGAACAAAGAGAAGGAATGGACCTCTATCTACTCCTACAAGCAAGCCAAAGAAGTGGTCCAATCTGGAAGTGCCCAGGGCTGGGGCAAGTTGCTGGAGTTGGAAAAGAAGGATGACAAGTTCGGTCTTGGTTACCAGCCTGGGGGGTCCAACTGGCCTCAAGGTAATAAGGCCATAACTTTCACAAGCGCCGGAATGCTCGATCGCAACAACATTTGCGCAACAAGTGAAGAAGGGGACAGTGAATGCGACTGGGATAGCTGGATTCACCCATGTGCACCTGGGGAGGAGCTCCGGAACTGGTCTGCCGAGGATTTTGTTCAAGTTACTTGGCAATCAAAGTAATTTACTTGTTTCTTTTTGTCATGCTGCATGTCAATCCTGCACTCTGCCCAAGGTGCACGGACCCATTTGTAGGGCCACCATGCTTTCAATGCATTTATTTTTACCATGAAATAAAGGACATTTTTCAAGCAAATTTTATTCTCTTTCTTTCGTTTTAACATTTTTTCACACAAAAAAATAAAATGGCAATGTTTTTTCTTTTCTCGTGTTCGTGTGTTTGCGTCTCTTTTGAAAAAAAGAACAGATTCTGAAATAAGCACATCGTCTGTGCAGTGTTAATCATTCGGATTCTAGTGATAACGTTCCTGCTATGACCATGCATGACTTCGACAATCCTATCTACCAAGATGATGAAGGGGTTGAGGAAGACTGTGAACTCCCGGAAGAATTGGTCAGGTTGTTGAAACAAGAGGAAAGGGTCATTCAGCCTCATCAGGAAGAAATAGAGATCATCAACATCGGGACTGAAGATGTAAAGAAGGAGATAAATATTGGGGCCAATCTGCAGGCCGAGGTAAAGAAGGAGTTGATTGGTATGCTATATGAATATGTGGATATCTTCGCCTGGTCGTATCAAGATATGCCAGGGTTAGATACTGATATTGTTGTGCATAAGCTACCACTAAGAGAAGACTGTCCTCCAGTGAAACAAAAGCTGAGAAGAACTCGTCCTGATATGGCGAAGAAGATCAAGGAGGAAGTTCAGAAGCAATGGGATGCCGGATTCCTTGCCGTAACTAGTTACCCACCTTTGGTAGCTAACATTGTGCCTGTACCAAAGAAAGACAGCAAAGTTCGGATGTGCGTTGACTATCGGGATCTAAACAGAGCAAGTCCAAAGGATGACTTTCCATTGCCACACATTGATGTGCTGGTAGATAACACCGCTCAGTTCTCGGTATTTTACTTCATGGATGGCTTCTCCGGGTATAATCAGATCAAGATGGCACCGGAAGACATGGAGAAAACAACGTTCATTACCCCGTGGGGTACATTCTGTTACAAGGTTATGCCCTTTGGGTTGAAGAACACCGGGGCAACGTATCAGCGGGATATGGTCACATTGTTCCACGACATGATACACAAGGAAATTGAATGCTATGTGGACGACATGATTGCCAAGTCCCGGGACGAAGAAGAGCATCTGGTCAATCTCAAAAAGCTGTTTGATAGATTGATAAAGTATAGATTGAGGTTGAATCCAAAAAAGTGTACTTTCGGAGTGCGTTCCAGAAAATTGCTGGGTTTTATTGTTAGCCAGGAAGGAATCGAGGTGGATCCTGCAAAAGTAAAAGCAATACAAGATATTCCTGCACCGAAAACAGAAAAAGAAGTGCGCGGGTTTTAGGGAGATTAAACTACATTTCACAGTTTATATCTCATCTAACTGCCACGTGTGAGCCGATATTCAAATTGTTAAGAAAAGAACAAACGGTCAGGTGGAACGGGGACTGTCAAAGAGCCTTTGAAAAGATAAAAGAATATTTGCAGACACCTCTGATTCTAATGCCTCCAGTTCCAGGGAGGCCACTTATCATGTACTTGACTGTGCTAGAAGGGTCAATGGGGGTGTGTTCTAGGCCAACATGACGAGTCTGGTCGAAAAGAGTATGATATTTACTACCTTAGCAAAAAGTTTACCGACTGTGAATCCCGTTACTCACTGCTCGAGAAAACTTGCTGCGCTTTGGTATGGGTAGCTCGCCGACTGAGACAGTATATGTTGACCCATACCACACTATTAATTTCAAAAATGGATCATGTCAAGTATATCTTCGAGAAACCAGCATTAACCGGAAGGGTTGCAAGGTGGCAAATGATCTTAACAGAGTATGACATACAATATACTTCTCAGAAAGCCATCAAAGGAAGTGTATTGTCAGATTATCTTGGACAGCAGCCGCTAGAAGATGACTATCAGCCAATGAAATTTGATTTCCCTAATTAGGACATCATGTAACTCAAAGCGAAATATTGCGAGGAACCACTTCCGGAGGAGGGGCCAGACCCTGAATCCAAATGGAAGTTGATGTTTGATGGGGCAGTCAATATCAACAGACGTGGAGTTGGTGTCGTACTTATCACTCCTGAAGGTGTTCACTTTCCCTTCGCTGCCAGAATTACTTTTGGCTGCACCAACAATGAAGCGGAGTACGAGGCGTGCATAATGGGAATAGAGGAGGCTATTAATCTTCGGATTAAGACCCTCGATATATTCGGAGATTCAGCCCTCGTTATCAATCAAATTACCGGCAAGTGGTATACACATCAAGAACACTTAGTTCCTTATAGGGATTATGCCAGAAGACTGTTGACGTTCTTCACAACAGTTAAGCTTCAGTATATACCACGAGATGAGAATCAATTTGCCGATGCATTGGCTACTCTTTCTTCGTCCATCAAAGTCTTGTGTTGGAACTACGTGCCCAGGATTGACATTTCCAGGCTTGACGCACCAGCTTATGCTTTCTCTGTAGACGCTATGTCTGATGAGAAACCTTGGTACTTTGATATTAAGCTTTTCCTGGAAAGACAAGAATACCCAGCTGGAGCATTCCAACGACAAGAAGACCTTAAGACGACTTGCTGCTTCTTGAATACAGATGGAGTTCTGTATAAGAGGAACTTTGACATGGTCTTGCTCAGATGCGTGGATAGACACGAAGCAAGCCTGTTAATGCAAGAAGTCCACGAGGGATCTTTCGGTACTCATGCAGGAGGACATGCTATGGCTAAGAAGTTGTTGAGGTCGGGGTATTATTGTCTAACAATGGATGCAAATTGTTGTTCGTACGCCCGTAAGTGCCATAAATGCCAAATTTATGCAGACAAGGTGCATGTTCCTCCCAGCCCACTCAACGTCATGTCATCTCCTTGGCCCTTTTCTATGTGGGGCATTGACATGATCGGGAAGATAGAGCCTACTGCTTCAAACGGTCATCGTTTCATCTTGGTCGCGATCGATTACTTCACTAAGTGGGTTGAAGCAGCATCCTATGCCAATGTCACTCGTCAAGTGGTAGCCAGATTTTTGAAAAGAGACATTATTTGCAGATGTGGAGTGCCCGAGCGAATCATTACTGATAATGGTTCTAATTTGAATAACAAGATGATGGCAGAATTGTGTCAGGACTTCCAGATTCAGCATCACAATTCTTCTCCTTACCGACCAAAGATGAATGGTGCGGTAGAGGTGGCAAATAAGAATATCAAGAAGATTGTGCAAGAGATGGTTGTCACTTACAAGGATTGGCATGAGATGTTACCATTTGCGTTGCATGGGTACCGAACGTCAGTCAGGACGTCAATCGGGGCAACTCCTTTCTCATTGGTATATGGTATGGAGGCAGTCTTGCCTGTTGAGGTAGAAATTCCTTCATTGCGTGTGATGATGGATGTGAAGCTTGATGAGGCCGAGTGGGTACATGCTCGATACAATCAGTTATGTCTAATTGAGGAAAAGAGATTAGCGGCTATCTGTCATGGTCAGCTTTATCAGAGGAGAATGAAGCGAGCATTCGACCAACGAGTACGTACCTGGGAGTATCAAGTAGGAGAGCTTGTACTCAAGAGGATCGTTCCTCCAGGTTCAGATCACAGGGGCAAGTGGACCCCAAACTACGAAGGACCATTCATAAGAAAGTTTTCTCGGGAGGAGCATTGATGCTCACTACTATGGATGGAGAAGATTTCCAATCCCCTGTTAACTCGGATGCAGTTAAAAAATACTTCGTATAAAAGACCCGCTGGACACAAAAACAGAATTAAAGTCCAGGCAAGAAAAGGGCATCCCGACGAGCTAGAAACAGAATAAAAAGCTTGGGCAAAAGTTAGGGAAAACAAATAAAACAATGTACACCCGCTGAGTTGAAAAGCCACATCGGACAGCTCAGGAAAAAAAGGGTATCCCGGTGGATTGAAAACCCGAAAGGGCGATCCATGCAAAACAAGGGAATAAGCGAACAACTGCGATCCGGGTAATCTGAACCAAATCATCGTCTTGTACAGCCGGACAATATCAGAAGGATAGGAATCAGTCCCCTCATCTTTTCAGAAAGCAAAGGCAAGAATGGAAAGTTTTGAAGACATGCTGGTCATAGCAAGAAGGAAACTCATTGGGATGCCGTGCCCATTGCCATTAGGATAGTTTATTTTCTCAATTTTATGGTAGCTACCTCTTTCCAGGTGGTTGCTTTTTAATGTAAAAACTTTTCCTATTCAGAGGCCCTTCAATAAAAGGATATTCAGTCAAAAAGCTGTGTTGTGTTTGTTTGTTTGCAAAAATGTCCTGAATTTTTGGCAAAAATAACATTGCATTTGAAACATGTTGAGTTTACTAAAAAAATGACATTGCATAGAAACATTTAAAACCATCTTTGATTGTCGGGCGACGATGGATGAACAGATCATACCATGCAAGTCCCCGGGGCACATATGTGTATTCTGTTGTTGCAGGTTTTGCAGGATGGTGTCACATTATCCCAAACAGAATTTTCCCCAGCTGAGTTAGGGCTGATGGAATCCCCAAGCAGATTATCTTTCCACGGGTGAAGTATGCCCAGCAGGCAGTGGGAGGCTCAATTCCCCACAGAGTTTATAACTGTCAGAACTCTTTTCCTAGCAAAGGATATTTGACCAAGCATCTCCCCGGCCGTGTCGGAAGATCGTCATTTCCCCACAGAGTTTCAGGATTGGTACACTCCCATCATTGAAATATCCCCAGTGAGGTCGCCAATTTATGTTTGGCCAATGTGACAAAGTAATGCAGACTTTTGTTCACATATCATTCCTCAACCAAGTATTTCCAGGATATCTTGGTCATTTCCTCAGCAGAACGCTAGTCAGAATGTTCTCATACCCAGCGGAGTTACAAATGGTATTCTCTCTTGCAGAGTTGTTACTCTCTTCTCAAATCAACTAATCTTGTATTGATCGCGTTGTCCCATGTCAACGGACTTATTGTGGATGGATCGCTTGATACCATTCTCCTATCAGATCACTCGATCTTGTTTGGTTTGTAAATCGCTCGATATTGCAACGCTGTTAAGGTCCATCGTCGCTGTGGCAAGCCAGTAGTCGTCTGGCGTCGTACCAAAAGACATGTTTGAGTCGTAAATCGCTTGATATTACATTCTCGTTTCCTGGTTATGGATCGCTCGATACCATTTCCTTAGCAGATCGCTTGATCTTGTCTGAGTTGTAAATCGCTTGATATTACTCCTCGTTGTTTGAGCTGTGCTCATATCCTTGGTTATGGATCGCTCGATACCATTTCCTTAGCAGATCGCTTGATCTTGTCCGAGTTGTAAATCGCTTGATATTGCTCCTCATTGTTTGAGCCGTGCTCATATCCCTGGTTATGGATCGCTCGATACCATTTCCTTAGCAGATCGCTTGATCTTGTCCGAGTTGTAAATCGCTTGATATTTCTCCTCGTTGTTTGAGCCGTGCTCATATCCCTGGTTATGGATCGCTCGATACCATTTCCTCAGCAGATCGCTTGATCTTGTCCGAGTTGTAAATCGCTTGATATTGCTCCTCGTTGTTTGAGCTGTGCCCATATCCCTGGTTATGGATCGCTCGATACCATTTCCTTAGAAGATCGCTTGATCTTGTCCGAGTTGTAAATTGCTTTATATTGCTCCTCGTTGTTTGAGTCGTGCTCATATCCCTGGTTATGGATCGCTCGATACCATTTCTTCAGCAGATCGCTTGATCTTGTCCGAGTTGTAAATCGCTTGATATTACTCCTCGTTGTTTGAGCCGTGCTCATATCCCTGGTTATGGATCGCTCAATGCCATTTCCTCAGCAGATCGCTTGATCTTATCTAAGTTATAAATCGCTTGATATTACTCCTCGTTGTTTGAGTCGTGCTCATGTCCCTGGTTATGGATCGATCGATGTTGTTTCCTTAGCAGATCGCTTGATCTTATCCAATGCTCGTCTGTGTTGGATTTCTAGTACTCATCTGTATTGCTACTCCAAATGCTCGTCTGTGTTGGATTTCTGGTATTCGTCTGCATCAGTGGTTGATATTCGTCGGTATCATCGCCTGAAGCGCTCGTCTGTGTTTCTTAGATCATCGTCTGATATTCATTTGTATCATTGACGTATGGAACTTGTTTGTGTTCTCTTGATGATCATCCAATGCTCGTCTGTGTTGAAGAGGTTTGAAGTCCTGACAGTGGGATTAAACATCAAAATGGTTACCGGTCCTGGCGTAACAGGTCATCCGAAGGAGATTCGTCTGTCTCAGACACCACTTATCTACGCAAGGTTTATGAAGAGGGTTCGTCCAATCCTAATGTTGCACCAGGTGTAACAGGTTATCTGAAGAAGACTCGTTTGTCTTAGACCATATGTCCACAGATAACATATGTGAGGAGGGTTCGTCTATCCTGATTATGCATGTCTATCCCGCAGACATAAGTGCATCACCGGTCCTGGCGTAAAGGTTTATCCGAAGGAGATTCGTCTGTCTCAAGTCATATATTTTTATAAAATGTATGAAGAGGGCTCGTATGTCCAGTTCCTGGCGTAACAGGTATACGTGATGAGGGCTCGTATGTCTAGTACCTGGCGTAACAGGTTTGTTCGAAGAAGGCTCGTCTGTCTAAGTATCCTTATCTTGCGTAACAGTTCAATATGGAAAAGGGCTCGTCTGTTTTTTCTTCACTTCAAGTATCCACAGCATCCTTTGGATGGGTTTATTTCTCATTGCTTTCATTCTCCAGCAGAGTGCAAATTTCAGGTTTTCTTGGTATTCAACCACAGTTCATCTTGAATGGTCGATAGCCCGTGCTACCGTCCTTTTCAGATTAACAGTTGCTTGAATAGGGGCAGCTGTAACACCCCAAATTTGCCCTCTTCTTTTTAAGCATCATCATCATATCATAATCATCATAAGCATATCATATATTTGGCATCCTGGCATGGAAAAGTAAAGCATAACATTCTCATGTTCTAGCATTAGGCATATGATCAACTGTTGGTGGATTTGAGGCATTACAAGCTATAGCAAGAGGCTCAGTGGACTTGTCCAAGTCTCATGAAAAGTCCACATGACATTCATAAGTTCAATATCCTTTACAAAAGCCCAGGAGGTTGGGAGATCATCAAGGAATCCAAGCTAGGGCAAGCTCCTACACAATGGTTCCCAAATTAGGGTTTCACTTTCAAGCATGAATCCTTTGTGACTTTGGCCATTTCATCTGGGCAAAGTCTCTCATATGATAAGAGGATCCTAGGGATGAAATTTGGTGAGAAAATCCCTTGTGGAAGGCAGTTATTTCATCAGTTGCTTGCATAAGAAGAAATTGATCAACTGTGCATTTTAAAAGTCAACTGTGAGAATTCAAGGGGTCCAACCCCATTTTTCAAGTCAAGGGATGTTCTTATGACCTTAGAAGAGGTTTGGAAAAGTCAAGGATCAAGAATCAAAAGGTTTTGAAGAACTTTCCATTTTTGGCATATGGTTTGTTATGAAACTTTCCATTTTTGGCAACTTTTGCCCTAATTTTCAAAGGCTTCTTTCATGGTGAAAATGATCTCAAATGAATTTCCAATAAACATGAAAGTTGTAGGGTAGGTTCTCCCATTTTTAGAAAGTACAAGTACATTTTCATAGCCCTCATGGATCAAAAGTTACGGCCTTCGAAAGATCACTTGTTTTTTAGGGTTTACCTTAAAATTCAAGTTTCCACCAAGAGCAAAAACTCATGTAGCTCAGTTCCAAGCTGTTTTATGTGAAAAGTAAGGTCATTATACCATTATTCATGAAATTAGACACATTTGGCTCAAGAAAGAACATTAAAATCGTGCATGGGAAGGGATGTATTTCATAAAATGCAAAAGTGCATGAACATTCAAAAAGCATGACACCAACATCCAAAGGACAGGATAAGTTCACTTATGAATCAAGGGTTGGATGAGAGTTTAGAATGTGCAAGGAAGGATGAAGAGTACGAGCTATTCACTTCCTCACATCACTCTTGCATTTTTGCAAAATCAATTCTCCCACTCATTCCTCACGTGCATTTCCTCTCATTCTTTCATCGGTGTTCATTGGCACACTATAAAAGAAAACTAGGGTTTCATTTGCTGCAGATTCATCACCATTTTCTCACACCAAATTTTTTGCACATCACATTCTTTCCTTCGATTCTCCTAATTCTCTCATCCATTTCCTAATCTCTTTGCATATTCTTGATCCTGAAAGCATAAGGATCATAAATCCACCTTTCATTTCAACTTAAACTCAAGATTTCTTCAAGTGCAAGAGTGGTGCAGTTCAGTTTTAATTTCAAGATCTAGAGAAATTCAAGCTCTCTCATGCATTTATTTTGAAAGGAGATGGTAGAGGAGGTTGATATGCAGCTGGAGGAAGAGTTTTTGGATCTAATTTGAGCTCTGCAAGTTTCAGGTTAGCTTCAAATTCGTGGATATAGAAATTGTTTTAATTATGTGCATTGTGATCTGCTTGTTTCACTGATGGTTCTGGTATGATTAGTTTTGCATTTGCTTGAATATTGAGTGTATTATGTTGATTTGAAGTTTGATGTACAAAACTGTTTGTGTTCGATTTGCTCGATCCATGGATCTATTGGAAAATCTAAGTTCATATTTGGATTCAGCATGTTTTGTTTAGTAGATATGGAGATTATGATGTATTTTAGTGATGATTTGTTCATGAGTTTGAGTTTTCCGGTGCCGGAGCTAGGGCTCCGGTTACCGGATTCTGGAAATGTCAAAATAAAGAAGAAGATGCTGTGAGCGTTGGATCCTTTGATCTGGATGGTTATGAACGTGACAACGCATTAAAAATCCTTGCTCTCCCTCACGTGCCTTTTGTTTGTTTTTAATTTCTGATAATGCTTTATGTGTGACACCTCACAGTACTTACCATGCACACACGCACTGAACTCTTGGTTTTGTTGACTTGGTTATTAAACTTGACTTGATCTCACACTTCAGATTGATCCATTGGCTATTGTTTTTTTGCTGATTTCCTTAATTTCCATGGTAAATGGTATGCTCATCCGCAGGATCCATTGGGCTTAGTTGCTTTTCGCACCACCTGTTCCATTAAGCCCAAACAATTTGAACTGAGTTTCTCACTATATGCACCCCTAGCCCATTCTTTTTCATTTTATTATTTTATTTTATTTCAGTTTGATTTTCAATTAATAAAAATAGTAATAGGTTCATAAAAATTCCAAAAATATTCATAAATGATTTTTTGAGTTTTCTTTAATTTTTGATTTTTTGATTTTCCATTTATTTTCATTTTCCACGCTGGAATTAATTTCTTCTTTTATTATTTGTTTTGTATTCACTTTTAAAGCATGTTGTCTTGTAGAATTTATAACTTGATCATTAATTTGAATTTTGAATCGATTCTTTTTGCTCTGGATTCATATTGAAATGTAGTTTGTTGATGATTTCTCTTCTGATTTTTAGAAGTTTGCTTGATTATTTTTGGTCATTAACTTGTGCATGAAGTTTCATAACCCTAATCCATGTTTAGGCACATATTTGACCTACTTAGCTTCTGATTTTGATCCTATTCTTTTGGCATGTTAATATTAGATGTTTGAAGAGTCTTTATGCAAACTTGTGGAATTTTTGGGTGAATGCTTGATTTGATTTGAATTTTGTCCTTTGCTTATCTTCTTTTGCATCCTTTTTGGTCATATGTTTAGTCCTTAGGTTGGGAGGGCACTTGTGCCAACTCCCTTAGGTTTTTTAGAGCCCATTTAGGATGAGGACACCTCTCTGGTCTTGGATTGATGTTTTTACTTTGAGAAATCTTGTGATTGCTTACCTTTGAAGTTCATTCACTTATGTACATATTCACCTCACTTCTTATGCTCATTTGTTTCTCATGTTGCTAATGTTTAAGTTTGTATGATTCTACTCTTCATCTCTTGTGTTGCTTAGGTACATTCTTGACATGTTAGGGTTCTGGTCTTGAAGTTTGTGATGTTTGTTTGCTTGGTTTGCTTTGTGTTATCTCATGTTTGTTTTGTTTTGTCATGATAATCCATAATGCTTCATGTTGAACTGTGTAGTCCATTTCTCATTCTTGTGTTGTGTGTTTGAATTTGACATTTGTAGTTGAGATTCCAATTATGGTTATGTTGCTTTGGTTTGATCTTGTGCCCATTTGGTGTTTCATTTGTTCTCATTTGCTTTTGTCTTGATATTTGATTATGTTACTAACCATTTCAGGGGCTCTGGTAAGTGAGAGGTGTGGATGTGATTCCCACATCTCCAATTCTCATCTCTTCTCTTTTCATGATATTCTCTTATTTGTGTTTGAGGGGCTTAGGTCATCCTTTCTTCTCCTCCTTTTCTTCTTGTTCTTCTTTCTCTCCTTATCTCTTTCTTCATTAGGATAGAATTCAAACCTCACTAACCTAGGACCTCCTTTGCATGATAACTTTAGGATTAGTCTCCCCCCATTAGACTTTTACCTTTAAGATCTTTGGTTCTTTTCTCTTCTCATTTCAAAACAAAAACTCTAAAAAAACATTTAATAAGGATTAAAGTGGTCTCCTGTGCAATAGCCTTATTCCATGAAACACTTGTAGTTTTCCCATCTTGGGATAGTACAAGCTTGTTCATCATGATGCACAAGTCTGATCATGAGACCAACTTCATCAAAGAAAACATAAAAAACACTTCTTAACCAAAAATCACAAAAACACTTAATAAATGCCAGTAGGTCAGTGTGTCTGAGCCTTCACTTGTGGGACTATATTTGGGGATTTCCTCCATAGCTAGGTGTGCCTCTTGCGCATTCCATTTAGAGATGATGTAAGAAGTACACATCCAGTTAAGTAAGACTTAGGTACACTTACCTATGCAAACTTCAAGGCAGAAAACTCATAAAAAACACTTGACAAACAATAAGCGTCTCTCCTTCGGGACTTCTCTTCTCATCACCTTCACTCTTTACGTAAGAACTTGCCCCTACTTGTCATTTTGCAAGACGGTAACGCACTCGTCGTCCGAGCCTGCAACACCTGAGCATTGACATAGGCAGTTCAAGCCTTAAGACACAAGCAATCTTTTCCACCCCTAGTTAGGGGAACTACGGCGACTCTGATCCTCATTTCCCAGATGAGGTACGTAGGCAGCGGGGTAGGGCCCGTTCGAGCACAATCTTTATTTTCCCTACATTTTTCCTGATCATTTCTTTTTCAGTTCCCTTTTCGTTTCTTTTATCCAGTCCAATTCATTTTCTTCGCAGCAGCTTTCATTTCTTCACCCTTTGAAACAGTTTCTTTGCAAGCGTGGATCCCATCAGATACAGCGGACGATCTGGGGTGCTAATACCTTCCCATGTCGTAACCGATTCCCAAACTAAGTCTCTTTGGTTCGCAGGACCCGTGTCCTTCCTCTTCTTTCTTCTGGTTTGTGCAGCATTACCATTCCCGTTCCTTCGGGATAAAAATGCCTGGCTGGCGACTCTACCTCTTTCCGCGCCACTTTCGCGTTTATACCAGGATGGAAATCCGGGGAGTGACACCTAACATAAAGTTCACTAGAGATCATCTTTGTGATGCTTGCCAAATGGGAAAGCAAACTAAGATATCTTTTAAATCAAAAAATTTAGTCTCTACTTCTAGACCTCTTGAACTTCTACACATGGATCGTTTTGGTCCTTCTAGAATCAAAAGTATTGGAGGGAACTATTATGGTTTTGTTATTGTTGACGATTACTCTCGATTTTTTTGGAAAATCTTCTTAGCTAGTAAAAGTGATACCTTTTTCGGCTTTTGAAACTTTTGCCAAATTATCTCAAAATAAACTTGGCTCAAACATTGTAACTATTAGAAGTGGCCATGAAGGTGAGTTTGAAAATCATCTCTTTGAAAATTTTTGTGAAAACCATGGCATTGATCATAACTTCTCCGCTCCTAGAACACCACAACAAAATGGTGTTGTGGAACGTAAAAATCGTGTGTTGGAGGAATTGGGAAGAACAATGATTAATGATAGCGGTATTCCTAAATATTTTTGGGCCGATGCTATTAGCACCGCTTGCTATGTTTTGAATAGGATCACTATTCGACCTATTCTAAACAAAACGCCCTATGAACTATTAAAAGGAAGAAAGCCTAATGTTTCACATCTTCATGTTTTTTGTTGCAAATGTTTTGTGCTTAATAATGGAAAAGAAAATCTTGGTAAATTTGATTCAAAGGCGGATGAGGGCATCTTCCTTGGATACTCTAATTCAAGCAAAGCATATAGAATATTCAATAAAAGATTGCTTATAGTTGAAGAATTTGTACATGTATCGTTTGATGAAACTTATCCAAATGTTGTCGGAAAAGGTAGTGTTGTTATTGGTGCAGGTGCCTCTTCTAGTGAGATTGTTAAAGACATTGATATTTCTCGTGTTGAACCCTTTCCGGATGTTGTTAATAAGGAGCCGATTGATGTGTCCAGTCTCAAAGATGAAGTTCAAGCATCCTTTCAAAATGATCTACCATTGGAATGGAAGACATCAAAAGATCATCCTATCGATAACATCATTGGAGATATCTCAAAGGGTGTCATTACTAGATCAAGACTAAGTAATTTTTGTTTTTATCATGCCTTCATATCTCAAATTGAGCCTAAGAAAGCCAAAGAAGCCTTACTTGATGAAAATTGGTTCCTAGCCATGCAAGAGGAACTAAATCAATTTAAAAGGAATGAGGTTTGGGACCTTGTTCCACCTCCGCTAAATCATCGAGTAATTGGCACCAAATGGGTTTTTAGGAACAAATTGGATGAAAACGACACGATCATTCGCAACAAGGCTCGTCTTGTTGCTCAAGGGAATAACCAAGAGGAAGGCATAGAATATGAGGAAACTTATGCTCCTGTTGCCCGCCTTGAAGCTATACGCCCTTTACTTGCATTTTCTTCTTCACAAAACTTTAAACTATATCAAATGGGTGTTAAGAGTGCCTTCCTTAACGGATATATAAATGAAGAGGTTTATGTGTGTCAATCTCCTGGATTTGAAATCTTTGAAAAACCAAATCATGTTTACAAACTAAAACATGCTTTATATGGTCTCAAACAAGCTCCTAGAGCTTGGTATGAGCGCCTAAGCAAATATTTAATCAATCAAGGGTTTTCAAGAGGAAAGGTTGACACTACTCTCGTTATTAAACGTGAAGGAAAACATTCTATATTAGTTCAAGTATATGTAGATGACATTATTTTTAGATCTACTAACATGAAGTTGGTTAAAGATTTTTCAAGTTCTATGCAAGGTGAGTTTGAGATGAGTATGATGGGGGAGTTAAATTTCTTCCTCGGACTTCAAATTAGACAACTTGAAGATGGAACCTTCATAAGTCAGACTAAATATTGCAATGAGTTGCTCAAGAGGTTTGATATGACAAATTCCAAGTCTATTGATACACCAATGCCTACGGCGTCAAGTCTTGATCGTGATGAAAAAGGTAAGGATATAGATATAAAAAGGTATCGAGGTATGATCGGATCTCTTCTTTATCTTACTGCATCGCGTCCCGATATTATGTTTAGTGTATGTATATGTGTTATTTTCAATCTTTCCCTAAGGAATCACATTTAAAATCAGTTAAACGCATACTTAGGTATCTTTGTGGTACGTCTAAGTTTGGTTTATGGTATCCTAAGGGTGGTGATTGTTCTTTGGTAGGTTTTTCCGACTCCGACTTTGCCGGTTGCAAAGTGGATAGGAAAAGCACTAGTGGAACTTGTCATTTCTTTTCAAACTCTCTTGTCAGTTGGCATAGCAAAAAAGCAAGTTTCTGTTGCCTTATCAACTGCAGAGGCGGAGTATATTGCAGCCGGAAATTGTTGTGCCCAAATCCTATGGCTAAAACAACAATTGCTCGACTTCAATATCTCTCTCAAACAAATTCCAATTTTGTGTGACAATACTAGTGCCATTAATCTTACCAAGAATCTTATTCTTCATTCACGCATTAAACATATTGAAATCAAGCATCATTTTCTTAGGGATCATGTAGAGAAAGGTGATGTGGTGTTTGAGCATGTTGATAGTGTAAATCAACTAGCCGATATTTTTACAAAACCACTCGCTACCGATCCTTTCTTCTTTATCCGTAGGGAACTTGGTGTTCTTGACATCTCGGATAGATCTTAGTAATCATTGCTTGGTTTAAATATATTATTCTTTGGCTAAACTTCTCTTGTCTCTAACATCTTGTTATGAAATGTTATCGTTCATCCATTTCTCTTATACTCGAGGTAATATCATTCTTCACTTGGTTACCTTAATTAATTCTTGATATATATATATATATATATATATATATATATATATATATATATATATATATATATATATATATATATATATATATATATATATATATATATATATATATATATATATATATATATATATATATATAGTAAGAGTGTGTTGCATGTCCTTTGTTTGTATATTTATCTATTTCTTCTATTCTCTTGGATTATGAGTGATTGTTTGTCAAATAATTAGCATAAATGATGATATTTTCATGTTTTGAGGTATTTTAAGTGGTTTTTGGTGAAATTTTGTGTTAAAAACTGTCGGGTCCCAACAGGCCGACTCATGAGTCGGCTCATAGAGCCTTATGAGTCGACCTCTCTGCTCCTGTGAGTCGACTCCTTTCAAATTCAAATTGAGTCGACTCATTTTTGAATTTGAGCTGGCTCATTGTCGCCTCAACTGACGTGTGGCTTTCTTGAAAAGACGCGCCACCTGTCATTTCATCTCCCTAGGTCGACACATCAATGCCTCCATCCACTTTTGACTTTCCATTTATGATTTCTTTATTATTTTCTTCATTAAAACTCATTATCATTTCATCTTATCATTACCAACACATCATATTTGCATCATATGTACTTGTCATGATTATGAATGTTGTTTATGTTTTGGTTGTATGAACTCTTATTTCTCTTTAATTCAATTGTTTTGTTTATTCTCACTATCTTTACTCGCTTTTCCAAATTGTGTGTTTGTGAATGCGTGTTTCTATTGCAATTGGCTTCTCATTTGACATTTGGTTTTGCATGCTAATTTCTATTGGTATTTTAACTCATATGGTTCTTCTTCTTTTTGATGTTGTCAAAGGGGGAGATGATATTGAGATTGATGTATATAAGATCGGGTCACATAATCAGGGGGAGCTTTACACCAACATATGGCGATTGATTCATCAAGTTTTTACCATCATCAAAAAGGGGGAGTTTGTGTGACATGGCATGATTTTAATATGTCAAAAACTTGGCATGATTGAAAGCTTGAGTGGTTCTTTATGAAAAAGCAAGGATTGACATATTTGGAAAAATATAGTGAATGAGCCGACTCAAATTCATCAATGAGCCAACTCATCCAGTGTTAAATTGATGACAAACACACGGGTCCAAACAGGTTACCTGATGCATCACTTTTGGTCGACTCATGTGTGTGGATGAGTCGACTCAAAACCTTTCATGAGCCGACTCATCCAATTGTAAATTGGTGGCAAACGCACGGGTCCAAACAGGCTGCCTGGTGCATCACTTTTGGTCGACTCATGTATGAGGATGAGCCGACTCATAACCCTTCATGAGTCGACTCATCAAGAAGTGTTTTCTTCTCATTTTGCACGGGTCTCAACAGGTTACCTCTCTGTTTATTTTGGTTGACTCATCTGTTAGTTTAAGCCGGCTCATTTAATGATTTGAGTCGGCTCATTATTGTGCTGACTCACTTTTTCATTTAATTTTTTCCCTCTCTTATGTTTATTTCTCTAACCAATATAAATAGTTATTTTATTTCTTTTGAGAAGGGTAACAAGGAAAGTGAAAGATATACACATAGCTTTCTTCAACTTCTTCATTCTTGCATCAATCAAACAATCACACACAACAATCTTTATTTGATCTTCGTGTTTATTTCGAAGACCAAGTCTTTTAAAATAGGTCTTTCTTGTTCTTTTATGTCCTTTCCACTTGGATAAAATAAAAGTCGGTGGCGACTCTTGCTATCCGCAACACATGACTAAAAGTCAGTTCTCCCACCGTGTTACACTTGTCTAGCATGATGTACAAGTCTTATCAATGGGTTGTTTCACACAAAAAAAAATTTGAAAGATACTTCTTCACAAAAGCAACAAAAACACTTAAATTTCAACAAGCTAGTGAACTTAAACCCTAATCCTAGGAAACAAGTCTTGGATAAATTCTCCTTGCTTGGTGTGCTTGTTCTATTATTCCATCTTGGAATGTAGTAGCAAGTACACATTCCATGGAAAAGAGTTTGAATTCACTCCCTTGTGCCAAATTCATAAAAAAAACTTTTAAAAAAATCAAACAACAAAGAATAAGCGACTATCCTGCGGGAACTTCTCTTCTCATCTCACTCATTCTGAACGTGAACTCGCGACAACTTGTCTCGCATGCAAGACGGTAAACGCACTCGTACCAGATGAGCCTGCAACACCTGAGCATAGACATAAGAAGTTCCAGCTATAAAAACACAAACAAATAGTTCCCGCCTTAGTTAGGCGAACTACGTTGACTCTGATCCTCATTTTCCCGATGAGGTACGTAGGCAGCGGGGTAGGGCCCGTTCGAGCACATTCTTTATTTTCCCTACATTTTCCCCATTATTTCTTTTTGTTCTCTTTTCCAATTCCTTTCTCATTTCCATTCTCATTCCAGTTAGCAGTTCATTTGTTCAGCACTCATATTTTCTCACCTTTTGAAACAAAACAAGTAAGCATGGATCCCGTCGGGTACGGCGGACGATCTGGGGTGCTAATACCTTCCCAGGTCGTAACCGAATTCCCAACCCAGATCTTTGGTTCGCAGGACCTTGTCCTTTCCTTCTTCCTCAGGTTTGTGCAGCATTACCTTTCCCATTCTTTCGGGATAAAAATGTCTGGCTGGCGACTCTACCTTTTCCGCATCACTTTCGCGTTTGTACTAGGATGAAAATCCCGGGAGCGACAGAATCGAGAATCCAATTGGCGTGGGACTTGAAGTGTTGGAAAGTTGATCCAATGGGGGATTAAATGGAAAGGTGAGACTATGATTTAACCAAGGATGTTGGGTAGAGGATGGTAGTGGCTAGCATGCCTTAGAGTGTGTGTAGAGAGTATGAATCTTATCTTCCATACTTATTTGGATAAATTCAAATTGACGTTCGTTGGGGATGTCCTGATCTATTATAACAATCCAAAGAGGAATATGTAGAGTATGTGAGAATTAATGTTGCAAGTATTGAAAGAGATGAATTTATATACTAAGTTATCAAAGTGTTATTTTGGTTGATAGAGATGAATTTACTTGGTTGTGTTAATTCGGATGAGGGTATTGTTATGGATCCATCTAAAGTAAAGGTAGTTCTACCATGAGGAAGCTAGTAAGTGGGTTAAGGGGAGTATAATATTCTTGGAGATAGTTTGTTATTATCACAGAGTTTTGTAGCAGGAATTGCGAAGGGCGATTAGCGCGGTCTAGAAGGTTTTCTCCTTCTTGAGGTAGAAGCGAGCGCACTTAGCATGAGCTGGCACTCGCTTAGCGTGATTTGGGGGTGAAAAAGGTAATTTTTCTTGTTGAAATTAATTGAGAATATGTATCCTTATATCATTGTAATTGTGTTATGGTATTGGGATGCTTTTATGTGTTTAAGATGAATTTTGATAGTGTGTTAATACAAGGGGGTAAAGTCGCATCTTATGCTTTACGACAATTGGGACATCACGAAGGTATATATCCTGTTTAAGATTTGGAATTGACTACGGATGCATTTGTGTTGAAAATCTGGAGATATTATTTTTATGGATCTAAGTTCAAAGTGTTTAAGTAATCATAGGAGTGTAGAATACCTGATTGGTCTAAAGGAATAGAGTATAGGACGACAAGGATGGTTGGAATTCCTGATGAGCAAAGTCGGGAACTTTTTCATGTGTATGTTATGATGGTTAGAGAGTTGGAATTGAGTTAGCAGTTCAGAGACTTGTGTCTGAGGTGCGATTTAACGGAGTAGAGTGAGAAGTTGGGTATATTAAAAGTGAACAATAAGTTCCTGGTGATTGTTAGAAAGAGTCAGAAGTTGGATGTGAGCTTGGTGGATTTAAGGGTTGCAAGTAATCAGAGTGCGCAGTGAAAGCGTTATGTGGTGCAGTTTGTCCATATCTGTGGGAATTGTAAGAGTTCAAAGGTCGAATGATAAAAATCGCAGTAATAGTGAGAATATTGGACGTTCCAGAATGGGAGTGAGGTAATGAAAAGTCTAGCTATTAATCATGTACTACTAGGTAGATAGAGGTATCAGTTGCATGTCCGGCTGGTAAATCGTAGGATCGTTGTCTTGATGTTGCGCGACAACTAGATTAGTAGCAGGGCTATGTGGAGGTGGTTGGGCCATTGTTGGGTTGTGGAACTTTCTATTTGTATCCCTGTTGTGGCCTCATTCCTATGGTGGTGGTTCGAGTGCGAGTAGGTAATTCCTATGATGGGGAATTAGGGTAGTGTTGTTGTAACGCCCGTTTATTTAATTAATTATTTAATTAAATATAATTGTGGAATGTTGTATTAAGTCGTGTTAATTTAAGTTGATTCCCAAAATATCAAAATATTATGTCGATAATTATAAGTTGGTTTAAGTCGAATTTAATAAATTAAGTTGATATAAGTTGTGGAAGACAGTACGGAATAATCTTCGGGTATTATTGGATACGTTGTTAGAATTGTTGGACCATATGGTTGATAATCGGAAGTTAATCGATTAAGTCGGGAATAAGTATTTATTTGTGAACTATTATTCGGTCGATTTAGCGTTGTGGTAAATTAAGTCGTTAAGTCGGAATATTAGTTGGAAAGTCGAGGAAATAATATTATAAGTGATATTATTGAATTTTAGAGCGTGTTGGTCAATAGGCTTGGATTTCGTCAGAATTAGCAATAAAAGGGGGTTTAAGAATTAGGCCCATTAGTGGATTATTATTTTGGATTATTATTAATTTAATAAAAGAAAATAAAAAGAGGAATTAGTCAAGAGGAGAAGAAGTGGCAGTAGAAGTTGAGAAAAAGTTAGAACGAGTAAAATTGGAGAACGAGGAAAAGTGGAGAAAACGGTTACGAGAAGTCGTCGTCGGAAAGTCTAAACGAAAAGTCGATCGGAGATTCGAGAGACCATCGATTTAAGGTAAGGGTGGGGTTTGAACTCTATACTCGGGATTATGATGATTAGTATGCAGGTTTGAGATCGTATAACTTTGTGTTGTCCATAGTTGATTTGGTCGATTTTATGGTTGTGAAATTGATTGAATAATGTTGTCTGAGGAATTTGCTCGATCGATGTTGTTAAATTTTATTGTTGGAATATGACGATTTTGGCGAATTTTTTACTAAATTAATTTCATGAATGTTGCAGTGAGGTTGTTGATTTCTGGAAAAAAATTAGTGTTGGACGAAAAAACTATTTTTACAGGTGCACGGATGGCGCAGGTCACCCACCATTCACATAGGGGTGGCGCATGCCACCCAAATGGTTGAAGAAGGCAAGTGGCGGAAGCTACTAAGGACATGGCGCAAGCCATTAGGGGGTATGGCGCAAGCCATGGTTTCCTTCACAAAGGGTGGCGCAAGCCACCCATGTGGGAGGGTTAATCACTTTAATTTCATACTTTTTATATATTTTCCAATTAATTAAAGTTAATAGTAACCATCTCTCTTTTTGTTTTTAAAATAAAGTATAACTAAGCAACTACCAGGTTTCCTTTATGGAATGTAAGATTAAGTAATTTTGTAATGAACTAACAATGGAGATAAGTATTGCTATAGCAATATAGTAGGTTTGGTAGAACGAGAATGGTTTGAGACAGAAACTGAATTAGCAGGTTTGACAGAAACAATTCATTGAGAAATTTTCATGACAGATGATTGTAATTCATAGTATAAGTACTGTATCAGGAGACAGAAAGTTACAAAATTTTATAATAAATTAAGTAGTGTCGATTTAGCTGTTTTAGCCGATGTAAGCGGAAAAAATAGTTGTTCAGAACTTAACTAAAGTTATCAAGTTAGTTCGGAATAATAAATAGGTGATTTTAGTGAGTATATTTTGGTAATTAGTGTTGAATGTGTGTATTTTCTAGTATAGTTGCTTATGTTGTTTTGTCCCGGTTCGGGAGCATTTTTAAGTTGTAGGTCGAAAGACTAAAGTTGATATTTAAGTTGTAGGTCGTGAGACCAACGTTGATGTATAATTTATAGGCCTATAGCCTAAGTTGAATTGATGTTGAATTAAAAGTTGCTATGTTGATTGATGTATGTTGTTTGGAGTTGATTGTTGTTATGAGTTGTGCAGTTGAAAATCATGGAATTCATTGCATCATCTAAGTTGGAGCGGATGCTCACCACGTTGGCCTGGATTGGCAAAATTATTAAGTTGAAGGCTTATGCCTTGCAGATACCTCGATAACCTGGTATATTTCAAGTTGGGAGTTTTACTCCAATGGTACCACATGCATATGCATAGTCGAATCGCATCATGTATCGCCTTACTTATGTTGTTTATGTTGATTGTGTTTGTTGAAGTTGATGAAGTTGTCCATGTTGTTTAAGTTGTTTAAGTTGCTCAAGTTGATGAAGTTGTTTAGGTTGAATTGTGTTGATAATATGATTTAATTTGATTACATGTTTATGTTGAATAAGTTGATTATATGTTATGTTGATTCTATTGTTGAAATTGGTATGTTGATTAGGTTGATTTTAGTGAATATGTCGAAAATATTGATATGTGAATTAAATTGATAAAGTATGTTAATAAGTTGGAGGTGATTGTTAAGATGTTGTTGTTGGGTAGTATAAAAATTGTATGATTCTATCTAGCGTATTAATTATCATACTCTTGTTTATATTATTCGATATTTCACCCCTTCTGTTTGAATGTTAGCCTTGGTTGGTAACATGCAGGTATTCCAGATTAGAGTTGCTTACCTTAGTAGTCAAGTCGGTGTCGTTGCTCTGACACGTAACACTCGGGGGGAAGTTAACGTTTGTTATGTCTTAGTTGTTTCTCGTTATTGTTGTTGTATTTAAAATTTGAAGTTGAATAGAAGAATATGTTGTTACAAGTTGTCTTATAAGTTGCTAAATAAATTGTTTTGTCATGACAAGTGAAGTTGAAAATTATGAACACGTTGTTTAGTAATAAAGATGTTTTGGTTTATAGAATAAATGAAGTTATTGTTTGTCTCCCGATCTATATGTATTATGTATCCATGTTGATATGCGATTAAATATTGATGTTTTTAAAGTCGAAAATGTGGCATCCTATATTGTTGTTGAATTTTTTTTTTGAAACTCTGATTTATGAATTTTCGTCGGGTAGATTTGGGGTGTTACATTAGTGGTATCAGAGCAGGTCGGTCCGTCCGACCAATGTTGTCTAGTGTTGTTAATTCCTAAGTATGTGGCATGTGTGTGAAACACTGCCGGTACTTGTTGTTAGTTCTAATCGTTGTCTGCAGGTGTTGGTTGGAATTAAGTGGAGGGAGAAGCTTGACTCCCGGACTGTTGTTGGAATGTCGAAGTTGGTTCAAAGTTGACGTTGATTGCAAGAGTGCAAGGTTGTTAAAAAGTTGTTGTTACAGACCGGTGAGAGCATGGACTCATGAATTCATATCGGTCGGATTGAGAAGTGTGTGAATTTTGGATGGAGATTGTTTGAGAAAGAGGATTTATTCCAAATGAAAAGACAAGTTGATGGATCAAGTTGAAGGATCAAGTCGGTAGATTGTTATGCTTTGAATGTAGTTGGATTAAAGGCGAGTAATTTGAAGTTGGAGGTAGAGCAAATTTTTTGGTAGATCTTTGAAGCAATATGGAGAGAAATGGAACTTGTATTCATCAATCTCAAAATTCTGGTTTTTGCAATCTTGGAGCAGCTGTCACGAGAAGAGACATATCTTTTTACTCGTGATTCTGATGGAGGCGATTCTAGACTTTTTGGAAAGCTTACGAAATTCCATACAGTTTTCATATAAGATTTGCATTCAGGGGGTTTATTGTGAGGGAGATAAGCGCATTTTAATAATTGAGTCTCCTGCTGATTTTTGGAAATTTTGCATACGGGAATTCTAAACCAGTCCCATTGTAAGGAGGATAACTTTTTACTCGTAATTTGGATTCAAGCTATTTTATAAGTTATGGAATCTGCACAAAATTCTCTTCAAGTTAGAATATAATTTTTTGATTTGGAGGTCTTTATTGGAAGAGATAATTGTATCCGAAGTTGAGAGAGTATTGCTGAAAATTTGGGAAGATGGAAATGTTGATAGGAATAAAATGTTGGTATTAGAAGGAATGAGAAAGTATCAGAGGACGCATAGAAATGCGATTTATGTCGAATAGGGACGATTAAAATTCCGATGTTAGATGATGGTAATGTTGAGAAGAGGATGGATGTTTGATTAGTGTCGATAAGAATTTTAACTTGGATAAAAGTTGTAATTAGAAGCGAATCGAATTGGGGTATACTTGATGTTGTGACGACTCCGGTGTTAGGAGGATATTTAAAGTAGTGTTGCGCTTCAAGCGTGTATAAGAGATTGTGTATCGGATTTTGGACGCGTTGGTATAATTGACGAAGTCGAATTTTGGGAGACTAAGAAGAAGTTGATAAGCCGTAGAGAGTTGGCAGAGCATTATGCTTACGATCTCTGGGCACAAGTTGAAGTACGCTATTGAATTGGGTAATGACAATTTATGCCACCGTTATGATTGTCGATTTTCTATTGACAAATTGAGGAATTGATCACCTTTAATCTATTATTGATAGTAGACATAATCATAATTAATGGATAGATGTGTCATGCCAACTATTATAGTATGTACGTTGAATCGGTTGAAGTCAAGCTGGGTGCTTGAGTATTGTTTGTTTTGTCGATGCAGGTTATTATATGAGAATATCAGTTGGATTTAGAGATGATAGCATGAAGTTGCATTTGGATTATATAGAGTAATAAAGAAACTCATAGTTGAATTATGGATAATCTGAGTGTTGTTTTGTGATAAATCAAGTGACTTAAGACTTGAAGCTTTCTTGAGATGATTCAAGAGGAAAGTAAGTGGAAATTGAAAACCGTGATTTGGCAAGACTTTCAGATAAAGTTGAGTTGCAAGTATTAAGAGAAGTAAATTTGTAAGTTGGTTTATTAAAGTACAAATTTGGTTGGAAAAAGGATGAGATACTTGGTTGTGTTAATTCGAATAAGAATTTATGAAGGGTTGTGTCGATATGAGTAGGAATCGAGGATTCAGTATGTTGAATTAGTTGGAAGCGAAGAATATGAGTTATCTTGTGGAAATTAGTTGGACCCATGTATCGTATGTTGTTGTAATGATATTGTGTGTTTAAGATGATTGTCGAGGGACATGTTATTATAAGATGGTAAAGTTGTAGTTGTGTTAAGGATAATTGGGAAGTATAAGTGTATCTTATCTAAGATTTGGAAGTAGTCATGGTGGTAATTGTGTTGGACGTTAAGAGGTATGTCTTATGAATCTAAGTTGGAAGTATTCGGTAACTATAAGAGTTAGAATACCTGTTGGAACGAAATTCCAAAGGATTAAGTCTGAGGCTTTGTTGATATGTCAATTTTGGTGATTGTAAGTTGGATTTAAACTAGGTAGACTTGGTAATTTGCAAGTAATCAGAGTGCGCAAAGAACGCGTGGTGTAGTGCAGTTGTTTGTATATGAAGGACAAGAATATTGATAGTTGATTGAGTTGATCTTGTGTTTAAGTTGTATGTTCTAGTGTTGATATGTTCTAAGTTCTTAAGTTGGTTACTCGTTGTGTTATGTTAATAGATGTCAAGTGCATCGCTTGTGGATTGTTCGTGTTGTTGTTTCCATTAAAGTTGTGAACTGTTGCTTGTATTATACGTGGGTTGCCTTTGGAAATGAGAATTGATTAGTCAGATGAAGTAGTTAGTTAGAGTAGTTGAATCAGATAAATTTTCGAGGACGAAATTATTCTAAGTGAGGGAGAGTTGTAACGCCCGTTTATTTAAACTATTATTTAATTAAATATAATTGTGGTATGTTGTATTAAGTCGCGTTAATTTAAGTTGATTCCCAAAATATCGAAATATTATGTCGATAATTATAAGTTGGTTTAAGTCGAATTTAATAAATTAATTTTATATAAGTTGTGGAAGACGGTACCGAATAATCTTCGGGTATCATTGGATAGGTTGTCAGAATTGTTGGACCATTTGGTTGATAATCGGAAGTTAATCGATTAGGTCGGGAATAAGTATTTATTTGTGAATCATTATTCGGTCGATTTGGAGTTGTGGTAAATTAAGTTGTTAAGTTGGAATATTAGTCGGAAAGTCGAGGAAATAATATTATAAGTGATATTATTGAATTTTAGAGCGTGTTAGTTAATGGGCTTGAATTTTGTCGGAATTAGCAATAAAAGGGGGTTTAAGAATTAAGCCCATTAGTGGATTATTATTTTGGATTATTATTAATTTAATAAAAGAAAATAAAAGAGGAATTAGTCAAGAGGAGAAGAAGTGGCAGTAGAAGTTGAGAGAAAGTTAGAACGAGTAAAATTGGAGAACGAAGAAAAGTGGAGAAAACGGTTACGAGAAGTCGTCGTTGGAAAGTCTAAACAGAAAGTCGATCGGAGATTCGAGCGGCCATCGATTTAAGGTAAGGGTGGAGTTCGAACTCTATACTCGAGATTATGATGATTAGTATTCGGGTTTGAGATCGTATAATTTTGTGTTGTCTGTAGTTGATTTGGTCGATTTTGTGGTTGTGAAATTGATGGAATAATGTTGTCTGTGAATTTGATCGATCGATGTTATTAAATTTTACTGTTGGAATATGATGATTTTGGCGAATTATTTACTATATTAATTTCGTGAATGTTGCAGTGAGGTTGTTGACTTCTGGAAAAAAAATAGTGTTAGACGAAAAACCTAAATGGTTGAAGAAGGAAAGTGGCAGAAGCCACTAAGGACATGGCGCAAGCCATGGGGGGTATGGCGCAAGCCATGGTTTCCTTCACAAAGGGTGGCACAAGCCACCCATGTGGGAGGGTTAATCACTTTAATTTCATACTTTTTATATGTTTTTCAATTAATTAATGTTAATAGTAACCATCTCCCTTTTTTTTAAAATAAAGTATAACTAAACAACAGGGCCGGCCCTGTGCAAGAGCAACAAGCTCTACCGCACAGGGCCCCAAATAATAGAGGGCCCAAATTTTTTAAAAGATGCAACTTTTTTTCATTAATATTATATAAAAATTCAATAAAATAAAAAATATTATGAAACTTAGTACATAAAAAAATGAGATGTGTCAAATGTTAACATAATTATAATTAAATTTATTTTTAATTAATATATAATTATATTTTTCTATCATTTTTAATTATTTAATTTTTTTTTATTTTTAAATTAGGCATATTTTTAAAAATAAAACGGGGCCTCTGGATTTATTGGGCCGGCCCTGCTAAACAACTACCATGTTTCCTTTATGAAATGTAGGATTAAGTAATTTTGTAATGAACTAACAATGGAGATAAGTATTGCTATAGCAGTATAGTAGGTTTAGTAGAATGAGAATGGTTTGAGACAGAAACTGAATTAGCAGGTTTGACAGAAACAATTCATTGAGAAATTTTCATGACAGATGATTGTAATTCATAGTATAAGTACTGTATCAGGAGAGAAAACGTTACAAAATTTTATAATAAATTAAGTAGTGTTGATTTAGCTATTTTAGCCGATGTAAGCGGAAAAATTAGTTGTTCAGAACTTAACGAAAATTATCGAGTTAGTTTGGAATAATAAATAGGTGATTTTAGTCGGTGTATTTTGGTAATTAGTGTTGAATGTGTGTATTTTCTAGTATATTTTATTATGTTGTTTTGTCCGGTTTGAGAGCATTTTTAAGTTGTAGGTCGAAAGACTAAAGTTGATATTTAAGTTGTAGGTCGTGAGACCAATGTTGATGTATATAAGTTGTAGGCCTATGGCCAAAGTTGAATTGATGTTGAATTAAAAGTTGATATGTTGATTGATGTATGTTGTTTGGAGTTGATTGTTGTTATGTGTTGTGTTGTTAAAAATCATGGCATTCATTGCATCATCTAAGTTGGAGCGGATGTTCACCACGTTTGTCTGGATTGACAAAATTATTTAGTTGAAGGCTTATGCCTTGCAGATACCTCGATAACCTGGTATATTTCAAGTTGAGAGTTTTACTCCAATGGTACCACATGCATATGCATAGTCGAGTCATATCTTATATCGCCTTACTTATGTTGTTTATGTTGATTGTGTTTGTTGAAGTTTATGAAGTTGTTCATGTTGTTTAAGTTGATAAAGTTGTTTAAGTTGCTCAAGTTGATGAAGTTGTTTAGGTTGAATTGTGTTGATAATATGATTTAAGTTGATTACATGTTTATGTTGAATAAGTTGATTATATGTTATGTTGATTCTATAGTTGAAATTGGTATGTTGATTAGGTTGATTTTAGTGGATATGTCGAAAATATTGATATGTGAATTAAATTGATAAAGTATGTTAATAAGTTGGGGGTGATTGTTAAGATGTTGTTGTTGGATAGTATGAAAATTGTATGATTATATCTAGAGTATTAATTATCATACTCTTGTTTATATTGTTCGATATCTCACCCTTATGTTTGAATGTTACCCTTGGTTGGTAATGTGCAGGTATTCCAGATTAGAGTTGCTTACCTTAGTAGTCAAGTTGGTGTCGTCGCTCTAATACGTAACACTCGGGAGGAAGTTGACGCTTGTTATGTCTTAGTCATTTCTCGTTATTGTTGTTGTATTTAAAAGTTGAAGTTGAATAGAAGAATATGTTGTTACAAGTTGTCTTATAAGTTGCTAAATAAATTTTTTTGTCATGACAAGTGAAGTTGAAAATTATGAACATGTTGTTTAGTAATAAAGATGTTTTGGCTTATAGAATAAATGAAGTTATTGTTTGTCTCCCGATCTATATGTGTTATGTATCCATGTTGATATGTGATTAAATGTTGATGTTTTTAAAGTCGAAAATGTGGCATCCTATATTGTTGTTGATTTTTTATTTTGAAACTCTGATTTATGAATTTCTGCCGGGTAGATTTGGGGTGTTACAGTTGCCTATGATGATGCTAATGATCGTGTTGTATTCTACTATATATTGAACATGTATGTTCTTAACTTGGTTATTATTTGTGTCTTGAGTCGATCGTCTAGTGCATTGTATCTTGTTAATGTTGTCATTGATAAGGTATTTTGTTGTTTGGTGTTATTCGTGGTATTGCCTTTCATGGCATGTTAGTTGACTATTTGGATGCGAGAGCGTGTCCGGGGTAGTTCGTATCCGGCAAGTTTTCGAGGATGAAAATATTATAAGTGGGTGTGGTTGTAACGCTCCGACTTAATCGTTTAATTATTTATTCTTTTAATTGAAAGATTGTTGTGTGTTGTATGAATCGTAGAGATTGATGGTGCGTTGTTGTGTTGTATTGGTGGTTGCATATCTTTAGCGAAGGGTAGTGGCATAGTGATGTAGGTTGGTGTGTGGAGTAAAAAGAATTATATTATTTTAATTTAATATAAATTTAATGATTATATTAATATAGTGAAATAATTTAATTATTAGAATATTAAGTGGAAATGGTAGGTTGGTAAATAGGTGAGAGGTTAATGAGGGCAAGATGGAGATTCCAATATTAGGGGTCCAAGGGTTATGTTGGGAAATTGGAGAAAAGCAGAAAATTCAGTTTTTAAAACTGATCGTGGAATTAATAGGAATGTGAACAGAAGAAAGGAAGAAGAAAGCTAGTGCAAGAGGAAGGAAGTGGGAGAACCCATTGTAGATAAGGAAAGCTCATCACTATAAGGTAAGGTGGGACTTCTTTAATCACTCAAGGGTTAGATGATGTAGGTAAGTGGGTAGAACTCATTAGGTTGATGTCATGAATTATTAATTGTAAGTTAATTGTGGTTTTGGGGGAAAATCTGTAACTAAAGGTTTGGAATTGACGAAATTATGGTATTTGAATTGTTGTGATTGTTAGGGATAATGTACATGTGATATATATATATATATATATATATATATATATATATATATATGGGTTTTAATTACTTAAACTAGGGTTATTAGGGTTAAAAATGCAGTTTAAGAGTGTAGAATTATAGTGGGAGAAATGTTGTCATCGTAAGAATTTTTAGCTAGTTCATAGAGCCCGCTCAGCGCGGTCCCCTCGGCAACTTGATTTTGAAAACTTTTAAAATTCATAACTTTTAACTCGTAAGTCTGATTGGATCGCCGTTCGAACCGTTGGAAAGCTAACTTCATGTACTTTATGTTAAAATTATTTTCAATGATAGATTTCTAACTATTCGACGCGCTATATATGTTTTCAGTGTAGGTTCATATATGTGGAAGTATGAAATGTGGGAGTTAGTCGTAGGAATGTGTGTTGTTGTTGTTGCTTATAATATTGTGTGATATTGTTGTTGAATTGTTATGGCATGCTATGTTAGAAGCATGTATGTATAGGCTATATGCTTATTTTGTAGTATGTTAGAGGTAACGATATAAAAACATGAGTTAACATGTATATATATGTTGTTGATGTTGTTATATGTTGTTGTTGATGTTGTTGCACGTTGTTGTTGATATGGTTATATGTTGTTGTTGCATGTTGTTGTTGATGTGGTTATATGTTGGTGTTGATGTTGTTATATATTGTTATTGATGTTGTTGCACGTTGTTATTGATGTGGTTATATGTTGTTGTTGATGTTGCTATATGTTATTGTTGATTTTGTTGCACGTTATTGTTGTTGATGTTGTTATATGTTATTGTTATATGTTATTGTTGCATGTTGTTGTTGTTGATGTTGTCGCATGTTGTAGTTGATGTTGTTGCATGAGGTCGCTGTTGTTGTTGACATTAAATATTGTCATTGATGGTGCATGGCATATGGATAGTTGTGGGGTGGTGTACCAAGGTAGGGTAACCACGTCTATCTGAATTCCTTGATGGAATCGTTGTTGGCGGTGTGATTGAATTCAATCACAGTTGTTGGTGCGGTCATGAAATAGGGATCGTACATGACCATGAAATAGGGGTCGTGGGTGTGATCATGAAATAGGGAACATACTGGACCATGAAATAGGGGTCAAGAGTTCTGACGGGAATTGGGATCATGAAACAGGGATCGTTAAATGGTACCACATACATTGAGTCTATTTGGGTCTCATTGCATTCTCTTTTTGGTTGTGTTGTATGATGTCTTGTATGGTTATCAGTGATTGTTTGTGAATAAATTGAGGTGTATGATTCTTGTTGGATGTTTTGACATGGTGAATAACTTGATGATGAATGCTTTCTATTTATATCATCTTTCCCTTTTGTTTGATTTGAGAATCTTGTCCCTTCTGTTTGAATGTTACCTCTACGTGTGTAATGTGCAGGTGATCAGGAGTAGTAGGATATGTCGTCGGTGAAGTCGGTGCACTTCATATTAGAAGAGTCGGATATGCTACGTAACTTTGGGGAGTTAGGAACGATGATTTAAATTTTCTTGTTTTGAAAAGACAGATTATGTTTTGTTGAACTTTTACGCTTATGTTATGTGAACTTACCGCTGCATGAACAATTTTATGTTACGTATCGTTTGAGCTATGTTTTGGAAGTAATGTAACACTTGAATTTAGATTTTGGATTTCGTTACTCTAATTTTTAATTAAGATTTTACGGGGAATTATTTGGATGTTACAAAGGGCGAGGACCTAAAACCTTAGTCCGCTCCGCACTTTGCCCAACGTATCGGAACCATTTACTCACCCTAGTATCATGCCTTTAATTTATATTTACAATGATTAAGATTAATTTGGCATAAAATTATACCTAAATAAAAATTAATTAATGTTAATTAATTAAAACTATATTATTTTATATATATATATATATATATATATATATATATATATATATATATATATATATATATAAAATTAAATATTTAAAAATAAAAATGAATAACAATCATGATGGTTTTTCAAGGAATTAACCTACCCCCCCCCCCCCCTCTCCCCTCACACACACACACACACATGGAAACCCCCCCCCCCCCCCCCCTCTCACACACACATGCCCCCCCCCCCCCCACCCCACCCACCCACCCCCCACTTATAGCGAAATTCTATTTTTGTCCTTCAAAAACTTTTGAAAATATGAAATTTCAGTTGGTTACCGGAAATTTCTCCAAATTTATCGTGGTAGAACTTGCATGTGATACACATATCGGAAATTTCAAAATTTCTGGTATTATCTATCGGAATTTTTTAAATTTCCAGTGAAGTTATACCGAAAATATAATAATTACGTAAAATGGACAAATCTTTTGGAATTTTAAAATATTCGGCATACCGGAAATTTCAGAAATTCGAAATTTCTGGTATGCAACCAGAACTTCAAAAATATTACTAAATTCAATATTTTTGCCGCATCCCCTCTGCATAAATTGTTTCACATATAATAAATACATAATGTCCACAAGATTACATAGTCAATTAAGTTGATTTCCTAAGTTCTTCCTCCTAGCGCCTAATTCGTCTTGCATATGTTGATTCCCGTGTTTTTACTTCTTCAGTATAGTTCTATCTCCAACGGTCAGTGACGGGAGGCAATGGACTATCAGGTTTTAATTTTAGTTGAACCCAATGGTTGTCGTTGACAAAACCAACATCAATGATTTTATGCCTGCTCTTATACAAGGTAGAGCTATTGTGATAGGGGAAAAGGTAATATTAAGTCTCTATGACAGGGGGACAAAGACAACATTGTATCTACTTGCAATAAGGTAACCCAATTAACACCGTGTATATTATATGTCTAGAATCATATCATACAAGTGTTGTTATTTGGTACTAAAACTATCATAAGTGCATATTGGCATAGTTTACATACTTGACCATTACTAAAGCATAAAAGACAACCTATGGTACAAGATATGGAAAGTGTCAAAACAATAAAAACTATGATCTGCATACAATATCCTTCATTATATACAATACACAATATGCAGCGGAAAGACATAATTCAAGCTTCTCTTGAAACATCCAAGCATAGCTCCACTTGTATACTAAATATGCAATCAATACCTAAAAAACAACAACATTAATAGGTGACATAATAATCTCAGTGAGTTCCTTTATCTTATGGATTCACTCGTCTCTACAAGGTTCTAATTAATTTTTATCTCAATTCAAAAGGGAAAGATATAAGACTTGAGTTCACATAACTCGCAATGTATGAAAACATGTCTCTTGAGTTCACCACCTCAAAAAATCACTAGCTTGAAAACCATACCAATGCATCTTCCCTGGCCAACCCTATGTCTAGAGTTATCGACACGTGTAACACATCCTTATAGTATACTTTGACATATGAAATGGATTTGTATTTAAGGAAATTCCCACATGAATCATCATTTTCCAAAAGGGTTTTTCAACCCCACCTTAACACAAGTTCATACCAGCAAATCATCAATGAAATATTGCAACAATACAACATTCTAATAACATTCCAAAGCAAACCCTAACCCACAAATATCCTCATGTTCTTTCCCAATTTCTTCCAAGCTCCTAACTAATGGAACTCACCTTGAAATGGAGAAATGAGATTGGGTTGATGATGATGAAGGATCCAAGCTCTTTTTCTTATTCTTCTCTTCCATGAGATTGGGTTGATGATGAGGATGAAGGATCCAAACTTTGTCATATAACATCCATTGAACAATTATTAGAGTTACCAATTGTCCTCTTTTATACTTACTAATATTGGCCTGCCCCTTTCATCAATAATTGGTCTCTTCAGAGTTGACCAGTTACCCTATTAATCCTAATTGACAACATTCAGAGCACCTATGAGCTCTAATTGTTCCAACTAACAAAATATAGAGTACAAAGGAACTCAATTAACCTCAATTGATATCCAATTGAGCATTTAAGGGAATATGGGGTATTACAACCCATATCAGGAATCGAAATCCATTTTTCTCTACCCTGCACACCCAATTGCTCTACTATTAAGGAATTCCTAACTTTAACAATTGTGTCATAAAACAATTTAGAAAACAATTTTGGGTGTTGATGAACTTGAGTATCCAACTGCATTTGAACCAACGACCATGGCTCTTTACCCCATCCAAGTAAAGTTGCAATAGCCCGAAAACAACAATTTATATCGTCACCCACAACAGCAATGTCATCAATGTATGGATGCAAGAAACCAGGAAATTGATACAACTAAATATGCCTCGAAGATATAGTGGACGGTTTACTTTGACCTGACATACTTAAAGTTTTCCTTTGACCCGACATACTAGAAGGTTGACTTCCTATTGGTTTTGTGCATGATCTTTTTATAGTCTGACTCCCTTGCGAGTCCTCACCATACTCTCACTATGAAGGATCACGATGCACATCACTCTATTAACCCTTTATGCCCTTCTTAACTCCCCTCTTTGGCTTATACTTCACTGGCGGTGGACACATAGAAGTTGTGGCTGGATGTGTTAGTTCGCGAACTTTTTTCATTAACGCCATTTGGCCCACAATATCCAAAGAATTGAAATATGTCTTCATCTCTTCACATTCTGCTTCTAAATCCAGCTTTGTGCCACCATCGTCATGCTTGTTAGCATGCTCTTGAATGTGTAGTTTCTTCCCAAAAAACATGAATTGGTTCTGAAGGAACAGACATACCTTGTATTTGGAAACCAACAAGTTGATACGCACAAGGTAAACCATGTTTAGTTCTAATGAAGCAACCACAAATATCCTTGCTTGTACCAACAAATTTTATCCTTTCTAGCTCTTTCCCTATGTGTTGTATATAGTGCCATGAAATAAAACCATGCAAGTTGGTATAGAATGGAGTGTTATACTGATGCTCAATATTGACAATACATTTTTGAATCGACACTCTGATTGAACTTAGCTACAACTTTAGTATGGTGTTCACAGCATCCCAACTTCAGCATAGGCTTTTTGTCAACATGTTTTTCACTCCCCAATGAACATACTCCACCCTAAATCACAATAACTAAACCATAATGATTCAACAAGATAAATTATGCTTAGTAATAACATCGAAAAGAAGTTTGTGTACATGTTCATTGTTGTGTTCCCTAAATGAGTGACTCTGCTAGCCCAAGCAGCCACAAACCTTTCTTTATAAGGTGTCAACCATGTTTCATTCACATACTTAATAAACAAAGGTATATCAGCACAAACAGTCTCAAAGTGCTTCAAGTGTGCGAGATACGCAATTTCTCTATTAGCATACATGATATTGTTCCATATATCCATGACATGTTCATGTCTTTCTGATTTAACATACTCCTTACATTTCATGCTAACATTTTTGGAAATATGGAACGAACGTGACATATGTGTTGAATTTGGAAACCCAACTTCAATTGCAATCATCAATGCAAGTTCTCAGTTCGTCATAACAACATTGGGTAGCAATTTCTAGGAAGAAAATAACTCTTTGAGCTTCTCCAATTCTCATGTGAAGTTCTCCTCCATTTCATGTTCCAAATAGGCAAACTCTACCGAAAGCGTCAACTTTGTTGACGTAACGCCAACAATCTCAAGTAGTGGTAACCGATACTTGAATATTCATGATTCAAATAATAAGAAATTTGATAAACCAAAGCATGTCAAAATAGTATTAAGGTATGATCAAAATGTACATTACCTATTGGTCTTGTATGTACAATCACAAATCAACACTAAGTGAAACATATTCAACAACAATATTTGCATTTTCGTCAATGAATCTGTCTTGCTCGCATTGTATGTAGCTCTAGCATTACACACTTGGGTAACACTAGTGAGGTTTTTGGATCTTTGTCTTTCAAGGTAGAAATTATGTATTCTAGATCCATATTGTACTTTGTCATGTCATTAAGAAATTGTCTCTAATGATCCATATTGTACTTCAGTTCGGACCTCAAATATTTATCGTTTACATTACATCAAAAGTATAGTATCAATATCATATAACGTAACGAAAATATTAAATTTTAACTTATTATATGGAAAACATATTTTTTTCAGTGGTGAAGAACTGCACATAATCGCTACATGAATCTGTAGATGATCCTGCCGGTTCCGAACCACACAAAGAAAGCATTTTTGAACTTGATGTTCTATTATCATGAATTTCTGTTGCAGGAGAAATTTCTGGTATACCGGAAATTTTCAAATTTCCGAAATTTTTTTACTAGATATCTGAAATTTGAAGTATTTCTAATATTATTGCCAAAAAGTCTATGCCATTCACCGGATATTTCCAAATTTCCGATATAAAATAGGGGGATAAATATGAAACGAGGGATGGCGGGTTAATTCCAATAACTATCATAATAGTGATTGAAGATCATTGGTTGTGTGACACATTAATAGAAAGGGCGATACTTAGGTACGGTTGGTATGGTACCAATAAATGCAAGACATGCTATTGGTTATGCCATGTCACTGTTTAACGAACCATTATCATGACCATTCTATTATCGTTCTGGAAAGAAAGAGAACTGTGTTTGCTTGTTTTCATTCTGTTTCCCCCTTCTTGTTTCCCCCTTCTTTATCCCTTCTATTAATTTGAAAATAAATATTTAAAAAATTAAATAAAAAAAAGGAAAAAATATAAGCAACAAAGCATAAGACTCTTGGTTGTTTTACAAAAATAAATTGTTAAGTATATGTTTGAATTGATTTGAAAGACCCAAAATCAAAAATCAATTTTAGAAATGTAGAATTGATTTTGAAATGTTTATTTTATAAAGAAAAAAAAAACTGAATTGATTTTACCTCCAAAATTGATTCTACTAGAGGCTAAAATTTATAACTTATTATGTTAAAATCAATTCTATCAAACTCAATTCTACTAAAATCAATTTTGTTCACCACCAATTCAAACACACCCTAAATCATGGTTTATCAAATACATAAAACAAAAAATGGCTCCAATTCAATAATATATCTCTGTTCTGAATGACTTGTGTAAACAAGGATCAAAATTTTAAAAATTTTGAAAACACTTCTTAAGTTCAAGTTGATTAATAAGACAATAGACAAACATATCAATTTTGGTTTGACTTGTGATAAAACTTACAAACTAAAAATCTGTCGTATAACATTATTACGGAAATTGAATATGGATTATTATTCTATTGTCACAAGAACAAGTAAATTCCTAGACAGACTCCAAATCAATAAGAATACCTTATGTTTTTTATATTATTCTAAAAATATGCATACGTTTTCAACTTTTGTAAGTTAGGCCAAAATTTGTGTCAACAGTCATGTGGTCATGCAAGACTTGCTAAATAGATAACCACCCGAACATAATCTCACATGGTACAAAAATCTTTAAGCAAATGAATTCAAATCAAGGGATTAATCCAAAATGTATGAAATAGTAAATAAAAAATTCAAATATCTTCCAAAAATATAACTTTGATAACACAAAATTGTGAATTAATCCAAAAAAAAAAACTAATAAATACCATCCCAAATGTATGGCCACTAGACAGTAAACTTTTCAGGCTGATGAGAAAATCAAACAACTATCGATATTCCTAATTGCCCACCATCTATTCTTCAGCTATTGTCCCCTTCTCACTAACATAGATACCGTCAAGAAACTTCCTGATATCTTTCTTCTTAACATGGCATTTCTGTTGCAATCAAAGAGAGAAACTTAAATTAAAATGAAGAAAGAAAGAATATTGAATTCAAACAAATAGAATATATATATATATAAGACAGAAGTGTGGACCTGGTTAATAAGGGCACACGATCTTGAAACAAGTTCAATGTCATTTCCATCCAAAACCAACTCATCCTTAACCTTTTCAGATCGAATGACAGTAACTCCTTCAAGGAGATCCACTTTCCTCACCTACAAATATGAAAACCAAATAAAATTAACAAATTGAGCCAAACACCTGCAAGAAGCCTATAATTGAAATCCATTTGTTCATAGAGTAATGTTTGCCAAAAGCACTTATAGCAGGCACTGAAGCTATTCTTAAAAATACATATAAACAAAGTTAGTTGAAATTACTATAACAGTGCATCAAAATTCTCACAATAATAGCACTAAAGCATAAACAGCATATTGTGTAAGCAATATATCTTGCTTACACAAAAAAAGCATATGATATCAAGATACACAATAACTAATAAATTGGGTAATCTCTTACCGATAAGAAAAATGTTCTGAAATGGATACAATATTCAGAAGAAAAATGTTCGGAAATGGATACAATATTCAGAAGAAAAAGTGGAATCCTCTCAGACAAATGCCTCGATATGTCATCAGGGTTAAGAATGGAAATAGTTCAGACTCGTCATCAATTGTTGATCATCACAGAGAAAACCACTTAAACCCACTTTTCCCAAACATGCAATCAAAAAAACTAATCATGTATTCAAGTGAAAAGAGCATGTATAATAATACCCATGTATCTAAAATTAGAATAATCATTTAAACACCTAAAAAATTAGGTTGTTTGTCCAATCTAATTATAAATAAATAAAATTTGAACTTTCCCATTCATGAATAATTATATAATTAGGATTAGATCCTCTCAACTTCAAAGTAACTCTAAACCATAATACAATTAAATACCCACGGCATAAAAAAATTACATTGACTATTACAGTATGTGGTTGAACAAAGAGAAACCTAACCTAATACTAAACTCACAAGAATAAGGCTTATAATCATACAATAAACTAAAAAAAACAAACTTTACTTAGTAAAATAAACAAAATACCTTCTTTTCGCCAAGAAAGTTACGAATCTCAATAGCAGTATTACTGTTAGTGATACTAGCATTGATCGGAAAATGAGCATACACAAATCGCATCTTGTAACGATACCCCTTAGTAACACCAGTGATCAAATTATCCACATGACTAAGAGCAGTGCGAATAGCAGCAGAAGTTTTCCTAGATCCAAACCAAGCTTCAACCTTCAACTTCCTCTTCCCATTTTCATCAGTAATGAGCTGAAAATCGAGATTCAAATGCTTGAAATCACGAACCAGTTTCCCTCGTGGACCTTCAACCTCGATGAGCTTCGCGTGCACCTTGATGCTCACCCCTTCGGGGATGTCCATCGTTTCGGAGGAGAGAATGGTTTTCATCTTGTTCTCTCTCGCCGACGGGACGCGCTGTGGAAATTCTGTGTGGCGGAGAGAGGTTTTAGGGTTTGGAACCCTAAATTGAAATGGGGATTTTATATGAGAGTGAAAGGTTAGTTATTGGGCTTTTTGAATTGGGTTTTTTTAGGATTGATATTCTTTACACCCTTCAATTAATATGCATACCTCTACAAAAACATATTCTTTTGAATTTTAAATAAAATATATATTTAAAATTTTAGAATTTTACACATTTGACAATATTTAGGATTCACACTTGATAAAAACAAAATCTAAAACTTAATGCGTCACGCTAACGGTATATATTTGTAAGAAAAAGAGCATTTACTTTTGGGTTCATTTACTTCTTAAAAATACATTTTAAGAATTTGGGTTAAATTTACATTTTCATAATAAAAAAATAGATTCTTCTCGTGAATAATTGTGGTGTAACATCGTACTAAATTATAATCTTTGAAGTTCTCTCACTAAAATTTCTCATCTAAAATTTATCATAATTAAATAATAATAATTAAATAAATAAATAAAACTAATAACTTCAAAATAAATTTAAATAAAAAAAACTAATAGCTTCAAAAATTATAATCTTAGAAATTCTTCCACAAAATTTTTTCACCTAAAATTTATCATAATTAAATAATAATAATTAAATAAATAAATAAAACTAATAACTCCAAAATAAATTTAAATAAAGAAAACTAATAGCTCCAAAAATAGCTCCTTAAACCACATTTCATTTAATTTGTAATAATAATAATAAATTATTTAACCATTTGTTTAGTTAATTATTATTAATTATTAATTGATAAACTATTTAGCAGTGAGAGTTAATAATTGAGAGAAAAAATATTTTTTATTTAATATTAATTTTTTTATTATCATAATTAAATAATAATAATTAAATAAATATATCTAATAAATCAAAAAAAAATTTAAATAAAGAAAACTAATAAATTCACGTTTCATTTAATTTGTAATAAGAATAAAATATTATTTAGCCATTTTTTAAGTTAATAATTATTATTAATTATTAATTGAGAAAATATTTAATACTGGGAGTTAATAATTGAAAGAAAATAATTATTATTTTTATTTAATAATTAATTTATTATTTATTAAAGGTTATGGCAGGAAATTTTGGTGGGAAGAACTTCTAAGATTATAATTTAGTATGATTAATTTGATGTTAAATATAAATAGTCTATTTTTTTTATTAATTTCATGCAAAAAAAAATCAATTACTAAAAGAATGCTATAAACATCAAAATAATTAATTTATATTTCGAATTAGAGATGCAACCACTATAAAAATTATTCATATCAATATATTTTAAATGATTTCTTAAATTATAAAAATTATCGTTGATTTTTAAAGAGAACATATATTTGCATTGCACTTACGTATATCTAATTTTCAAATTATCTAAAAATTATTATTATTATTATTATTAAAATTTAAATATATTGTATGTGTATATTTTAATTTTAAATTATTGTTATTAATATTTAAATATAACATATATGTGCGATGCACATATGTACGCCTAGTTTTCTAAAAATAATGAAAAAGTTAAAATAAAAATTATTTTTGAAAAAATTTCTCCTATCTCTTATTAATATTTTGTCTTATTTTCATGATAATGGTTTGTTTTAAAAGTTTCATATGTACGAATCGATGCGTAATACAATGCGTAATACACTCAAAATAACAAGTTACAGACGATTATTATTCATAATTATTAATACAAATACTATATTAATGTGGTAATCGAACTTTATTGTCCCTTTGTTGTCTCATGTACTACAATATTGTTTGTGCCTTAGATAGAAGGGCGTTTACAATGGTCCTCCCAAAAGTGTCTTTCGAAAAGTATCTTATATCTATACGACGACATGCAGACAACACATCATCGACATGATCCACCCTAGTTTGCTCCTCCTCTAATATCTCCCTATGAGTTGGTCTATGTGGCTCTCCCTCAGTACCTGGTTTCATGTAAGGATGTGACGCTCTAAAATACCACTAGACATAGTCGAATGCACATTTTCATTCACTATGAAGTATGATACCTCGTGCTTCATTTGGTACTAGATGATTAAGGAAATCATCATGCATGGCATCTACATCTCTGTTGAGCATAGTAGGAGGAGGAAACACAAAGGATTCTTGTGGAACAATCTGCATATACCTAAATTATCGCATGACTTTCTCATACATATATGGATACATCAAACGTGATCCATAAGCGAACCATACATAGTAAAAAGCTATGTTATCCAAAGGACGCATCTAAGGGGAAATATGTATAGCCAGAAGTGTATATTGTGTGTTGTTGTGTGATCAAGCTACACTCTAAAGGGATTGATCGACTAATTTCTTCTGATCGGGATGAATGCACAAGAATGTGGTATATCCTCGGTGTAGTGATCAGCATATGACCACCCGGAGATGCGTGGGAAGTGTTGGAGGATTCATGTCTGAAAATGGTACACATGAATTATTAATAATGGTGTAGCACATGTATTATGAAAACAATATAGAATCAATAAAGGATGCAAATATATTACCGTCAACTACATGCATCTATCTTTAATTTGTTTAGTCTTCTAGACAACATTCAGCTAACTTGGAGTACAATAAAGGATGCAAATATATTACCGTCAACTACATGCATTTATCTTTAATTTGTTTGGTCTTCCAGACATTCAGCTAACTTGGAGTACATGTAAATCAAACAAGATGCTCCCTAATTGTTCTCGTGAATTTGCTCCAAGTAAGTGAAGTATTAGAGGTAAACCACATTCGTGTAATAGGAACTTTTGTCCATAAATATGGACATAACCAAGTACAAGAGGTATGACTTCAATGCACGTGTTTTGTGGAACATAACATGTTCTTCATCACCCTCGGCATGCACTACCGCAACCAGGTGGTGTGTGTGTATACTAACTCTCTAGGAATCCAAATCTAGTATGACACCCTCTGGTGTCTTCCAACTCTTTATGGGTATCCTCTGGCTCTAGTCCTAAATAGTTCACCATCTTATCTAGTACATTAACTTATTTAATTTGAACATAGCAAGAATATGTTATTACTTCTTTAATTTGAACATAGCAGGAACATGTTATTACTCTTTCAATATATATTTTCCTATTTATTTATGCATCGTGGAGGTTACAAAGGTTTTATTTTTGCTTTCTCAGACCTCTTAAAGATTCTATAAACAATGTTTTCTATATTTTGCATAATCTAATGTATTATTCCTATGCCTTTGTGGCATTACCTGTTTTGTAAGAATCTTAATAAATAAATAAAAATCATAAAAAATAAATGGGAGTTATTTGTTGGGATTTTTTACAATATGGCAAAAATCACAACAGCTAATATCTTGATTTTTTCCCCCTTAATTGCATTTATGAAAATGATTTTGTTTCCGTTTAAGTTGACGTAATAGTTGAATATAAATAGAGGTTAAAGGTATTGAAATAGAAAGAAAAAAGCATTATAAGGAGGAAATCATATTGACAATCAAGCCACAAAAACCAACTTCTTTTCACCATTCATGTCCATGATCATAAACCTCCAACCATAATCTTCCTTCATCTTCATCAACAAATCATCACCCTATTTCAATCTCCTCCATGCCAACCACCATAGCGGTTCACCCACACCACAATCTCTTTACCATAATTGATTCATAACCATTTGAGCCTCAATCTTCAACCACACATAAACAACATCATAACAACATCATAACTTTCATCAAACTTCAATTTAACCATTCAACATCACAAAAATAACTTGTACATAACAAATCCACAACAACCATCATCAAAATAGAAAACAAAAAATAAGAGAAGCGAGAAGAGAACAAAGGTACTTTTACACATCTATTTATTACAAAGATTAAGAGAATATTAATAGAAAAATAAAGCAACCACACAAAAGCTTGGGCAATGATGTGATATAGGCTGAGTTGTGAGAGAGAACAAAAGGAGACATGAAATGGAATTAAACAGAATGAATGAAACAATACTGAAGGAGTGAAGGTCATGTAGTCTTTCATACTCCTTTTTAAAAAGCCCTAGTACAAAACGACGTTGTTTTGCTTATGGTTATCAGGAGGATTAAGGTACCCGTGTAACACCCCACTTTCCCATTTTAGAAAATAAATTAAAATAATACGAAATTCAGAGTTTTTAACACCAACAGTGGAATTTCACACTTCAAAATAAAGTCAACAACAAAACTCCTTCATTATTAAAGAATTATTCACAGCGGAAAATAATCATTTTATTTAACTCATGGAAACTACCAACACCACCAATATTTGCCAACATATCTTGGTTTATAAAGTTTTAACAAAAATAAGATATGTAACAAATAATAAGAATAAATAAACATCAAAATTCTCTGAGTCCCGTGTTACGTATCAGGGCGACTCCTAAGGCTCGATCAAGAAACTTGTACTCCAAGCGTACTCAAGTACCTGAATCATATGTACTTCCAACGAAGCAAAAACACAACAAACAAGAAAGGGGTGAGAACTACATTCAATAATTAACGGTGTATAATACATGTTAAAGGGTAGTATCTCACACACTCAACATAAACAACACATATACACAACAATAATTATTAACATAATTTATGATTCAACAACATCAATAATGCAAAGTGACTCAACAATGACACAATGCATATGGTACCAAATCACCATGGTTCATTCAATCGAACCTGATTCATAAAAGAATCCGGATAAATCACATATGCCCATCCGACAATGATTTATCTCCAACCCACTCAACAATGGAGTTCGAGTGAATCGCATACGTCCATCCGGCAACAAATCATCCCCAACAATACTCAACAATAATCTCATGAATGCATGAAAATGGGTATGCACACAACACATGTATAATAATCATTATACATCTTCAAGGTCAATCCGATAACATAAAATACACAACATGACAAATTTATGCATACTACATGTGTATAATAAACATTATACATTATCACGATCTTCCGGATTCCACCAGAAATACATACAACGCCTAATCAACAACAGTCAGTCATAGTAACGATCCTCCTGGTCACAAATAATCACACAAGACACAACTTCACTAACAATCCCATATCTACCCGATTCTCCCACTCACTTAAGGAATACATACTCAGTATAATACATCATAGTTCACCACCTCTATTCCACTGATTCAACCTACACATATACCAAGGAAGTACATCACCTAGTCTTAACTAGCTAATCACCCGATTAATCTACTCACTTTCGATTATTAATCAACTTTACCTCCAATCATAGTTCTCTCAATCACCAAAAGTATCCCACACGACTTACTTAATTAATCATCTAGTTAATTCACCTAAGTTTCACTATTAATTAAAATCTCATCACTAATCCTCAATTAATTATGTCTTAAGGTCTACATTATTGCATCAGATCAAGAGAATCGACATCGGATGCGAAATCGGGACGGAAATCCCAAAACGCTAAAATTTTCCCTGCAAGCCTGGTCATACGCGTATTGCCCAAGGCCATATGTGTATGGACCAGCTCATACGCCCCCCATAATCCCCCAATATGCATATTTCTCCCCTCCCTCAGGCCAATACGCGTATAGCCTCCTCATACGCGTATTGTCTTGCTTTCCTATGTGTATCCTACTAGAATGGGCAGATGGTCATGCCAATTCAACTTCCATACGCGTAATGACACTTTATTACGCATAATGCCTTGTTTTCGCGCTCATCCATACGCGTAATGGAAAATTCTTACATATAATGACAGAGATTCACCATATTTCATGTTTTCTCCTTCATTCTGATTATGTTTCCTATGATTCTCGTTTCCATACTTCACACCAGTTTTATGAGGGTTTCTACATAGATTTTACTCTTTCAAACATGTTGTTCTTTCATCTATTGTTACTAAGTTCAATTCAATCAATTCTAGATCTAAATTCGTAATTATCCTTTTACAACAACACAAAATTCATACAGCAGTGCAACATACATAACAACATCAACAACATTTCATACCAGAATGCAATCACATCAGATCGAATTCGCAACAATAATCTCATCAATCAACAGATTCACAAAACATAATTCATATACAGAAATCCTACGAGGGAAAAGACCCATCACTACCCTATCATGTTATCATCACCAATTATGAACCCATTCTCCCCCTTACCTCAAATCCTTGAAGAAATTCCTGCGAAAATGATCTCTGGAGAATGCCCTAGCAACCGTTCTTCCTCTTCCTATCCTTCTCTCTTGATCCAAAATGTTGTTATGACTAAACCCCTTCTAATTTTTCAGATTAAGCTTAATTCCCAACATTACCATCACCTTAGTGTTTTACTAATTCAACCTCATTATTTTTAATTAAAATAAAATAATAATAATAATAATAATTATACTAATATTATTAACACAATAATAATAATAATAATATAATTATTATTATTATTATTTTGGCCATTTTATTATTACTACACTTTACCAACACTACCCAGGCCATATGTCTACCTGTCTCACTTGGACGCTACACCGAAACATCTACGCATACACCTTAAGCAAGGCCAACAATACACCAGAAATACACGACGATAAATAATTAAAAACAGGGTGTTACAACTCTCTCCCACTTGAAATATTTTCGTCCTCGAAAATGTACTTAGTGAAACTAACCTAGATATGATCTCGCATCTGACTAATCACTCCCATGCCATAACTGGCAATACTACAAGTAGCACAAAACAACAATAAGAATTCCAAGACAACTACCACGACAAAAAAACACAATGAATCACCAAGTTATAACACACAGGTTCACACTTGAACTAGAACACAACAAAATCGTTACCATCACCATAGGTAACATTTCCCTAATTCCCCATCGTAGGAATTAGATACTCGCACTCGAACCATCATCATAGGTACCGAGGCAACAACAAATACAAGAACAAAAGTTTCACGATACACATCGTTTCAATCCCAGTAACACAACTTACAAACCAACCTCGTTGTCCTCACCATCGAAACAACATAACCACGACTCATCAGTCGAACACATGACTAATGTGTCTACATACCCAATAGTACATGATTAATAGATAAACTCCTCCTCATAACACTCCCATTCTGGGACGTGTAATACTCTCATTATTCAAACATGTTTTATCGCTCGACATCTTGAGCCCTTAATAAACATTTACGTAAAAACAGACTATACCACATCAATCTTCCGTTGCGCACTCTGATTATCCACATCTATCTACTCCATCAAGTTTACATCTAATTTTAACTCTTTCTAACAGTCACCAGAACATCATTATTTACTTGATATACCCCATTATACCAGACGTAAGTCATTTGACTGCTAACTCACTTCTAACTCCTCAACTATCAAAGCAAACATATGAAAAAAGGGTATCGACTTACTTCATCAGAAATTCCAACTATCTTCATCGTTTCACTCCAATCCTTCCGACCAAACTAGGATTGTATTACTCATGTGATTACCAAACACTTCGAACTCCAATCATAAAAATAATTCTTTCGGAGACTCGACACACCCACTTCCAGTTCCAATCCATAGATCTAATAGATATTTTCATAAATCATCGTTTATCGTAAAACATAAACTGCAACTTTACCATTATGTAATAACACCTTACCAACTCATCACAACCACATCTCAATACTCTACTCGTGGTATGTTAGAATCAAGAAAAAACAAACGGGGACCGTAGTCAACTACTATTTCGGCTTTCTAAAGCTTTCTCACAACGAATCTACCCAAACAAACAACTTATCTTTCACAAGTTAACTAAGACAACAAAATGCTAATTTGGAGAAACGTTTTATAATCCGCGGTAATAACCAACTAAGTCCATACACATTCTAATCCCTTTAACCTACTCCGGCTTTTTCATTGTAGGACTGCATCTACTTCGGACGAACTATAACAACATCCTCTTCATAACAACATAACCAAGCACATCCATATCCAACCACCAAATTCACACTGGATAACTTAGTATATAACTTTATCTTTTCCAATTCCTATACTCCAATTCTCAAACATTCTATGCATTCCTCTTTTGATTTTATCATAGACCAAGACATCCTCAAAGCACACTACTTCAAACTTATCCAAGTAAATATAAAAGGCACGATCCATATACCGTATACACACTTTAAGGCATACCAATTACCATTATCCCCTACATAACGTCCTTGGTCAATTTATGGTCTCTTATTTCATTTACTCCCCATTGGATCATTCTTCCAATGTTTCAAATCCCATGTTAATCAAATCTTCTATTCTTAAATTCTAGAAAGACAAATATTGCATACTTACTATTTTATACCCCTCTTATTGATCCCGTGCATATAACAATACTTCTGTCTCACTCTCTCAATTCCATAAGAACAACAACAACAACAACTGGTAGTCTGTAATCGTTTACGCATCTCACGGTTCAACCTTTATAAACATCTACGAACCATTTATATTCCGCGTTAATACCTACAACACTCTTATAGCACCGATTCAACATCACTACATTGTGAAGATACCTGGTTCTAATTAATTTTCGGCAAGGAATTACAATTTCATACCTCTAAGACACTTCCAATTCACCCATCATCACACCAGATCATAATCCAACATTGCCATGTTTATCATTCTTACGTAGTCTCGACCAACTCGAGGTTTCTGTCGACACGACATTCCAACTCATAACAAAAGTAATATCCTCTGTGAATTTCAAATCACTTGTGATTCTTCGCCAATCAAAACCCAATGTATTCTAACCATAATTATGAATTCCCATATGATTCACCAATCAGTATGTGACTTCATACCCTCATCTTTTTCTTTATCAATAATACTGAAGTCTTCCCAGGCAACACCCTTGTTTTCATAATTCCCTTTATCGGTAAATCTCCTGATGGCTCCTTTTAGTATCAGAGACCGGTCAATGGAGATTCCCGTCTCTTTATAACAACACATCTGATATATTCTTCAAAAACACAACTGTAATTCGCACACCACTGACAATCCACTATTGTGACCTTACTTTTAAACAACATCATCTTTGTAACTAATGCAAACATCAGAGTCTCTTCCCAAAGAGTCCTGATACTTACTCAACAAACACAAACCTCAACACTTCACATTTGTCAAATTCAAGTTCACTCTCTACTCACTGAGGAGTAACCATTAAAAATATCTTATCAACATACCAAAGCCTCAAATCCATCTCATCTCCAGATACAGGAATCTGCATCAACTCCCCCAAAACAATTTAATAAACACTTAGCATAACTCTGAACAACCTAATGAACTTACTATCCAAGCTGGAGAATATTTTTATTCCACCCAACATGATTCTGTCTAGTATTAACAAGGGATTGAGGGTGATCAGTTCCTCAATATGTTAATAGATAGTTGACAACCATGACAGGTCATAAACCATATCTTCCAACTCCAATAGCGTTCCTTGTATCTTATGAACTAAGTTGTCTCATGCACAAATCCTTAGTTGACACAAGTCTCCTCAACATTTGTACCCTTGCAATTCCAATATAAACCAAGGCAACATGCTACAGCCAAACACTTTAGAGAAGAAAAAGCTTCTCCCCCACTTGTTTTCAACCAACACCTGCAGATAAATAGTTAAAAAACAAGCAAGTACCGATCATGTGGTACACACATATCGCGTATTCAGGAACAAACGACACACGACAACCTAATCGGATAGTGGCAGACCACATTTTGTGGCAAACCCATTCGCACCCGAGGGCCCACTAGGAAGTCACATAGGATGACCTTGTTCTCTCATAGGAACCCAGTTAAAGCAACTGTTCGTATGACAGTAGTATTGTACCCTTCGGTATGAATGTACTATTGTTTCTCGACTTCAGTGCTTGAAGCCGGGAACTTATGAGGGATGCTTGTTTTCCCGGACTTATCTGAGACCTCCCTGAGTAGTACATAATGCCAAATCGATTCCCTGATTTGGTCATGATCCATTTCTCTGAAATGGTGAACATGTTATTGCTGCTCGACTTTGAGAGTCCGTGATGTCGACCCGGAGCATACCAGTAAGGTGGGGTGACTGTTTACAGCTTTGCAGTAAAACGAACCTTCAACCTACCTTGTTCCTAATACTTGGGTTCTCTTTTGACACATACTTATGATCTAGTACTCTTCACATTCGATATTCAGGCAAATCAGAAGGCAATACATCAATGTTCAGTATATGCCATAGTGATCACATGCCATTGCATTGCATCACATCATCCGCATACTTGCATTCCTAGCGCATGTTTATTCATTTGCAGGGTTGCATATCACATCCTTGATTCCAGTTGTGGGTATTGTTCTATGAGCATGGAGGCCAAGAAAAAGACCAAGTGTATTATCTCCTACAAGGTTCATCAGCCCGTTGTGAAGAAAATCCTCAAAGTGAAAGCCTTAGCTCCTCCAGAAGTTCTTAATGTATTCAAGTAAGATTACGGGTGGATTTTGTATTTCATAGATCCCATCAATGATTATGATTTCAGAGGGATGCACACCTTGCTATAGTTCTATGATCCACAACTTAGATGCTTCATACTTTCTGACTTCATATTGGCACCTACATTAGAGGAGTACTCGAGCATCCTGAGAGTTTTCGTGAAGGACTGTGCACCTTTCTTTGGGTCCAAGATTGACCCTGATATCAAAGATGTAGCAGCTGCTCTTTATTTTAGCAAGTCATTGCTGGAATACTGGATTGATAACAAAGGGGGTTTCTGAGGATATCATCTGAGTTTCTTGTTAGATGAGGCTATTAAAGCTGCTGAAGCAAAAAGTTGGAGTACCTTCAATGCAATCCTAGCCTTGTGTGTCTATGGAATTTCTTTGTTCCCAAACATGCCGAACTTCGTGGATGTCGATGCCATTCGCATTTTCATAGCAAATAATCATGTTCCTACTCTCTTAGGAGATCTCTACCATTTTGTGCATTACAAGAATGAGAAGCGAATGGGTGGAATGTTGAACTATTATGCGACTGTACTCTATAAGTGGTTCACATGCTTTCTTCCACAATCATGGGCTTTTGAGAGGACGAATAACTCACTTGAATGGTTAGAAAGACTGGTGGGCTTGCAAGCAAAGGACATTGTCGGGGTTAATCAGGGATTACGATGCATTGACATTCTTCATAGTTGCGGAGGATTCCCTAATGTTCCATTGATCGGGAGGAAAGGGGGAATTAATTATAACCATTCCCTCGCGGTTAGACAGTTCGGGTACACCTTGAAGGAACCTCCAGCAGTCGAGGACGTCAACGAGTCTTTATACTTTCAATCAACAGACGGATTCGAGATTGCTCAAAAAGCTTCCAACGCTTGGCATAGTCGGCAGACGAGGGGAAAAATGACTTTGGGAGTGGGTGATTATTGGATGTACCCTCCATTTGCAGAATGGTTGAAGAAAAGAGTCGAAGTGTTATTGTTGCCATTTGAGCCTGCGCCTTTTTTCTATCCCACGGTCATTGAACAGCCTACCACAGTTAGCATTGAAGAGTTCAACAAAGTGAAGACGGAAATAGACAGGTTGTTAAAGGAGAATGCACAATTGAGTCAAGAGCTTGTTAAGGCTAATCACGCCAAACTTGAGATTGAGTGGAAGGCTCAAGAAGATGCTGAGAAGCATGATATCACAAGGAAGCGGTGTGAAGCTGAGCTAGCTCGGTATGCGAGATTCAAGTTGGCTACTAGGAGTTTCTCCAAGGAACATATTGACGCTAGAAGGCAACTGGATCAAAAGACCTTGATGTTTGAGAACATGAAGAAGAGGCATGCTGCTTACAGGATCAAAAGAAAGGAACAAGATAAAGTTCAAGTTGAAGAGATCGCGAGTAAGCTAAAGGAGAAAGAAGAAGAAATGGTCGATAAGTTGAAAGAAAAGGATGCAGAGCTTGCTAAGGCCTGAGTGGAAGCTTCTTATTACAAGCGGATGATGATCTACTATCAGAAAAAGCTGAAGAGGGTTGAGGACAACCAGGTGCAGACGAAGGAATTGGTAGAAGTTCCAAAGGTAAGACTGACCATTGACCCAGACTTAGATAGAGGATCACATTGATGGACATCCTTCTTTTTGCTTGTATGTTGTGGGATTACCATCAGGATTGTTGATGGAATCTCTCTATCATTGCACTTCTGTTTAAGGTCCATGTTTCGTATGTTTTGAATATATCAAAAAATGCATATCATTAAAAGATATTTTTACTATCATTATGAGTTCTCTCGCTTTGTGATCACCGGCACCTCTGGCACATTTTCAAAACACACTGGTCTTCATATTCTTGGAATTGTTTAGCACGCCTGCTACACACATACACCTTATATTGTCAACATTGCTTGTTATTTGCAGCAAAAGGAGCTTTTGTCTTTGTCAAACTCACAAAAATGGAATCAGGGGATGGAATGCCCTAAAAAATGAATAGACATGTCATAACACATTCATTACATCCATTTCATACTTGCATTTTGACAGGTTATCCGAAATTTTCTAACTTATTCAACTGCAGGCAGTATAGCTAGTCAACGTCTTCACCGATATCCAACTCGCAGAAACCGAGCAAGAATGGCCGAACGAATGCAGAATGAGCTCAACGAGTTCTGACAGAGGATGGATCAGTTTATGGAAATGATGACTGACATTGCTCAGAATCAAGAGTGTCTCAGATTGATGATTGAGCAACCCCAGGCAAATGCTGGTACTGGAACCCCGACTGGGACGTTGGATCTGAATGTTGCCCGTAACGAACGACCAACTCCGGACGGGACTACTACCCGTAATGTGGTTATGAAAGATACACCAAAAGACCAGTTCACTCTACTGGATGCTGATATGGGTAATGCTAACGAGATTAATAATCGAAGGTATGAAGAAATGGCAGAAAATATTAAGGCCATGGAATATCAGAATTCCCTAGGCATTGATGTAACTAGTCTTGGTTTGATACCTGGAGTCAGAATCCCTCCTAAGTTCAAGGTGCCATCATTCGACAAGTACAATTGTAACACGTGCCCTAGAACTCACGTACAGGCTTATTTTGGAAGAATTTCGGCTTATACTGATGACGAGAAACTTTGGATGCATTTCTTCCAAGATAGTTTATCTGGAGCGTCATTGAGTTGGTACATGAAGCTAAGCAGGGTCTCCATCCGAAGCTGGAAAGATTTAGCTGAAGCTTTTCTCAAGCAGTATCAATATAATATTAATATGGCTCCGAACTACTCTCTCAGTTGCAGAACTTGTCTCAAGAACCTAAGGAAAGCTTTAAGTAGTATGCCTAGAGGTGGCGTGAGCTGGCTGCACAGGTTCAATCCCCGTTGCTGGATTGGGAAATGGCTGACATGTTTATGGGCACCTTGCAAGGTGCTTACTTGGATCGTCTGGCCTCTTGTTCGTCCATCGGTTTTGCTGATATCGTCTTTGCTGGAGAAAGGATAGAAAACTTCCTGAAATTAGGGAAGATCTAGGATGCAAGCAGTGCTGGTTCTTTTGGTGTGAAAAAACCTTTTTGCAATGGCCAAAGAAGAAGAGAAGGTGAGGCAAATGTTGTATATAGGGGCCGAGGCAGATATCATTCTCAAGGGTACTACCAAGCAGCTGTAATGACTATTACGCCACAAAGTTCAACAACAACCTCAAGGTCAGCAACAACAGGCACAAAGACCATTCCAGGAAAGAACAAGAGCGAGGAACCGCAGACTTGAACCTATCCCGTGTCCATATGTTTTATTGCTTCCAAAGCTGCTGAAGTTGAACATGGTCGAGCTATGTACCATGAGAGCTCCTTCTCCTGACAATCTACCTCCGAATTTTGATGCAAATGCCAGATGCGAATTCCATTCGGGTGCCCAGGGGCACAGTATTGAGAAGTGTTGGGCTTTTAAGAACAAGGTACATGACCTAGTTGACTCCAAGGCGACCAATTTCGCTCCTCGCCCAAATGTAATCCAAAATTCAATGCCTAATCACGGTGGAGCCGGAATGAATGAGGGTGTCATGATTATTTTACCAGATGGTCCGCGTTAAGCCAAAATCTTTGAGTTAATCACCTAGGTTATAAGGGTAATCATGAAGCAAATAAAGCCAACAATATTCAAATACTCTCAGTGATGGCATTTGTGTGTTTGTCTTTCTTCAATATATTTTCATCCCTATTGAGGGGAACTATGTCGCTCTGATTCTTCATTGGTCATGGGTCAATGGAGATACGTAGGTAGAAGATCATCAGGTCTTTCCGAGCAACCTTATGGGGTAACTTTATTCCCCAGTGTAACACGGTGGGAGAACTGACTTTAGTTATGTTGCGGACAGCAAGAGTCGCCACCGACTTTTATTTTATCCAAAGGAAAGGCATAAAAGAACTAGAAAAACCTTTTAACAGATTTTTGGGTCCGAGGGGTAGGTTATGTAAAGGGAAGGTGTTAGCACCCTTTACATCCATGGTTATCCATGGGCTCTTAGTTACTTAGCTCACTTTAAAATGTTTTTGAAATTGTGAAGTGTGTGAATGAAAGTTTTCTTAAGAGTTTTACAATGATCCATGTACGGATGCGTAAAAACCTTTGTTTTGAAAATTGTTTAAAATGTGTGAAGTGTTTGAAATGTTTTTGAAAAGTGAGCAAGTATCTAAGAGGAACCTACCCTAAGTTTAAGTCTTTTCTGTTCTTGAATCCTTTAAATGGTAAGACTATCCCTATTATTAAGGAATAGGTAGTCATTACCTTGGATGTGAGGGACAAGTGAAGGGACATCTATTATTTAGGCAACTGTGGGGTGTATAAGCAATTCGAAGGGACTTATCATCTTTATTCGAAAGGGACAAGATCATTACGAAGGCAACATTCGAAAGGGACTTGATCTTTTATCTGTTTAGGGACTAGATGATGTGAGATGAGGGACTTTTGCTTTATACACCCTACTTGACCTTTTGATTAGGCAACATGAGAGATAACCCTTAAGAATGTGAGATGGCGATCCAGGATCGACTTACGTGTGTGAGTGTACCAATTCAAATATTTATCTTTGAGATTAAATGATCTAATTTCAATTTTTAAATACAAACATATCTTGCACTCCCTATATTACTAACCATAGCATTTAAAATTAAATATTAAAGATTACTACAACTATTACATATGAGATACAATTACATAATAATAATAATTAAAATAAATTAAATAAGCAAATAAATAATAATAAATAATTGGGTTAGTAACAATAATAATAATAAAAATTATATAATATAAATAAATGGGGTTAGTAATAATAAAATAAATAAGAATAAAATAAAGAAGTTAGCATAATAATAAATAATAAATTAAAAGTTCAATTTTAAATAAATATTTATTTTTTAGATTTTTAATAAAGGAAATAAATAATGGACATTATATACTTATAAAACATAATTAATAATCTAATTATCTAATTTTATATACATATTATAAAAATATCTAATTATAATTAAATAAGCATAAAATAATAAATTATATTCATAAAATAAAATTAGTTCTTTTTTTTATTTAGGAAAAGAAATTAGGGTTAGTTAGTTAATTAAACTATTTACATATAAAAAACTATATACAAATTATAAATATGCATAATTAAATAAATAAATTAACATTTATAAGATAATTAGAGTTTATAAAAAATTATTAGAGTTAATCAAAACAAATTAGGGTTTATGAGTTTTATAAAATAGAATTAGGGTTATAAGTTAATTATTAATGAAAATTAGTTATAATTAGAAAAATAATAATAATAATAAACAAAACAAAATAAAAGAGAGGAAAGAAAAAGGGGGAGGCCTGGTTTTGATCCCAGGACTTCCCCAATACCTGAAGAGAATTCCAGCCACTGGGCTATGTGCGCGCGTGTGATAACAAATAGCATAACTTTGTTTTATTCTATCCCTGCAAAACCAAAAGAAATTGAAACAAAAAGATTGTTCCCGGCTGGATTCGAACCCAGGCTTCACAACATATATTGCGCGCATCAAAACCACCAGAGCACTCATGCTCTTTGAAACATAAACGCGAAACAAATAATATAAAATAAATTCAATTTTTGAATCCTGGATTTCGCGCCCAACAGACTTCATCTTCTTCGTTTTACCTGCGAAAATATTTACGATTTTTCCTACGCGTTCACCTGCGAATTTTCAAAACCAGAAACCTACGTTTTTGTGAACATCATTCAAACCTCAACATTAATTCAAATTAACAACCCAGATCAAATATACAAGGATTATATGTCATAGCCATGTTCTTAGAATTTGTTTTAAGGCCTTGAATGCTTGGTTCCCGATTTGAAGCTCCAAACCCTAGCAATGGCAAATTTCGATACAGTCCATGATAAATGAATTAACTTATCCAGAAAGTTTCTAAACATCACAACAAACATAAATCCATGGTTAGTTTTCAATATCAATGCATAAATTATTCAAATCGAAAAAACTTAGAACATGAAGAAGATGCATTCGGTTTATGCGAATTAAGGCATGAATGAACAATGTTATGATCCAGAATCACTCTATGAACTCCCAGGAACAAGTTGCAACCTTTGGTTTGTCTTGAAAAGGACTCTAAGTGCCAAACCGAATTGGAGTTTTTTGTGTGAATTTTGAAACTTTGCTCTTACCTTTGGAGGTTCAATTTCCGTCCCCTTATGCATTGGTTACCTTCATGTACTTATAGTGAATGAATTAGGTCAGAAAGTTTGATGGATTTGTGGGCTTTTGGGATAGCTTGAGATTGAAGAAACCAATTATTCATAAATGTCCAAAGATCACACCAAACCTTTCTATTTCTGTTATGCACGAATTTGGATGGCATCTAATCAACTTGAATGTCATTTAAAGGCTTCTAGAAGAAGAATCATGTTCAAATATTGATTTTTTTGATTTTATTTTGATTTAATATGTATTTAAATGAATAAAATCCAAATAAATATTAAATAAAATAAAAAAATCAGAAATTGAATGGGTTGGGTCGTGCTTGGTATTTTCATAAAGATGGGATAGCAATTTGGTGGGCTTATTTAGCAAAAATTTGATTTTAGGCCTTATTTGCTTCATAAACTTCCCTAAAATTTCCCAACTTTGCAAGGGCACAAATCCTTCAATTTTAATGATATGAGGGTGCTCTTGGACATTTTGGAAAGCTTAAAGAGTCCTCTAACCAACCCCATTAGTTTCATGTCCATATCATTTACCATTCTCAAGTTATGCCCTTTTGAAGTTGTTGACTTTTTGTTGACTTTCAAAAGGACCTATAATGTCTTAGCTCATACCTTCCAAATGAAGGATTTTTGGGCTTGGCTTGTGAGACACAAAGTTGTAGAGAATTAAATTTCCTTCAAAATGAGCTTTGGATGGAAAAAATTTGATGAAGTATGTGAAAGTTATGGCTGGTCAAAGTTCAGTTGACTTTTCCTGAGAAAACCCTAATTTAGAAACCTCTGATTCTTGATGATCTGAAATGTCCTTGATGAATCATGATCAACCCTTGATCAAATGATTAATTTTACTTCATATACTTGATGTTGGAAAAAAAATCATGAAGTTTGACTTTGGTTTGACCACAGTTGACCTCAGTTTGACTTTTTAACTGCTTTGACTGATTTTGACCTATCTGATCATCTGACTGAGCAAATCTTTGAGAAAAGTCTTAAAACTTGTCATGGGGATTCTTAAACACATATAAGATGTTATGAAGCTTACTTGAGGTCTTGGAAGTCCATTTAGCTTGATTAAAGTCAAAACCCTAGTTTTGGATGCACTGCTTAGGAGGATGTATTGTCTGAGGGAATTGTCAAATCTTCTGACTAATTGTGAACTTTGTGAACCTTGTGAACTTCATAAGATGTCTTGTGAACCTTGTGAACCTCATGGGAGGTCTTGTGAACCTTGTGAACCTCATAAGATGTCTTGTGAACCTTGTGAACCTCATAAAGTGTCTTGTAAACTTCATGAACCTCATGAAAGGTCTTGTGAACCTTGTGAACCTTCTTAGCACACAAAGTCTTGTATTGTGAGGGCAAATTTTGGGGTGCAACACCCAGCTGTACTCTTTCTTCCAGACATCTCGTGTCAAAGCCTTAAGGTCAGAATAACTGAATGAAGAGGTATGATTGTCGTGCTGGGAATACGACCATTTACTTGAAGATTACAAGTCCATGAAAAGCTATTGATCGCTGAAGGTATCCAAGGCTGATAGGTCCAGACGGAGTCAAGCCTCCTCAACATCGACAATATTCAGTTTCTTTACTGCATTTTCATTTGTAGTTTATTTTATTTGCTAAACATTTGTCTACATGTATGAAATTTGTTTGCTTTTGAATGTTAGTAATAATAAAACTCACATGTTTCTTTTGAAGTAATTCATTCGCATTCACTTATAATTTTGCATGTTTACATCGCAATACCAATTGTCGTGCTTAAACTCTATGAAGGAGAATGACGAAACAAAAACGCAAGAATCTCTAATTGTGTGCTCTTAAATAAGACCCTGTAGACGATGTACAGGCTTTGTTTAAAATCCCTAAACACCGGAGATATAAGGGAGATAAACCCTCGCTAACCCCTTTGAGCCTTGAAGTAGGAGTTTCTTTTCGCATGAAAAAACTCTTACGTTTAACCCAGGGGCAGGGTAGGTATCAGCTAGTTGGACCAAGCGTTCAAACTTTCATAAAGGAGTGAATTTAAGGATCCATTACATTCCATTATGCTAATCAAGAGGTCTGAAGACCAGAAACCACAAGGGTTATCCAAATCAAGAGGTTCGAAGATCGGAAGCCACAATGGTTATCCCTCGTTGACCAAAGAATGAGGCATCCGCAACCCTCGCAAAGCAATCAAGACAAACAGTGTTACACGATTTGTTCAAAAAAAGAAAGAAATGAAAAGCCCGCTAAGTCGAAACTTGAAAACAAGCGACTTAGGCAAAAGTTAGGGCATCCCACTGGACTTCACAATCAAAGATTCACAAGAATCAGTCCAGGCAAAAGTTAGGGATAAGCAAAATAATGCAAAAGCGAAAGAAAAAAAGGATTACACAAGAAAGATCCTAAAACAAGAACAAAGTCGTGTGGCACAGACACGAAAGATAAAGGGGTGACTGACTCCAAACGACAACCTGATTGGTGCTTGAACCGATAGCAGCAATGGTTCCTCAACCGACACGAAACCCTTATAAAAGGTGAGCGCTTGTGAAAATTAGCTGAACATAGGAATGAAGAACATCACAAAGAGTGGGTGGGCACAAATAAACTTCGATCCTATATCCTTTGTTTCTATAACCGTGAACCAGGCCACGATACAACCCTCAAAAGTCCTAACTGAAACAGGGTTACTTTGAGAGCATACTACCACAAGACCGCGTTCCTGAATCCTATGAGTTGTGCTAAAATATCTTTGTTGGTATTGCATGTGCATGTTTTCTTTAATTTAAAAATAATTTCGTATCTTAACCAAAGATTCGCTCACAAAGGTTTGCGACACCTTTTCGATAAATACTTCAAGATTAACATGTGTGTTGCATTAGAATTTCCATTCTAAGAATAAACATTTTCTGCTTGCATACATTTGTTTGGCATCATAAAAAGCTCACATGTGGAAATTCAGTCCAGAAGCTTAAGCTTGCCAAGTTGAGAAGTCTAAAACTTCTGAAAGACAGTCACGTCGAGGTGCACTTTTCAGAGAAAGCTACATTGAGTAAGGATTTTCCCAACCAGTCATGGTAAGAGCTAGCAAATACGGGGCAATTACACCGAGTAATCTCTTCAAAATTCAGCCAAACTGGGGCAATCACTTCGAGATTCAAATCTCTCCAAGATCAAAGATTAGTCAGTCGAGTGCTAAACTATTCAAATACTCGTACTGGGGCAGGCCACCCCAATAGCAAGAGAATTCATTCTTTCTCGAAGACAAACAATCAGAAGCATCTATCCAGAGTTCAGAGTACCAGGACACTTATACTTTCAAAGGGTTTCTATGTCACCCTAGTGCCATAACTCTTACTGATTGAGTCCATTACTCATCTAGTGGTCGCTCGTCAAGCCAATTATGTCGTTCAGCGCTTCCAACAACTCCAAGCTCATATGCATTAACAATGGTTACCTCCTCAGCAAGGTTATTACGCTGATTCATACAATCGATATGATTCCTAAGAGTTTAAAGACACCAGGTCTTTTGTAAAATCCTCTTGAGATAAAATTCTGGGGCAAAAGCAAAGGATCCCCATCACGAGACTACTGGAAGTATTTCATCCTCAGCAAGACATGTCGGTTTTGTTATTCCCAGCAGATGGATGTAAGTCATCCCCAGTAAAGTCGCCAAACTTTTTCTCTTCAACATGTTTCCTTGAGTCTGTTCCTCAACAGATCTAAGGTGGCTCTTATTCCCCCAGCAGATTTCAGACAAATTTCTCTTCCCCAATAGATCTCAGAAGATTTCTTTGCTCTAGCAGAGCAATAAAGATTGTTAATCCCCAAATAGAGAGTCGTCTTCCCACGGTGAAGTATTTCTTACAAGAGTTCACGTATTCCCAGCAACCAGCTGAATGGTTCCCTTCCCCACAGAGGTTTGGAAAATACAGGTTGACAGAAAGTTCTCCTTAGTAGAGCCTTGACAAGACCTTTCCCCAGCTAAGACGAAAAATTGCAGATCCTCAGCAGTCTTATGGGTGGGATTCAATCCCCAATAACTGTGGTATCCCCTAGCAGGTTCCTCAAATCTAAAGTCCAATTTATTTTTGGCAAGGGTGATAATTCGAGACAGATGAATTATTCACGCTTTTCTCTAGCAGAGATGTTATCCCCGCAGGGCTTTTCGAGATCGAATCCGCGATCATTGCATTCTCAGCAGAGTCAGCAGGGACTTATTTCTTCTACATCAGGAATTCCCTGTGCACTTACATCAGTTCATTAACCTACTCAAGATGTAGCATCCCTAGCGTCATGGGGCATCGTGTCGTGCAATTCAACATATGCATACCCAACATAATCCGAGTTTGATATCTTGCAAAGTCCAGCCGCAGAATGGCCAAAGTCCATCCTCCAGGTGGCAAATTCTTAAAGTCCACTTGCAGTGTGGCAAATTTCTAATGTCCACCCGTAGTGTGGCAAAGTATCAAAAGTCTCCCGTAGTGAGCTGTAGCCCCCGTAGTGTGGCAGAAATTCAAAAGTCCCTCATAGTGTGGCAAAAGTCTCCCGTAGCGAGCAAAAAGTCCCCCGTAGTATAGCAGAAATTCAAAAGTCCCTCGTAGTGTGGCAAAAGTCTCCCGTAGGGAGCAAAAGTCTCTCGTAGTGAGCAGAAGTCCACCCACAGCGTGGCAAAATTCAAAAGTCTCCCGCAGTGAGCAGAAGTCCACCCGTAGTGTGGCAAAGTATTCTTGAAAGTCCAACAGCAGATTGGAGAAAGTCCATCCTCAGGGTGGCAAAGTATCTGAAGTCCAACCGCAGATTGGCGAAAGTTCGTCCTCAGGGTGGCAAAGTGTCTTGAAATCTGACCGTAAATTGGTGAAAGTTCACTCGTAGTGTGGTAAGTCGTTAGTCGTCTGACTCCAACCGAGAGACATCATTAAGGTATTGTTGCAGCCTATCAAAGTCCACCCGCAGTGTGGCAAGTCAGTAGCCTTCTGACATCACTCAAAAGGCATCCCCCGTTTACTATTCTTCCCATCAGAATTATATCCAAGCAAAGTTCATATTGTTGGGTTTATTTCCATGTTCTACTTCAACAGAGTGCAAATTTTCTGGTTGTTTCTGGTATTCAATACATGCATACTTCAAACGTCTGAAAGCAACTACTATCACCCATTCAAGTCTACAATGATTGAATAGGGGCAGCTGTAACACCCCAAAATTTTCCCTCTCGTTTTTGTAGCATTTAGCATGCCATCTTGCATACATAACATTGCATCTTGGCATAGAAAAATAAAGCATAGCATAAAGCATGGCAATGATCATTTCAGATGTCGTGGTTAGGTTATATTTCGATTCAGATGGAAATTTTGTCTAATCTGGATCAAACTATCAGGAATTCCTTTAACTGCAAGTTGTTTGTGTTAGTGACTTATTTCTCAGCCATTATGCTTCCAAAGTTAAATGGTGGTGTAGGGAATTCTTCAGGTTATCAAGTTGTGGTTCGTGTGAGGTTTATTTCACTTATCAGGCTTATCATTATCAGGGGTCATCAATTCAGACTGTGTTTCGTCTGTGGATTTATTCTCTCAATTTTTGATTCAGACAAATGCAAAATGGTTCAAGGGTTATTTTGTTGAAGGAGGATTTAATTCGGATAATTGTTCATTTAATCAGTGGCTTTTTGCGGAAAAAGTTTGAGCTTGGTTTTGGACCCATCTATTCCTTAAATCAAGTTCTCATCATTCATGTGTTCATCAATTACTAAATCCATTTTATTTCCAACCAACGTCCATTTTTCGTACTCAACTTCATATATAAAATTCATTCTAGACCATTTTTCGATTTTAAGTCATTATCCACCATTAATCTATTTGTTTATCATTTACAAGCTCATTACAAAAAAGAAACCCATAATCAATTGTAAGACCATTAAACCTTTTTATTATCCTTCTTTCCAATCATAGCCCATATCATTTAAGCCCATTGTCCATTTTTTTCTTACATTAACCACAAATAATTGGAGCTGTTTGACCACTTCATGCCACAGACAATTTCATGATATCACTTTGCTCAAACCAAACAAAAACGCAAGGTGATAAAGAGAAATCAATTCATAAAATAACTTCAACCGAAAAAATGCAGTCACAAAAGATTTACACCAGAGAAAGAGTTACACCAGAAAAAAATACACCAGAAGAATTCGGTGACAAAAATAATAGATAGCTTACAACAAAATTGGATTTTTCTTTCTGATATTTCTAACAGAACTAACAAAGGAATCATAAAAACTCAGCACAAACTTCAGATTTTCTAGCCTCTTGAACCTTCAACTTCACCTATAACAAGCTTCCGAGATCTGCAGAAACTCTCAGGATATTCTTCACCCAATCCCTTTTCATCACTCCACCACCTTTATCAATCTCATGACAATAACCGCCTGAAAGTTGAAGACACTTACAAGCGTAACAGTTAGTTACAACTCACAAAAAAAACTCAGAGGAGGAAGATCAATAAAAAAAACTCTCAACAAATTTCAACAGAATCTCAAATTCACGATAGAATCTCTAACCACAACTGAAATCACAACAAACTTATAACCGAATTCTTCTAGAAAATTCACCTGGAGATTCTTCACAAAGGCCTTTCTGATCTTCTATAAAGTAGTGAGATCCTCCACTTCTCAAGGGGTTCCGAAAACTACTTCTCCAATCCCATTCTACAACTTCTTCAATAATTCTTCAATTGCATTCTTCATCTTCAACCTTACATCATCACCATTAATCCTGCAACAAAGTTAACAACTTCATCAACCTTCATGGCTTCTTCACGAATTCGTTAAATACGAATCAGAACCAATACACAGAAGAGAAGTGGAAGAGAAATCGAGTTAGAAATATGAGAAATCGTAGATTCACATACCTCCATTTGTGTCTTCACCGAAATCATCATATCGACTTCATTGTTCTCGTACGTCATAAACTCTACAACCACCGTGCTCCTTGCGATTTCTTCATCATCGACACTCCCGTGCAATCACCAAAACCTTCAATCACATACTTCTAAATTTCATCAAACTTCCGCGATCTCGGAAACTCGGAACCTCTGCATCAGCCACCATCGCTCATCTTCACCAAGAACGATCTTCGTCATCATCAACATCCACCTGCAAGAAAGCAGAATCATCAACAACAACGACGACTCTGCAAAGAATCTCAAAACAACACTTCATATTCATAAACTTCAACAAAATATGCAGAGTCGCAACAAGCTCAAAAACACATTGAGGAAGAAGAAAAAGGAGATCAAATCAGAAACTTATGCAAGAAGCTCGTTGGGATCATCTTCATTTCACAGGTATGTCGATTCCGCCTTGAAACTCGCAAATATTCACCACTATTGTGTAGGCTTTGGCTAGGTGAACAAGAACCCCATGAATCTGAACATAAATTCGCAATCTTGAGTTTGAGTTGGGGAGGATTCGCGTTTAGGTTTATGTGAGATTTGGGCTGTGTTGGGGTTAGGTTTCGTTTGAAATCATAGGGTTCTGATGAGGGTGTAATAGGGTCGACGAAGGCCGTAAGTTTCTTCTCCAGTAGCATTTTTTTCTTTTTTCGGCGGCGGCTAGGGTTGTTTGGCTGAGAGGATGCACATGTTTGGGAGAAAGGGGAAGAAACGCGTGAAGAAAGAAAGAGACGTTGAGGTCTGTTCTTTTTACATTTTTTTTATGAGTTAATTTATTATGAGTTTGATTTTAATTAGGGATTAAAATGAAATTAACAACTCATAAACAATTGTTTAATTGCACCATAAAATCAATTAAAACTCATAAAGCATTACATTAATTCCACCGTCCATTTTTGTTTTCTTTGATAGAAAAATGAAGAGATAAGATTCTTTAGGGTGGTCCAGTCCGGCGGTGACACTTGTCACCGTCTGGTAGGACCATCAGAGTTTGATTGCATGCGTGTCCTCCATGATAACAACTATATACCACCCCATTCATAATTGTTCATTGAATAATCACCATCTTCCCCAAGATCTGACGGACCAGATCAGGTCAAATTAGTTGACTGAAATCCATAGCATGGACCACAGGCTCTTTGCATTTTGGCCTAGAGAATTCATATCTGTACCCCCCTCAGCGTAACCCATTTCGTTTTTAACTGGATAATTACTAATGTCACACCCCTAGCATTTTCTTTAGATTTTCTCTATTTTTCTTTAATATTTCTTTCAAAATCAATTTTAAATATATTTTTCTTAGTATAAAAAATTCCAGAAAATTTATAAATAACTTTTTTTAGTCAATAAAAATAGATTGTATTTTTTTTAATTCCTTTTCCGATTATTTTGGCATTTTATTCCAATTTTATGCTTTATGTGCTTTTAATACTTCTTGTGATTTTACCCATTAGTTCATTCGGCCATATTTTTGCATCCTCATCTTCATTTCATTTACTAACAATTTTTTTTGTTGTGCAAGGTATTTTTTGAGGACTATGCTTACGGAATCAGACTATTTTTATTATGCCTTGATTATATTTTTGTGGTTTATGCTTAGTGATGTAATAGTTGGAATTTTATGTGTGATACCTATGATTAGGATAGAAAAAGATAAAATGAAGAGTTAGATAACCAAATTTCAAAAATAAAGAAAAAGAGTTATTCAATCCAAAGTCGAAGAATTTCAAAAAAATATTAAATGAATTTCATGTGATTTTAGGGTCTCCCTCGATCATCATCGCTCCACTCCAATACACCAAAAGCAAGCCTTGTATGTCACAAACCATAAGTCGTGCATCTCAGCATCACGTAATCGACCCACCCGATCCATCGTTTCATTTGCGATTTACACACGTTCTCACCCAACATGACATAGGAGGACCATATTATTCATTACTTTTTGTACTCGCATTTCTAGTCTAATATCCACTTAGGTAGCTTTAATCTTTCAAGCTTCACTAACCATAGGATTCACCATTGAACATAATCATTTAGGGTAAGTCTAGTTCCCTTAGATTTTTTCCTTTTGTAATTTGAGTCTCACTTCTCATCTTCAAAGAAAAATAAAAATACTTAATAAGGAAAATATGTACAATGCGCCACGAGACTTAAGCCATATGGGAAATGATTAGTGGAGGACCCCTCCACTCTTCTAGGATGCTTTACAAATGTTCCATTGGGGGCGACCTTGGAAAGTATTCGCTCCCGTATCATAGTCTTTAGTGTTGTACATGCAATAAACAATAATCTCAAAACACTTCTCATAAAAGACAACCAACAAAGACACCCCGTCTTCTCTTCTTATCTCCCATTCTTTGCGGACGAATACGACTTGTCTCGATAGTTCAAACAACGATACGGTAAACACCCTCGAGTCAGATTCGGTAACACCTGAGTTAGAACTATGGAAACGTCATCCTAAAAAACACAAGCAAGTTCCCGCCTTAGTTAGGCGAACTGCGTCGACTCTGATCCTCATTTTCACGATGAGGTACGTAGGCAGCGGGATAGGGCCCGTGCAAGCACATTCTTTATTTTCCCTACAATTTCCCCTTTCTTTCTACTTTCTTTTCCAATTTATTTTCTCATTTCAATACCAGTTCCAGTTAGCATTATTTCGTTCAATAGCATCTTATTTCTCACCCTTTGAAACAGACAAACAAGCATGGATCTCGTCGGGTACGGTGGACGGTCTGGGGTGATAATACCTTCCTAGGTCGTAACCGACTTCCAGACCCAGATCTTTGGTTCGCAGGACCTTGTCCTTTCCTTCTTCCTCAGATTTGTGCAGCATTACCTTTCCCTTTCATTCGAGATAAAAATGCATGGCTGGCGACTCTACCTTTTTCGCGCCACTTTCGCGTTTGTACTAGGATGAAATCCCGGGAGGGACAGTGTTGAGGGAAAATGTTTTTTTTTCAAAATCTTCCTCCACTTGGTTGAAAGATATCTTGAAATGTAGCTCTATATCCTTTTTGGAGGAATTTTGTTTTTTTGATGTAGTTGATTTTATTCTAGGCAACTGATAATGAGAAAATGTATCGATTATAATACTAAGTTTCATTAACGTTTTATCGCATAATCATCGTTTTAACACTCGATTCCTCGAGTTTTTCTTACTATTTTGCAGGTACATCATATACGGAGCTAAATCATGAATTAAGAGCAAAAGGAACAAAAAACAACCATAAAAAGATGAAGAAATGAAGAAGCCTGCAGAACTGCATAATTTGTTGCACTCACGGTCGTCACCAAGGTGTCACGACCGTGACACCCCAAAAGAAGCCATCACGACCGTGATCACATTGTCACGACCGTGACACTCAAAATGCACAGAACACGAGCGTGAAGACCTTGTCACGACCGTGACAAGGTAAAAAGTAGGTTATTGACTGAGACCACGTCAAAACGTTACGTGAAGAAGTTTTTGCCTATTTTTTAGCCACGTTCCTATATTTCCTCCACTGCTTCAGCAAGGCCCAATGCAACAAGTCCAAATTTCAAGCCCATTAATTGTTCTATAAATAGCTTAAGTTTTATGAAGAAATGACAGAGCATTTTTTCTATCAATTTCCTGCAGAAGCTCTGCCGATTTATTTTACGACCCTTTTTATTTCAGCATTATTTTCAGTTTTCATTCTTATTGAATCCAACCCAAACATATAACAATTTCCAACATCAGGAAATTGTTATACATTTACTTGTTTCTAAACCATCAGAATTTGCTTTATTTTCGATTTCCGCCAATTACTCCAAGCTTTCCGGTCTGTGGAAGAAGGAGTCTGCTATAATATTGTTAACCAGGTTTTTATTATATTGCAAATTTAATATTTATGTCATTTATTTATTTTTCTGCCATGAATATTTTGCTTATTGTTTTTCTGTCTCTGTCTGGTTCAACAAAAATGAGTAGCTAATTACCTTAGGGCGGTATGTAGTTAAAACAAACTTAATCGGTAAAAATTAATCATAGGCTTAAAATATTTAATAACTTAACATTCTGGCTGATACTTTTTAATTAAAATCGACCTTTTCGTTACGAGAGTAAGAAAAGAGTATTAGGTTAGGTCAAGACCACGAGAGTGTGCGATTTTAACCAGATAGCTAAAGTTAGGCATTTAAATTAAACACAGCGAGAGCGCTTTAAAATAAATTAGAATTACTAAGTTTCCAAAAATTATCTCTAAACACTTATGGGCTAGCGAGAGCAGGCATAGGGCTTTAGGGGTAAGATCTGAGATAAGACCACGAGAGTGTGAGTTGAGGGTATTTAAACTGGTAACCTCTACCGAATAGTTTAAGTAAACACCTTTATAAGCCTAGGTTAGTTTGACCCACCTAAGTTAGTATAATTACATACCGACCGCCTTAGTATTATTTTATTAAAACTAAAATTTAATTCCGCCTTTAATCTTTAAAAAAACAACAAAAAATCGTGACAACCCTTCACCTTAGCTAAACTAGAAGTCCATCTAGCACTAAGTAACCATAGAGTCCCTGTGGATCGATAATCTTAAATATTACTTCGATAGGCTGTGCACTTGCAGTTAAGATACCGCTAGACACATAATTAGACACGTCTTTAGCCCATCAAGTTTTTGGCGCCGTTGCCGGGGACCTTAATTTAGTTACTAGTGCACTTTAGGTAGCATTGTCTAGACTAAGGTATCAACTATTTAATTTAATTTCCGAGTGTATGCCAAGTACTCGCTCTAAAAGCGAAGACTTGCAACCTCTAATCCCTGAATCGGAACGCTTCTTACACGTAAGAAGACGTATATTCGATTACGAAAAAAATTACAATATTCCAGATCTTCAATTAGATCCGCCTAAACCAGTCGTAACATCAAAGGACGCAGAGATGGCTGAAGAACAGAATCACCCACTCAAGTATTACGCCAGTCCTTCGCAAGCTGAACCGCATTCAAGCATTGCCGCACCGACTATCAACCGAAATGATTTCGAACTAAAACCTTCGTTGATATCAGCCGTGCAACAAAATCAATTCGCCGGAAATCCTACCGAGGATCCGAACCTTCATCTTTCGATCTTTGTGCAATACGCAGATACCGTAAAAGCCAATGGAGTTACCCAAGAAGCTATTAGACTACGTTTGTTTCCTTTTTCACTTCGAGACAGAGCAAGAGCTTGGCTTCAATCTCTGCCTTCGAACTCAGTAACTACATGGGAGGAACTTAAGAGAGTTTTCTTGAACAGATATTTTCCACCTAGCAAGACAGCTATGCTGAGAGCTCAGATCAACGGATTTAAGCAAAGGGAAAGCGAATCACTATTCGAAGCTTGGGAACACTATAAAGATTTGCTGAGACTTTGTCCACATCACGGATTAATAGAATGGATGGTCATCCATACCTTCTATAATGGACTCTTGTACAATACAAGAATGACGATTGACGCTGCCACGGGCGGTGCATTGATGGACAAAGAATATAATGATGCTTATGCACTTATCGAAAGTATGGCTCAAAACCATTACCTTTGGGGGAGCGAGAGAGTCGCAACTGAGAAACCAACAAAAGGAGGTATGTACGAAGTGAGTAGTATGGACCAAGTCAATGCAAAGTTTGACCAACTAAGCCAAAAGATCGACAACTTGGCCATAACACCAACAGCCACCGTGGCTGCAGTAACACCTAACTGTGAGTTATGTGGAGTTTCAGGACACGAAGTTTCTGATTGTCAACTATAGACAGGAACTCCCACTGATCAAGTGAATTATGCTCAAGGAAACCCATACTCAAACACATACAACCCAGGTTGGAAAAATCATCCGAACTTCTCCTATAAGAATAACAATGCTTTATACGCACCAGGTCAAGCACCAGCTACACCACCAGGATATCAAAAGACTGCTCCTAATGTCCCTAGAAAATCGAATCTTGAGTTGATGATGGAGAACTTTATAGCTAACCAATCTCAGACGAACAAGGACTTCTTAAACCAAAACATTCACACTAGTGAGCAGATTAAGCAATTAGTGAGCAAAGTAGATGCATTAGCTACACATAACAAAATGCTTGAAACTCAGATTTCACAAGTAGCTCAACAACAAGCACCTACCGCTGCACCAGCTGGAGTATTCCCTGGACAACCTCAACCTAATCCGAAAGGACATGCCAATGCCGTAATATTAAGAAGTGGCAAGGAACTTGACGGACCTACCGATCCAAGACTTGACAATCCAGCCATGTACCAAAAACCGGATAAACCGACTGAAGTGGTGAATGATCCAGAAGAAAAGGAAGATGATAATCAAGAGGTAGTGGAGAAAGAACAACCTTATGTGCCTCCACCACCCTATAAACCACCAATTCCGTACCCTCAGAGATTAACCAATTCCAAGACGACGGGTCAATTTAAGAAATTTGTTGAACTTCTGAAACAGTTGAATATTACTATTCCGTTTACCGAAGCTATCACCCAAATACCCTCGTATGCTAAGTTTTTAAAAGAAATCTTATCCAATAAGAAAAAGATAGAGGATAACGGAACAGTTACACTTACTGCCGAGTGTAGCGCCATAATTCAGAATAATATGCCTCCTAAGCTAAAAGATCCAGGAAGTTTCTCTATACCCTGTGTAATAGGAAAATTCGTCATTGACAAAGCTCTATGCGATTTAGGAGCTAATATCAGTGTTATGCCCTTAACGATTTGCAAAAGGCTAGACATGGGAGACCTTAGACCAACTAAAATGTCTGTTCAACTAGCCGATCGCTCTGTTAAATATCCTGTAGGCATACTAGAAAACGTCCCAGTACGTATAGGACAATTCTACATCCCTACTGATTTTATAATCATGGACATCTCTGAAGACTCCATAACACCTATCTGTAACCCGGTGAACTGACTTTAAACCATGTTGCGGATAGCAAGAGTCGCCACCGACTTTTATTTTATCCATAAGGAAAGGTTATAAAAGAACAGGAAAGACCTTAGAGAATATTTTGGGTCCGGGGGGTAGGTTATGAAAAGGGAAGGTGTTAGCACCCTTTTCATCCATGGTTATCCATGGGCTCTTAGGTACTTAAGCTCACTTTTGAATTGTTTTGAAAGTGTAGTGTGTGAATAGCAAAAATTTCAGAATAGTTTAATAATAATCCATGTATGGATGTGTAAGAAACTTGTTTGAAAATTTTGTTGGAAATTTATTTAAGCGTGAAAAAGTTTTGAAATGAGCTTAAGTACTTAGGAGTAACTTACCCTAATGTTTAAAGGTCTTTCTTATTCTTTATCCTTTCCTTAGTAAGACTATCCCTACTATAATGGAGTAGGTAGTCCTTACTTTGGATGTTTGAGGGACATTTGAGGGACAACTTGATTTTGAAGGCAATGGTGGGGTGTATTAAGCATATATAAGAGACTATCATCATTTATTCGAAGGGACTCGATCCGTGAGGCAACCATAAGGGACTTTGATGATTTTTTTATTTGAGGGACTTGCTTTATACACCCCACTTAACCATTATTCGTAGGCAACGAGAGGGATATCCTTAGAAAGTGAGACGGCGATTAAAATCGACTTACGTGTGTGAAGTGTTTAATTTAATTATCTTTATTTAAAAATGATCTAAATTTATTTTAATATTACATACATGTTGTTACACTCCCTAATTACTAACCATAATAATAATTAAATAATTAAAATTACAATCGGGAAACAATTACAAAAAATTATAATAACAAGCAAAATATTAAGCAAAATAAATATTAAATAAACAATAAATAATAAATATAAGGGGTTAGTAAATAAAATTAGCAAAATAATAATAATAAACACAATTAAATTATAAAGGGGTTAGTGGTAATAATAAATAATATAAAATTAATAAAGCAAAATAATATGGTTAGTAAAATAATAATGAGAATAATTAGAATAAGGTTAGAAACATAAAAATAAATATTAACATGGTTAGTAACAAAAATTAATTAAAAGGTTAATAAAATTATAATAAGCAAAAATTAATAACAATATAGTTAGTAGTAATAATATGAACCAAAAATAAAAAAAAAAAAGAAATTAACATGCATAATTTTTTTTAATTCATATACTAATTATTAGATTATTCTTAAATGTATTATAATTACAAAATTATTATAAACATATATTCATATTTATATACATATTATAAGAAAAAGATGGATTTTAAATATCATATTAAAATTTTAATTCTATTAGTTATTATATTTACAAATTATTTTTAATCATATACAAAATATATAAATTAAACTATTTCTAAACATTAAAAGAAAATTAACTTAAATTACAAATACAAAATTGACAAATTATAATTATATTAGGAATTAATAATAAAAAAAAACAGAATTAAATGTTATTTAGAAAAATATTTTAAGATTGGAAAATTAGGTTTTTATATTTTTTAGGGTTTAAGAATTAGGGTTTATATATATATACAAAAATTCATTTTTAATAACCACATAACATTATTTTAATTAATATAAACTATATAAATGAAATTAAAATTAAAGGAAATCAAAAGTTTTTTATAGAAAAATTGTTTTAAGTGTAATTTAGACCATATAATATACACACATGTTTTATAATAATAATGTATTAATTATTTAAATTATTAGAATTAAATTAGTAAACAAAAAGAAATAAAAGAGAGAAAAAGAACCTGGTGGGATTCGATCCCAGGTTTCCACCCTTGCTAGCAACAACAAGACCACTGGACCATCCAGACGCAAGTGAAAGAAGAAGGAATCCAATTTGTTTTGTGCTTTGATCTTGCAAATTCTGGAAAAAATAAAAGAACAAAAGGCCTGGGGTGGTTTCGTACCCAGGACCTTAAGGATAAACGCGCGCATGCTTAACCACCTGGCTGGGAGAGCCTTCCTGGTGGCTTGTTGACAAATAATAATAATATATCAAGTCTTCTATTATCCTGGAAAAAGAAAAAAAAATAAACAAAAACAATGCATTGGCCAGGAATCGAACCATGGCCTTTACAACAAACGCACGCCTAGATTACCACCAGACCAACTGTACGTTGGTGATATAGAATTGGAACAAACTCAAAAAATATAATATCCAAATTTGAATTTTTAAACGCGCGGCAAACTTCTTCTTCTTCCTCTGGACTTACGAAATTTCCTGCGAAAATATTTACAAATTCACCTGCGAATTTTCCTGGGTGTTCTTCACACTTCAAAACCTACGAAAACGAAACATTGACAAAACAGTACAGATTCATGAAATTAATTAATGTTTTATGATCCATACAATCCACACAACATCTCTATGTTCTCCAAATTCATTTATATTTGATGGATTGACAAACCCTAATTTGGCCGAAAAACCCTAGGAATGGTGAAATCCATATTAGGTGATGGTTCTTCACGAAACCTGTCCAGAAACAATCAATAACTCCATACAAACACAAAACAATGATCAAAAATGATTAAAATCCAGCCAATATGCAAAATCGAAAATCAAAATATGATGAACATTTATGAATTCGGGTTGTGCCATATATGGTGTTTCAGATGCAAATGACCATTGGGAATGATTCAATGATGTCTCAGAAACGTGTCTCAACCTTCAAATTGGTTCAAAAAGGCTTGAATCTCCAAATCCGAATTTCAACTTTTGAAGAATTTTTGTGTTCTTGAACTTACCTCTAGGCTGCTGCAAATTCGTCCATGAATGATAGGTTTATGATCAGCATATATAGGTGAGTCAATTAGGTTAAAGAAATTGATTGATTTAGTGAAATTTTGGATCAAAAAAATATTGAAAAAGATCAAGTGTTCAAAGTCAAATATTTGGTCATAAGGTCTTGCTATTTTGGGAGGGATCTCATGATTTCCTTCTCCTTTGACTCCAATCACACTTTATGATTTTCTAGATTCAATCACAAAAATATCTTTTCATGTTTAATATTTTTTTTTTAAATTTAAAATGATTTAAAATGTAATAAATCATAATAAATTAATAAAATAAAATAAAAAATATGAAAATATCATGATAATTTCGTGCAAACCATTATGAAGTGGATTGGGTCATAATTTGAGTGGCCCATTTGAAAAGAAATGATTTTGAACCTCCCTTTTCAACATAAACCATCACAAAATTTCTTAACTTTGCAAAGGCACATCTCCCTCAATTTTAAGGGTATGAGGGTGTTCTTGGACTTTTTGGAAAGCTTGAAGAGTCCTCTAAACAACCCCATTGGTTTCAGGTCCATATCATTTACCAATCTCAAGTTATGCCCTTTTGAAGTTGTTGACTTTTTGTTGACTTTTAAAATGACCTATAATGTCTTAGATCATATCTTTCAAATGAAGCATTTCTAGGCTTAACCTTAAACATCAAAGTTGTAGAGAATCCAATTTCCTTCAAAATGAGCTTTGGATGGAGACTTGGTGATGAAGTATGTGAAAGTTATGCCTGGTCAAAGTTCAGTTGACTTTTACTGAGGAAACCCTAATTTAGAAACTCCTGATTATTGATGATCTGGAATCTCCTTGATGAATCATGATCAACCCTTGATCAAATGATGAATTTTACCTCATATACTTGATGTTGGCAAAAAATCATGAAGTTTGACTTTGGTTTGACCACAGTTGACTTCAGTTTGACTTTTTAACTGCATTGACTGATTTTGACCTATCTGATCATCTGACTGAGCAAACTTTTGAGAAAAGTTTTGAAACTTGACATGGGGGTTCTTACACACATATAAGATGTTATGAAACTCACTTGAGGTATTGGAAGTCCATTTAGCCTGATTAAAGTCACAAACCTAATTATGGATGCCCTGCTTAGGAGGTGCATTGTTTGAGGGGATTGTCAACTTCTTTGACCAATTGTGAACTATGTGAACCTTGTGAATCTTCATACCATGTCTTGTGATACCTATGGGAGGTATTGTGAAGCTTGTGAACCTTGTGAACCTCATGAAGTGGCTTTGTAGACCTCATGATCCTCAAGGAAGCTTTGTGATCATTGTGTAACTTGTGAACCTTGTGAACCTTGTGAACCTTCAAGAAGTGACTTGTGGACTTCATGAACTTCATGAAAGGTCTTGTAAATGTTGAGAAACTTGTGAACCTTGTGAACCTTCAAAAAGTGACTTGTAGACTTCATGAACTTCATGAAAGGTATGGAAAGCATTGAAGGACTTGTGAACCTTGTGAACCTTCAAGAAGTGACTTGTAGACTTCATGAACTTCATGAAAGGTCTTGTAAATGTTGAGAAACTTGTGAACCTTGTGAACTTTCTTAGAACACAAAGTCTTGTATTGTGAGGGCAAATTTTGGGGTGCAACAGCTGCCCCTGTTCAATTTTCTGAAACCTGAGGGGTTAGATTGGTATTTTTGCCAGTCGTAACCTGGAAGGTTGAAGGGGATTGAACACAAAAACCCAAAAATTTGCACTCACCAGTGCATAGAGTGATATTGATGGTTGGTTGAACATGATTGAGTGGGCTTAAAGATGCCACTAGGGGAAAGTTCTTCAGTAGTATAATGAGAACTGTCAGGAGTCTGGAGTAATATTGATGTAGCAGTATGTCTTCATGAGGATAGAGCAATGGATAGCTCTAAAGCAGTCTTGAAGAAGTAATATGCCTTCAGGAGGATAAAGCAATGGATAGCTCTAAAGCAGTCTTGAAGATATGATTTCAGGAGGATAGAGCAATGGATAGCTCTAAAGCAGTCTTGAAATAATAATGTAATTGTCTTCAGGAGGATAGAGCAATGGATAGCTCTAAAGCAGTCTTGAAGATATGATTTCAGGAGGATAGAGCAATGGATAGCTCTAAAGCAGTCTTGAAATAATAATGTAATTGTCTTCAGGAGGATAGAGCAATGGATAGCTCTAAAGCAGTCTTGAAGATATGATTTCAGGAGGATAGAGCAATGGATAGCTCTAAAGCAGTCTTGAAGTAGTAATATGATTTCAGGAGGATAGAGCAATCCATAGCTCTAAAGCAGTCTTGAAATAATAATGTGATTTCAGGAGGATAGAGCAATCAATAGCTCTAAAGCAGTCTTGAAGTTATGAGAAGTTATCAGGAGGATAAAGTAACCCTGAGGTTACAATAAAGCAGTCCCAAAGAAGCTCATCAGGAGGATAAAGTAACACTAAGGTTACAATAAAGCAGTCCTGGAGACTATAATTTTGTTCGTTGGATAATTAACCTGAAACAAGGTAGCTTTTGTATAATAACATTAGTTTATGCTTGATGTATGCATGTATGACATGATGCACTTGGGTAATGTACTATATGTTTATGGATATGTATGCTATGGTATGATGTAAATGATGTATGTATGATATGATACTGCCGGAAGAGGCTGGATATCTTCATATAATAACTGCTGGCCAGGGAAAATAAATCCCGCTTCGTTTGTTGAAGAATGTATAATCCTCCGTCTGCTGGGGATAACAGGGTATAGATAACTTCCCGTATGATGGGGATAGTAAGGATAGATATCACCTCCCGTATGCTGGTGATAGTAAGGTATGTATAACCTCCCGTATGCTGGGGATAATAGGGTATATATAACCTTCGTCTTCGTTTGATAGTAGGATAAGTATAACATCCCGTCTTCGTTCGTCGTACCCTTATTGGAAAGTAATTTCCCGAATATCCGTATGAGGATAAAAGAGATGGATATAAATTCCAGGGGAGATGAGACTTTATGAAGATGGATTAGTCCTACTGAGGGTTTTGTAACTGTTTTGTAAAGGTGAACCGGCGAAGCTTCGTTGAAATCCTTCCCTCGTTCGTCCTTAGTAAATACTATTACCGCATTTTCATGTATTTCTGGTAAACATTAATCATATTAAGAGCATACATGGATTTCTGGTAAACATTAATCATATTCAAAAGCATACATACATTCAAACACAATCAATGGACGTTTCGCTTATGTAAATAGGGTAAAAGTAAATCTGAATTCAAAAGATGGAATTTATTTATATCAAAAAGTGACCCATACATGGGTAAGTTTGTACAAGGAGATATAAACCCTAGTAAGAGGATTTTGTCGTAAAGAGAATCAGCTATGTGGGAAACAATCCTATTGAGTTTCAATTCTACTATTGCCACTCAAGTATCTCATCTTCTTGCTGTTGAGACAGAAACGATTGAATTGAGCTTTATCTGTTCGAGCTTGAATAAGTAGTACAACTGGTTGCAGTTTCATTGGTGATCCAAACGAGACATAGTCATACGCTTTAATCCCTAACTTTTGCCTGGATTGCCTTTTCAGGTTTTCAATCCACCGGGATACCCTTTTTTGCCCAAGCCGCCTTTTCAGGTTTTCGACTTGCCGGGTGTACATCTTTTCATATATATCCCTAATTTTTGCCCAAACCCTTTTGGTTTGCCGGGATGCCCTTATTTTTGCCTAGGCCTGTCAACCTAGCGGGTCTCTTTTTATGCGTAGTATTTTTTAACTATGTCTGCGTTTACAGGCTGAGGGAAGTCCTCTCCATCCATTGTAGTCAGTATCATGGCACCTCCTGAGAACACTGTCTTGACTACAAATGGTCCTTCATATGTTGGAGTCCACTTGCCCCTAGGATCACCCTGTGGTAATATGATACGTTTGATTACCAAGTCACCAGCCTGATATACCTTTGGCTTAACCTTCTTGTTAAAAGCTTTGATCATCCGTTTCTGGTACATCTGGCCATGACAAACTGCTGCTAACCTCTTCTCCTCAATCAAATTTATCTGGTCCAGTCGAGTCTGAATCCACTCATCTTCATCCAAGCCTGCATCCTTCATAATTCTCAAGGAGGGGATCTGAACTTCAATGGGCAGAACTGCTTCCATACCATAGACTAAGGAGAATGGGGTTGCCCCTGTTGAAGTACGTATTGTAGTACGATAACCATGAAGAGCAAATGGTAACATCTCATGCCAATCCTTGTAAGTAACAGTCATCTTCTGTACAATCTTCTTAATGTTCTTATTAGCAGCTTCAACTGCCCCATTCATCTTCGGACGATACGGAGAAGAGTTGTGATGCTTAATCTTGAACTGCGTGCAGAGATCAGTAATCATAGTGTTGTTCAGATTAGAGCCATTGTCAGTGATAATCCTTTCAGGGATGCCATACCTACATATGAGATTATTCTTAATGAATCGAGCCACAACATTCTTGGTAACAGATGCAAATGAAGCTGCCTCTACCCACTTCGTGAAGTAATCAATAGCCACCAGGATGAAACGATGCCCATTGGAAGCAGTAGGCTTAATCTCACCAATCATATCAATGCCCCACATGGCAAAGGGCCAAGGAGCAGTCAACACATTCAAAGGTGATGGAGGTACATGAACTTTATCAGCATAGATTTGACATTTGTGACAAGTTCTGGAGTGTTGATAACAATCAGCTTCCATGGTAGACCAATAGTAACCTGCTCTCAAAATCTTCTTTGCCATAGTATGACCACTAGAATGAGTGCCAAAGGTCCCATCATGCATCTCTTCCATAATCTCAGTTGCTTCCTTCTTATCCACGCAACGAAGCATAGTTGAATCATGATTACGCTTGTACAGAATCTCATTACTCAAAAAGAACTTAGCAGCAAACCTTCTCAGGAACTTCCTATCTTTGACAGATGCCCCTTCAGGGAACTCCTGAGCTTCAAGATATCTTTTCACTTCATAGAACCAAGGCTTCTCCTCTGCCCCTTCTGTGTCAATCTCATTGCAGTATGCAGGCTTCTCAAATCTATCAATGGTAATCTTAGGAGCTTCATCATCCCAGCTGATCTCAAACATAGATGCCATGGTGGCTAATGCATCTGCCAACTGATTCTCTCTTCGTGGAATATGTCCAAAGGTAATCTCTTTGAAATGTGGGATCAAAGACAACACATGTTCTCTGTAAGGAATGAGATTATCATGCTTGGTATCCCAATCTCCTTTAATCTGACTCACTACCAGGGCTGAATCTCCATACACATCAAGGAACTGAATCTTCATATCAATAGCAGCTTTCATACCCAGGATACATGCCTCATACTCAGCCATGTTATTGGTACAATGGAAACAAAGTCTGGCAGTAATCGGAGTATGACAACCTTCAGGGGAACTAATCACAACACCAACACCATTACCAAGTGCATTAGAGGCACCATCAAAAACCATAGTCCATCGGGATCCTTGTTCAGGTCCGTCATATTGTCCAGGTTCTTTGGTAATAATCATAATGTCTTCATCAGGAAACTCAAAATTCATTGACTGATAATCATCCACTGCTTGATGAGCCAAATGATCAGCAACAACACTTCCTTTAATGGCCTTCTGAGTAGTATACTGTATGTCATATTCCGTCAAGATCATTTGCCATCTTGCAATTCTTCCGGAGAGAGCAGGTTTCTCAAATACGTACTTGATTGGATCCATTTTCGAAATCAACAAGGTAGTATGGGTCAACATATACTGTCTTAGTCGGCGAGCGGCCCATGCCAAAGCGCAGCAAGTTTTCTCGAGCAGTGAGTATCTTGTTTCACAGTCGGTAAACTTTTTGCTAAGGTAGTATATTGCCTGCTCTTTTCGACCAGACTCGTCATGTTGCCCCAACACACACCCCATTGAGTTGTCTAGCACTGTTAAGTACATAATCAAGGGTCTTCCGTCAACTGGTGGCATCAAAATTGGTGGTTCTAGCAAATATCTCTTGATTTCGTCAAAGGCAGTCTGGCACTCATCATTCCATTCCATCACCTGATCTTTCTTCAACAACTTGAAGATTGGCTCACAAATGGTAGTTAACTGGGAAATAAATCTTGCAATGTAATTCAGTCGTCCCAAGAAACCTCTAACCTCCTTCTCAGTACGGGGAGCTGGCATCTCTCGTATAGCTTTCACTTTTGCAGGATCTACTTCAATACCTTTGCCACTGACAATGAAACCCAGGAGCTTTCCCGATCTAACTCCAAAAATACACTTGTTTGGATTCAATCTCAACTTGTATTTCTTCAACCTCTCAAATAACTTGTGCAGATGATCAAGATGTTGCTCTTCATTCTGAGATCTGGCTATCATATCATCCACATATACCTCTATCTCATGATGAATCATATCATGAAACAAAGCCACCATAGCACGCTGATATGTTGCCCCTGCATTCTTCAAACCAAATGGCATCACCTTATAACAAAAAGTGCCCCACTGTGTCACAAATGTTGTCTTCTCCATATCTTCAGGTGCCATCTTGATTTGATTGTAACCAGAGAAACCATCCATAAAGGAGAATACCTTATGCTGAGCAGTATTGTCTACCAGAATATCAATATGAGGAAGTGGAAAGTCATCTTTGGGGCTAGCCTTGTTCAAATCTCTGTAGTCCACACACATACGTACCTTACCATCTTTCTTAGGAACTGGTACCACATTTGCAACCCACTGAGGATAAGAAGTTACTGCTAAGAACCCTGCATTGAACTGTTTCATTACCTCTGCTTTGATCTTTTCTGACATTTCAGGACGCATCCGACGAACCTTCTGCTTCTTTGGACGACAATCTTCTTTCACTGGCAAACGGTGAACCACAATGTCTGTATCCAACCCTGGCATATCTTCATAAGACCAAGCGAAGATCTCCACATAGTCACGTAACATCTGAATCAACCTGTTCTTGACACTGTCCTCTAAATCAGCCCCTATCTTGACCTCTTTTCTATCTTTTTCAGTTCCTAGATTCACAACTTCGACGGGCTCTTCATGTGGCTGTATAGCTTTCTCTTCCTGTTGTAACAACCTAGCAAGCTCTACAGGTATTTCACAATCGTCCTCATTTCCGTCTTCAGTTTGATAGATCGGATTCTCGAAATTATAATTGGCAATAGTAGAACTGTTATCAACAGGATCCAGAGTGGATGAGGATCTGCATTTAGTGATGTGGGTGTGTGTAAGAACACATAGCTGATAAAGCAAAAATAAAGAAAAGAAAGACAAGGAACACAATATCTACTAAAACGAAACGTCCACTGATTTTATTGAATGAAGTATGCAAATGAAATGACAGCCCGTAGCAAGCACACCATTGTGCCCCGGGTGAGGCACATGGCTTGAAAGTTTTATTGTTCAGAAATTACAAATTTAAAACATAACACAGTAATAGTATTTACTCCTGACTAAAGGAGATAGGGATAACATCTTCAGCTTTCCAATTATTGAGTCCAGCACCCACAGTAGGAAAAATCCATGCATCCAAGTTGTAGTCTTCATCTTGATCTCCCACAGCATTAATCACCCCTTGATTGGTGATGCGAGCAGCACGAGCACGACGAACAGCCTTCTGGGACTCTGCAGTGAAACCCAAACCAAACTTGTCAGACTTGTATGGAATATCAGGAAGCTGACCCCAAATAGTACAACCACCTTCATCCACCACAGCTCTAGCATCATTGAGGGAGGCCATTGCCATTGTTGGAGATTTTCTGATGACCACAGGAACCTTCTTCACAGCAGGAGGAGTCACACAATCATTACCAACCCAAGGAACCACCTCAAATGACTGACACGGAGTCTCAATGTATTCACCTTCCACTTCCAGATACTTGAAAGTGTTTACATGGCTGACAAAGTATTCTTCCTCTCCAAAGACAGTAACAACCTTTCCATTCACCGGATATCTCAACTTTTGGTGCAATGTAGAGGTCACAGCACCTGCCCTATGGATCCAGGGACGGCCAAGCAGACAAGAGTATGAAGGACGAATATCCATCACATAAAATGTAGCAGTAAACATCTGAGAGCCAACCTTGATTGGAAGATCAATTTCCCCATGCACTACTCTTCTAGAACCATCAAAAGCCTTTACCACAATATTACTGGGCTTTAACACAGTATCTTCAGGACTCAGCTTGTTAAGGACTTCCTTGGGCAACACATTCAGAGAGGAACCGTTGTCTATCAGCACATGAGACAGGGTAGTGCCCCTGCATTCAATTGAAATATGCAAGGCCCTGTTATGATCCCTCTTGGCAGGGGTCAAGTCAGCATCAGAAAATCCTAACCCATTGTCATAGGTCAGGTGGGCAACACAGTTTTCAAATTGGTCCACAGAGATTGCACTGGGCACATGAGCAGACTTCAGAAACTTGATCAAGGACTTGGCATGAGCTTCAGAACACAGTAACAAGGACAGCATAGAAATCTTTGAGGGAGTATGCCCCAACTGATCCACAATGTCATAATCACTCTTGCGAATGATTTTCAATACTTCTTCCATCTGCTTAGAGAGATCATCAGCAGCTGGCACATCAGTAGATACAGGCTCAATAACAGGACCTTTGCCCCGAGCATCAGTGGTGGTAGTAGCATCAGGAGTAACTGCACTCTTGGAAGTATCTGGAGGAGAGAAGACTTTTCCACTACGAGTGATCTTGCTAGATCCAGCAATATTATCAATGTCAGCAGGTATATAAGGTAAAGGCTCTTGCTTGACACCATGGATGTAAACATCAGACCCATAGTGCCAAGGCACAGCTTTGTCAGATGTATAAGGAATAGGACCAGGAGTGGTAATGATCAGAGGAGCCACTCTGGCTTCAGCAACAACTTTCACAGGACCTTCAGCAGTAATCTTGATTGGGCCCTGACGAGTGATTTTAATAGGACCCTTTGAAGTGATTCTTACCGGTACTTTGTCAACCATATCAACTTCTTCAATCTTCCTACCCCGAGTCAGATGATCCACCATACTTTCTATAGATGCTGGTCTTCTTTCAAACACTATAGTATACTTATCCATGAGACGCTGAATACCATCTCTCAAAATGAAGCAACTATCCGGCTTATGGGTACAATACAGACAATCTTCACGACAACCTGGAAAGATCCCAGCTCGTACTAACCTCTCTTTGATAATGGACAATGGTGTGCTCAACTCCATAACTGAACAGACATGCAGGTCTTCCTCAATGTCTTCATCAATGGCATTGACAGTCTTCTCGTGATTTGGCAGTGGTGCTGTAATCACATTTGGTGGATCAAATTCAATTTCACCAGCATCAATCATATCTTGAATTTTGTTCTTCAAGACCCAGCAGTTATTAGTATCATGTCCTGGGCAGTTTGAATGATATGCACATCGTGCATTGGGATTGTACTTGGGAGAGGTAACATTGGGATTCTGAGGAGCCTCCCTCAAGGTAATAAGTTCAGCCTTCAACAAGTGTTGCAATGCCTGAGCCATTGACATGTTGATTTTCGTGAACTGTCTTCTAGCCCTCTGTTGGTTGCCTTGAGGCTGCTCTGTTGTTGCAGGAGTTGGATTTGAAATATGAACTGCACTAACAGACTGATGCCTTCTGTTACGATCAGGTTGACCATACACAGCATTAGATTCTTTCTTCCCAGTGGGAGGCTTCTTTGCAGCACCTGATGAAGAAGTGCCCACTTGGATTTTACCACTCTTGATACCATTCTCTACTCGCTCTCCTGTCATGATCAACTCAGTGAAGCCAGATGATGAGCTTCCAATGAGATGACTGTAAAACGGACCATTCAGCGTACACATGAACATATCAACCAATTCCCTGTCAGTCAAAGGGGGTTGAACTCTTCCAGCTAAGTCTCTCCACTTCTGAGCATACTCCTTAAAACTTTCTTTGGCACCCATGGACATGCTCTGAAGCTGCATGCGGGTGGGGGCTAAGTCAGCATTGTATTGATACTGCTTGTAGAAAGCTTCGGCAAGGTCATTCCAATCTCTGATGTTGACACTCTCCAACTGATAATACCACTCCAACTGAGCTCCAGATAAGCTCTCTTGAAAAAAGTGGATCCACAACTTCTTGTCAGCAGTGTGGGGTTGGATCCTTCTGACATAAGACCTCAAATGCAGCTTGGGACAGGAGACCCCGTCATAAACAACAAAGGTAGGAACCTTGAAACCAATGGGTATCACAACCCCAGATATCAAACTCAAATCTTCAAAATCCAGCCCAGATGATTTCTGTAATTCCATAGCATCCATCCTATCCACCAGCATCTTGAATTTGTCTTCATTATGCTCATGGTAGTAGTTAGCCTCAGAATCAGAGTCCCCCACTGTATTGTGGAGACTTGCCTCTCTCTTGCTCAGATTCTTCAGATTCATAGTCTTCAACCTGTTCCTTGGTCTTGACAGGACCTTTGAATCTTCTTCCCATGTTGAGCAACCCAGCAGACCTTCTAGTCTTCTTTGTCTTCTTGGCCAGCAGTGCCTTCAAATCATCTTGCCCCTTGGATAGGTTCAAGATTAGCTCTTGGAACTGTGCATTCTGTGCCTGAAGATCCTTAACTGATTGTTCAAGAGCCATTGCTGAAATAAACAGCGAGAAGATGAGAAACCTGTGCACAATTATAAACCTGTGATGCAATGAAATGATATGTGAATGCATATGCAATGTTTTCAAGGACCGCAAGATTTAAATTTGCTTAAACAAACAAGAAAGTAAACTTTTATTAGTAATAACTTGTTTTGCCTTTTAGGCTTACAAAAATGAAAATGAAATAAGTACAAAAGATGGGGTTTTAAGTCTCCCATGGACGCTTCCTCTTTGTATTGAGGTATGAGTTGAGGTTTCGTTCCTCGTAAAGTAGCTTTGTTAGCTCCAGGATCTTTTCTTGGCTTGCTTTGTAATGAGCCTCGAAAGTATCCCTTTGCTCTTTCAGTTGGATCCATGATCTCTGCAAGTCTTCCTTATCAGTAGGCATGTCTGGGTGAAGGATGGTATAAGCTGTGTCTCCTTCAGCAACAGGTTCCATGGTAACTGGTAGGACGGCAGGATATGGCATCATGAGTGTCTGAGCACGAGATCGTACCCATCTGAGATAAGCCTCCATAGGAATAGTGTACATAGGCTCCAGTGTCTTGCTGTCAACCCTGTTTACCTTTCCCCAAGCTCGTATGAATCTCTGACGGTAACCCTGAAGATCGTTGTCATAATCAAACACAATGCCTTGAATCAACATGTCATGTGGACCATCACTTCGGGCGTAACCAAACTGTCGTAAAGCTAGAGAAGGGTTGTAGGTGATGCCTCCTCTTATGCCTAGAAGTGGCACATTAGGGAACTCCCCACAACGGTCAATGATGGTGACATTCTCCATAGATTTGGAGCACCAATGAATATCTGAGTGAGAAAGTGACATGATCCTCTTGGACCATCTGAATCCTTGCTCATTCTTCATTACTGAGCGAGGAAGGTGAGAAATAAACCACCTAGAAAGTAAAGGTATGCAGCACATCAAAGTTCCTCTTGCCCTTGTAGTACGGGTATGAAGAGAATGAAGGATGTCTCCCAGCAATGTAGGCACTGGATTGTGACTCAGGAAAATGTTGATGGCATGAACATCTATGAACTGATCTGGATTGGGGAACAATACTAAGCCGTATATCAGCAAGGCTAAGATCTCCTCAAAAGCATCATGACTCATGGCCTTCAAGAACATTTGAGCTTTATCCACTAATACCTTGGCAAGGATACCCTTAACTCCACTTCTCGTCTCTAGAACAATGTCAGACTTCTTCAGATGTAGGGCTGCAGCAATAACCTCTGGTTTAAGTTCTTTCTCCAAACCTGTGAAGGGTCTTTGATCAAGAACAGGTATACCCAGAAGTTTGGAGAACTCTTCCATGGTTGGAACCAGCTGGTAGTCAGGGAATGTGAAGCTATGGTGCTTAGTGTCAAAGAACTGAAACAGCACACTCGTCATGTCTTCACTGAACCCTGAAGTGACTAGATCCAATAGGTGACCATGTCTCTTGTTGAACTGGGAATGATCAGGCACTTGGGAAACCAACTCTTTAAGCTTAGCAGGTATGCCCACAAAGTTGATCCTGATGGTGTTTCTACGAGCAGAAGCCATGACCTGCGACAAAGAACAAAGATAAATCCCTTGGTCCTTGAAATGGTTAGGGAAAATGCTATGCTTATGATGCATGATGATGTCATGATGTTATGCTCAATCACAAACATGTGGCACACACAAGCAAGTCACACAATAGCCCTAGGTTTAAAGGCTTGCATGAGGTTTAAAGGTAAGTACCCTCCCCTGAAGTTAGATGGTTCATCCTGTCCTACAAAAGTAACCAGGTTCTAAGGGATCTCAATATCATTGATCCTTCACAAGGGTGGTTGTTCAGAAGGCAACTTACTTGCCAACCAAAACCCTCCAAGTTCAAGATCTCAATGAGCGTAGCCTCGAGTGTCAACCAACTTCAGTCTTCACCAAAGCCGATTACCTCACTACTTTCTAAAGGCCAAGATGAGTTAACTAGGGTTCTAAAAGTCAGTTAGTGCATTGACAACATATGGCAGCCTCAATATTATCCTCAACTTGACTTAAGGAATATAAGCACCAACCAAGAAGTCGCACTAACTATGGCCACCAGATCAACCGTATCGATATACGTCGTACAGTTTCCTTGGTCTATTGCCATTTACCTAAGGTACACTAGATCCGGGTTAGGACCTTTCACACAGAAGAGCACCCCACAAGTAATATAAAACAAACAAGGCAAACAATTCAAAGTGATCTTAATCCCTAAGGGTACCCCTCTTTAATTTAGATCCCCAGCAGAGTCGCCAGTTCTGTAACCCGGTGAACTGACTTTAAACCATGTTGCGGATAGCAAGAGTCGCCACCGACTTTTATTTTATCCATAAGGAAAGGTTATAAAAGAACAGGAAAGACCTTAGAGAATATTTTGGGTCCGGGGGGTAGGTTATGAAAAGGGAAGGTGTTAGCACCCTTTTCATCCATGGTTATCCATGGGCTCTTAGGTACTTAAGCTCACTTTTGAATTGTTTTGAAAGTGTAGTGTGTGAATAGCAAAAATTTCAGAATAGTTTAATAATAATCCATGTATGGATGTGTAAGAAACTTGTTTGAAAATTTTGTTGGAAATTTATTTAAGCGTGAAAAAGTTTTGAAATGAGCTTAAGTACTTAGGAGTAACTTACCCTAATGTTTAAAGGTCTTTCTTATTCTTTATCCTTTCCTTAGTAAGACTATCCCTACTATAATGGAGTAGGTAGTCCTTACTTTGGATGTTTGAGGGACATTTGAGGGACAACTTGATTTTGAAGGCAATGGTGGGGTGTATTAAGCATATATAAGAGACTATCATCATTTATTCGAAGGGACTCGATCCGTGAGGCAACCATAAGGGACTTTGATGATTTTTTTATTTGAGGGACTTGCTTTATACACCCCACTTAACCATTATTCGTAGGCAACGAGAGGGATATCCTTAGAAAGTGAGACGGCGATTAAAATCGACTTACGTGTGTGAAGTGTTTAATTTAATTATCTTTATTTAAAAATGATCTAAATTTATTTTAATATTACATACATGTTGTTACACTCCCTAATTACTAACCATAATAATAATTAAATAATTAAAATTACAATCGGGAAACAATTACAAAAAATTATAATAACAAGCAAAATATTAAGCAAAATAAATATTAAATAAACAATAAATAATAAATATAAGGGGTTAGTAAATAAAATTAGCAAAATAATAATAATAAACACAATTAAATTATAAAGGGGTTAGTGGTAATAATAAATAATATAAAATTAATAAAGCAAAATAATATGGTTAGTAAAATAATAATGAGAATAATTAGAATAAGGTTAGAAACATAAAAATAAATATTAACATGGTTAGTAACAAAAATTAATTAAAAGGTTAATAAAATTATAATAAGCAAAAATTAATAACAATATAGTTAGTAGTAATAATATGAACCAAAAATAAAAAAAAAAAAGAAATTAACATGCATAATTTTTTTTAATTCATATACTAATTATTAGATTATTCTTAAATGTATTATAATTACAAAATTATTATAAACATATATTCATATTTATATACATATTATAAGAAAAAGATGGATTTTAAATATCATATTAAAATTTTAATTCTATTAGTTATTATATTTACAAATTATTTTTAATCATATACAAAATATATAAATTAAACTATTTCTAAACATTAAAAGAAAATTAACTTAAATTACAAATACAAAATTGACAAATTATAATTATATTAGGAATTAATAATAAAAAAAAACAGAATTAAATGTTATTTAGAAAAATATTTTAAGATTGGAAAATTAGGTTTTTATATTTTTTAGGGTTTAAGAATTAGGGTTTATATATATATACAAAAATTCATTTTTAATAACCACATAACATTATTTTAATTAATATAAACTATATAAATGAAATTAAAATTAAAGGAAATCAAAAGTTTTTTATAGAAAAATTGTTTTAAGTGTAATTTAGACCATATAATATACACACATGTTTTATAATAATAATGTATTAATTATTTAAATTATTAGAATTAAATTAGTAAACAAAAAGAAATAAAAGAGAGAAAAAGAACCTGGTGGGATTCGATCCCAGGTTTCCACCCTTGCTAGCAACAACAAGACCACTGGACCATCCAGACGCAAGTGAAAGAAGAAGGAATCCAATTTGTTTTGTGCTTTGATCTTGCAAATTCTGGAAAAAATAAAAGAACAAAAGGCCTGGGGTGGTTTCGTACCCAGGACCTTAAGGATAAACGCGCGCATGCTTAACCACCTGGCTGGGAGAGCCTTCCTGGTGGCTTGTTGACAAATAATAATAATATATCAAGTCTTCTATTATCCTGGAAAAAGAAAAAAAAATAAACAAAAACAATGCATTGGCCAGGAATCGAACCATGGCCTTTACAACAAACGCACGCCTAGATTACCACCAGACCAACTGTACGTTGGTGATATAGAATTGGAACAAACTCAAAAAATATAATATCCAAATTTGAATTTTTAAACGCGCGGCAAACTTCTTCTTCTTCCTCTGGACTTACGAAATTTCCTGCGAAAATATTTACAAATTCACCTGCGAATTTTCCTGGGTGTTCTTCACACTTCAAAACCTACGAAAACGAAACATTGACAAAACAGTACAGATTCATGAAATTAATTAATGTTTTATGATCCATACAATCCACACAACATCTCTATGTTCTCCAAATTCATTTATATTTGATGGATTGACAAACCCTAATTTGGCCGAAAAACCCTAGGAATGGTGAAATCCATATTAGGTGATGGTTCTTCACGAAACCTGTCCAGAAACAATCAATAACTCCATACAAACACAAAACAATGATCAAAAATGATTAAAATCCAGCCAATATGCAAAATCGAAAATCAAAATATGATGAACATTTATGAATTCGGGTTGTGCCATATATGGTGTTTCAGATGCAAATGACCATTGGGAATGATTCAATGATGTCTCAGAAACGTGTCTCAACCTTCAAATTGGTTCAAAAAGGCTTGAATCTCCAAATCCGAATTTCAACTTTTGAAGAATTTTTGTGTTCTTGAACTTACCTCTAGGCTGCTGCAAATTCGTCCATGAATGATAGGTTTATGATCAGCATATATAGGTGAGTCAATTAGGTTAAAGAAATTGATTGATTTAGTGAAATTTTGGATCAAAAAAATATTGAAAAAGATCAAGTGTTCAAAGTCAAATATTTGGTCATAAGGTCTTGCTATTTTGGGAGGGATCTCATGATTTCCTTCTCCTTTGACTCCAATCACACTTTATGATTTTCTAGATTCAATCACAAAAATATCTTTTCATGTTTAATATTTTTTTTTTAAATTTAAAATGATTTAAAATGTAATAAATCATAATAAATTAATAAAATAAAATAAAAAATATGAAAATATCATGATAATTTCGTGCAAACCATTATGAAGTGGATTGGGTCATAATTTGAGTGGCCCATTTGAAAAGAAATGATTTTGAACCTCCCTTTTCAACATAAACCATCACAAAATTTCTTAACTTTGCAAAGGCACATCTCCCTCAATTTTAAGGGTATGAGGGTGTTCTTGGACTTTTTGGAAAGCTTGAAGAGTCCTCTAAACAACCCCATTGGTTTCAGGTCCATATCATTTACCAATCTCAAGTTATGCCCTTTTGAAGTTGTTGACTTTTTGTTGACTTTTAAAATGACCTATAATGTCTTAGATCATATCTTTCAAATGAAGCATTTCTAGGCTTAACCTTAAACATCAAAGTTGTAGAGAATCCAATTTCCTTCAAAATGAGCTTTGGATGGAGACTTGGTGATGAAGTATGTGAAAGTTATGCCTGGCCAAAGTTCAGTTGACTTTTACTGAGGAAACCCTAATTTAGAAACTCCTGATTATTGATGATCTGGAATCTCCTTGATGAATCATGATCAACCCTTGATCAAATGATGAATTTTACCTCATATACTTGATGTTGGCAAAAAATCATGAAGTTTGACTTTGGTTTGACCACAGTTGACTTCAGTTTGACTTTTTAACTGCATTGACTGATTTTGACCTATCTGATCATCTGACTGAGCAAACTTTTGAGAAAAGTTTTGAAACTTGACATGGGGGTTCTTACACACATATAAGATGTTATGAAACTCACTTGAGGTATTGGAAGTCCATTTAGCCTGATTAAAGTCACAAACCTAATTATGGATGCCCTGCTTAGGAGGTGCATTGTTTGAGGGGATTGTCAACTTCTTTGACCAATTGTGAACTATGTGAACCTTGTGAATCTTCATACCATGTCTTGTGATACCTATGGGAGGTATTGTGAAGCTTGTGAACCTTGTGAACCTCATGAAGTGGCTTTGTAGACCTCATGATCCTCAAGGAAGCTTTGTGATCATTGTGTAACTTGTGAACCTTGTGAACCTTGTGAACCTTCAAGAAGTGACTTGTGGACTTCATGAACTTCATGAAAGGTCTTGTAAATGTTGAGAAACTTGTGAACCTTGTGAACCTTCAAAAAGTGACTTGTAGACTTCATGAACTTCATGAAAGGTATGGAAAGCATTGAAGGACTTGTGAACCTTGTGAACCTTCAAGAAGTGACTTGTAGACTTCATGAACTTCATGAAAGGTCTTGTAAATGTTGAGAAACTTGTGAACCTTGTGAACTTTCTTAGAACACAAAGTCTTGTATTGTGAGGGCAAATTTTGGGGTGCAACACTATCATACTAGGAAGACCATTCTTAGCTACCGCCGGAGCTATAATAGACGTAAAAAGAGGAAAGCTAACCTTTGAAGTAGGTGAAGAGAAAGTTGAATTTATTTTAATACAATTCTTACAATCACCAGCTATAGAGGATACGTGCTATCTATTGGACGTAATTGACGAATGTGTAAGAGAAATGGAACTGAAAGAGACTACCTATTCTGAAATAATGAAAATTCAAATCCCTCCGATTTTCGAAGATGATAATTGGCGTAAACCATATCAGGATGACAGTCTAAGCGGAAGTTTAGCACTTACACCGGATCCCATGCCAAGTAAAGATAAACCTACATTAGGATTAAAAACTTTACCTCATAACCTAAGGTACGAATTCTTAGACGTTGAATGTAAAAGACCAGTTATAATAAATTCCAGTTTAGGAACTATAGAAACAAAGAAACTTTTAGATGTCTTGAAGAAATATCCAACTGCATTAGGATATAACATATCTGATCTCAAAGGAATATGCCCTTCAGTCTGTATGCATCGTATTCTGCTAGAAGAAGATTGCAGAACCTCCAGAGAATCTCAAAGAAGAATTAACCCAATCCTTAGCACTGTAGTAAAAGAAGAAGTTAAGAAACTACTAGATGCCGGAATAATATATCCAATCTCTGATAGTGAATGGGTTAGTCCAATACATGTAGTGCCAAAGAAAGGAGGTATCACTGTTGTGAAAAATGCTCAAGGCGAATCGATATCGCAAAGAGTAGTGACGGGACATAGAGTATGCATAGATTATCGTAAACTAAACAAAGCCACTCGAAAAGATCATTTCCCACTACCCTTTATAGATCAAATGTTAGAACAATTAGCCAAGCATTCTTACTTCTGTTATCTTGACGGTTACTCAGGATTTTTCCAAATCCCTATCCATCCAGATGATCAAGAGAAGACCACATTCACATGCCCATATGGAACGTTCGCTTACAGACGAATGCCCTTTGGATTATGCAACGCTCCTGCAACCTTTCAAAGATGTATGATGTCAATCTTCGCAGATTTTATAGACAACATCATGGAAGTGTTCATGGACGACTTCTCTGTATGCAGGCAAAGTTTTGAAGGATGCCTATCAAACTTAGAAATGGTGTTAGAAAGATGTGTAAAAGTAAACCTCGTGCTTAACTGGGAGAAATGTCATTTTATGGTCAGAGAAGGAATCGTATTAGGTCACGTTATATCAGACAAGGGAATTGAAGTAGATAAAGCTAAGATAGAAGTCATAAAAGATCTTCAAACCCCTAAAACCATTCGAGAAATACGAAGCTTTTTAGGACACGTCGGTTTCTACCGACGATTCATCAAAGATTTCTCGAAAATCACTAAACCCCTTACTGGTTTATTAATGAAAGACGCTGAGTTCATATTCAATGAAGATTGTCTTAAAGCATTCGGAACTCTAAAAACAGCCCTCATCACCGCACCAATCATGCAACCCCCTGACTGGAGATTACCTTTCGAAATCATGTGCGATGCGAGTGACTATGCTGTAGGCGCAGTTCTAGGCCAGAGGAAGGAAAAGAAACTTCATGCGATTTACTATGCCAGTAGAACCTTAGATTCTGCTCAGATGAACTACGCCACTACTGAAAAAGAATTGTTAGCAGTTGTATTTGCGCTTGACAAATTCCGTTCTTACCTAGTAGGAGCAAAAATAATCGTTTACACAGATCATGCTGCTATCCGATATCTATTAACTAAGAAAGATGCTAAACCAAGACTCTTGAGATGGATTTTACTCTTACAAGAGTTTGATCTCGAAATAAAAGATAAGAAAGGTACTGAAAACGTCGTAGCGGACCATTTATCTAGAATAGAAGGTATTAAACCCGAACAAGTGCTGATTAACGATGATTTTCCGTATGAACAGCTGATAGCACAAATAGGAAGCGACCTAGTTCAGTTAGACATAAATGAACCAGAACCCGTGGAAACAATCCAGACAACTGTAGGACTGCCATGGTACGCTGACATTGTCAACTACCTAGCCGCAGGAGCTCTTCCACCCGATCTAACCTATCAGCAGAAAAAGAAATTCTTTCACAATCTAAAACATTACTATTGGGATGAACCATTATTGTTCAAAAGAGGACCCGATGGAATCTTTCGTCGATGTATTCCCGAAGAAGAAATAGAAGATGTCATTGCTCAATGTCATTCATCTCCTTATGGTGGACATGCAAGTACTTCCAAAACTTGTGCAAAAATCTTGCAAGCCGGCTTATTCTGGCCTAATCTATGGAAGGATGTCCACATCGCTGTTATGAATTGCGATCGGTGTCAACGCACCGGCAATATTTCAAGAAGAGATGAAATGCCTCAAAAAGGAATATTAGAAGTAGAAATCTTTGACGTCTGGGGAATAGATTTCATGGGACCATTCCCATCATCTTTCGGTAATAATTACATACTCGTAGCTGTTGATTATGTTTCGAAATGGATTGAAGCTATAGCTTCTCCTACAAACGATACACGAGTAGTAATAAAGCTTTTCAAAAATATAATCTTTCCCATATTTGGTGTGCCTAGACTCGTCATAAGTGACGGTGGCTCGCACTTCATTTCAAAAATCTTTGACAAATTACTATCTAAGTATGGAGTAAGACACCGTGTGGCAACACCATATCACCCACAAACAAGTGGACAAGTCGAAGTCTCAAACAGAGAAATAAAACAAATCTTAGAAAAGACTGTCGCCATATCTCGGAAAGATTGGTCATCTAAACTTAATGAAGCTTTATGGGCTTATAGGACCGCTTACAAGACACCCATAGGTACTACACCTTTCAAATTAGTTTATGGAAAATCTTGTCACCTCCCGGTAGAACTAGAACACAAAGCTTATTGGGCGATTAGAACTCTCAATATAAACTATAATGCTATAGGAGAAAAGCGAATCCTAAACATTAACGAATTAGAAGAATTAAGGCTAGATGCTTATGAGAATGCTAAGATATATAAAGAAAGAACTAAGCGATGGCATGATAAACGCCTATCTAGGAAAGAATTTAATGTGGGAGACGTTGTACTCCTTTTTAACTCAAGACTTAGGCTCTTTCCTGGAAAATTAAAATCTAGATGGTCAGGATCCTTTGAAATAACTAAAGTGTTCCCGAGTGGAGCAATAGAAATTAAGGGTAGGAATAGTGAACCATTCATAGTAAACGGACAACGTTTAAAACATTATCATAAAGTTGAAAATAGAGATTATGCAAATAATCTAAGGCTTTTAGAGTTGTCCACTAATTCCCCCGATTAATCTAAACCCGAGCATTACGTCAGGCTTTTGACGATAAAAACAGCGCTTAGTGGGAGGCAACCCATTTACTCATTTAATTATTTAAACTATTCTCTTTATCATTTTGTTATTTATCGTTTTACTATTTATTTATTTGTTTTGTCATTTTATAGTTTTATTTTATATTACTATTATTGCCTTTAAATTATGCATTTCATTTTCTTATTTTTATCTTAAATCACTTTTTACAGATTTTCTAAAAGTCTTTTCCACTTTCCTTCTCCCCCTGATTTGTTTCCTCCATATTTGCACTAACCATGACTAACCAACCGATTAACCATATGGAAACCAAATTTAGAGGTAGGAACCAAAGAATGAAATTTGAAGAGTTATCACAGAGGCAAATGGATTTGACCCTATACCCGGATGATCTGACTATGGAAACCCTAGGTATACATGATAGCATCCTGTACTTGTTTAACCGACTTGGATGGGAGAATGCATTGATTCAACATAAGTTTGTGACTTACCGCGAGCTCACCCTTGAGTTCCTTAGCTCCTTAGTTTACCTACCTGAGCGCGGTTTCGGATTTAGGAAAGGATTTATCAATTTCCGCCTATTTGGAATAGAATATGACTTTAACCATAAAGAACTAGCTGACTTATTAGGATTCCCTAGTGGACCCTTTGCTTTTACTACCACACAGGTAGAATTGATGGACATTGAGCTAGATTTCTTTTGGGGAACTTTAACCGGAAACTACCACCCTGAACCAAATAGCATGAACAATGATGAAATTCATAACCCAGCTCTCCGTTACTTCCATAAGATCCTTGCCCAAATGGACATCCTGTTAATGGTGTACCTTTCATGATGCAAACCTTCACCCGTATCCAAGAAGAACCTGAATTACCTATATTAGTAGGAGGTCTTGTAACCATGATTGCTGATGCCTTAGGACTTAGATACCAATTGCACAGGTGCAACCGTTTAGGTACCATTCGTCCTATGAATCTTAACTTTTGCTTTAATCGCCATATCATAAGGAATTTAGGACATCCACCTTTCGAGTACCTAATCCGGAATGAGGTAGTAACCCTGTTCACACTGCCAAACCATGCTAGAGTAAGTGTTCACAATAAGGATAACTGGCTTTATGAGTTAACCCCACCTGATTATCCATCTACTCCTGAAACACCTCAGTCTTACAAGATAAAAGATGATATAATGACCGATGTCGAAACTGACCCTGAGACACCTCCTGGTTACCATGACATTGACCACACTGACGAAGTTATTGAAACCCCTGAAGTGAATCAAGGAGATTATGCTAACAACTTACAGAATATCATGAACACTCTTGAAGCTTACCAAACTGATATAAATTCATTTAAGGAAGACATTAAGAGCATGCGATTGGACATTATAGGTTTGACTGACATAACCTGCGAACAATTTTATCACTTGAACTTCGCAATCGAAGATTTGAAGAAACGCTTTTGAACATGCTATAAGTGATTTAGTTTATTTTTCTCATTGTTTTCGTTTCTAGTTAGATTTATTTTTCGCAAACAATTTCGTACCGTATTTTCATTTATGTAATTTCATTTTCAATTACCATATGCAATGCACTTCTAGTTCCAAAATTTCTCCATTTTTAATCAATTTATATATTTCATTTTATGTACTGTTATGCTTGCATTTATTCCTATTATATAAAAATCTCTCATGCCATGCAAGTGAGCAAAGTAATATGTTGAAATAAATTATTATATGGTGTTTAAATGTAATATTGAGTGAGAAGTGAAGAAAATAAATTATTATAAAGTATGTGAAGTATAAGAGATAGTGTTTTCTGGAAATTATTCAACGAAGCAAATCCTCACGGTCGTCACACCCCCTAACGATCGTGACGTGCTCATTTAGCGTGTCACGACCGTCACCTCCTTGTCACGACCGTGACAACCCTAAATATAGGATTCGTGAGAAACAAAACTGTTTCTTTTCGTGACCTCTTCTTCTTCTTCCTCCATAACTTCCAAAAACCACCCATTTTCTCCACAACTTCCGTAACCTCCCATTACCAAATTAAAACTCATTAACCCCCCATTATCACCACACCTATCACATTCTCACCTTCCAATATTTATCCGAATCATTATTTCTCTCATTTTATCACTTTTTCACAAATATCAAAAATCTTCATCTTTCACTCTAGCTCTTGCCTGCAATGGATACCATTCAATTTAGAGAAGGTGATGCTGGAGAAACCCAGAGAGAAAGATTTATCCGATTCTAGAACCGCGGTTTGCAACCTACGCGTTATATCGACACTAAATGCTTAAGAGAGCTCAGAATGCTCAACAGTGTCAAGAACCTGCTTAAGAAGGTTAATCTGTGGGTTCTATGCAGTCAGCCTCAGCCCACATTCGAGTTGCTGACACTGGAGTTCCTAAGCTCGTTCTGTTACATCACCGGTACCGGTTCTCAGAGTCAGCTTACCGGCGTTGCTAAATTCAGATTGTTTGGCCGGGAGTTTGAACTTTCGCAAACAAGGATAGTCGATTTGCTAGGCTTCGCACACGGGACTGAAGCTCACCTCCGCGTGCCGGATAATTTTAGTGAAACCGCTTTCACTTTATGGCACGACATAACCAATACCCGTGCCTCAGCCTTCCAAAGCCTCAATGCTACACACATCCACAACCCGGCAATCCGTTATTTCCACCGAGTCATTTGCAACACAATATTCGCTCGAGAAAGTAACCATAAGCTCAACTCCAAGGAGCTTCTATTCTTGCACTGCGCTCTAAATGACGAGCCGATCAACGCTGCCCCGTTCATGCTTTCTCACATCCAGGCTATTGCGCAAAGAGGCTCCACCCCATTTTTCATTGGCGGCATTATCTCCGCCCTCGCCTTTCAGTTAGGGCTCAGTGACTTGCTCGACAATTTGCCTGGCATAGCCGCAGAATTCCTCACCAAGAGTTATTGCAGGTCCTCTCACCTGATTGCGCAGCGAGATGATGGCAGGTATAGCCCTGTTGTCCATGGCACCATTTTTCACCATATCATTCTGCCGTCCCGTGACCGCATCGACCCATCCAGCCGAGCCAACTGGCTCTTTATTTTACCAGATGCTGCCGACCACGCCCCTATTCATGATGATCAGGCAGATCCTCCAGCGGATGAGATGCAGGACGCTATGGATGCAGCTGAGCCTGTCCAGGATATTCCAGAGTCATCTACCCGACAGCCAACTGCACAGGATTTCACTCTTGAGGACGTCCTCCGTGCGATTCATCAGCAGAACCAGATGAACGCCGCACTGGAGCGAAGGCAGAAGGAGCAGTATGATGCTTTACTCAGCACTATTGCAAGCAACCAGACATCTACTAATGAGAAGCTCGACGAAATTTTCAACGAGCTAGAGGCCTTACGCATTGGCATCACTGCTGTTACCGGCACCGGTTCTGATCCTGAAGCGACTCCTTCCAGACGCTCCCGCACCAGAAGCCGACCCCGCGGTCCTCAGCAGCCTTAGTTTTAGTTTTGCTTATGTTTGTTTTGTTTTTTTTTCGTTTTTGTAGTTTGTACTGTACTTTTACCGTGATTATATCACAACATTGAGGACAATGTCTGATATAGTGTGGGAGAGGTACCTTTCATTTCCGCATTTTTCCCTTTTCGCATTTTCCCATTCTATTGTATTTCTTTTTGCAAGTTAATGAAACGAGCAAATCTTTGTGATATTTTCTTTAATTTCGAACTTTCCCCGTTTATTTAGCCGCACCGAAAAAAATCTTTAATTATTCGCATTACCCGACTCACCTACGAAATCGTAATTAGGAAGCTGAGAACGATTAAACAAGACCAATACAATCTTGACACCTTTGACTTCCCACTTAAGCGATTCCATTCCGATTATCATTACGAGTACACTTTAAGTTTCAGTTCAAAAGTAACCCCTAGTAGTTTATACTAGTAGTCAGCACCGTCTGAACACAAACCACGTGGGGAGCCGATGAATATAAGCGTTTGATGCCTAATCTATAATGATCCTTCATATCTCGATGCAAATGAAAAGAAATTGCACCAAAGTACACGGTCGCAAATAAGAAACGAGAAATATGAGAAGGAGTCCATTGCGGGTTGGTTCAGAGGTACTGGTTCTGAACTTGGTAGGGCGTGCTACGACTCGATCCCCCATAACCTCCAAATCGGATAATATATGTAGGGTTACCACACTCGTGTACCAGACCCCGTGCTAAAAAAGGATCAAAGTCGCTAACCGGCTACTCCACTACGTGCGTGCTAAGGCAAAGGGCTTAATGTGATTGCGCTAGAATGAAACCGGGCGAAATAAGATTGAAAAACTCTAGGTGAAATCGTAAAGAAATTTCTGACTGTTTCGATTAACAGGAAGTCGACGACATAGCTTGTTGCTTGTGTCATTAGTGTATCGTTAGTGTTCTATCAAAGTACCGGTTTATCCGACAAAACGATCCCTCGTACGGTTTGTTATGAGTATGCGTCAATAAAAACTTGTCCGACGATTTTCAACCGACTATTTGCTTGAGGACAAGCAAAGGTTTAAGTTTGGGGAAGTTTGATAACGAGAAAATGTATCGATTATAATACTAAGTTTCATTAACATTTTATCGCATAATCATCGTTTTAACACTCGATTCCTCGAGTTTTCCTTACTATTTTGCCGGTACATCATATACGGAGCTAAATCATGAATTAAGAGCAAAAGGAACAAAAAACAACCATAAAAAGATGAAGAAATGAAGAAGCCTGCAGAACTGCATAATTTGTTGCACTCACGGTCGTCACCAAGGTGTCACGACCGTGACACCCCAAAAGAAGCCATCACGACCGTGATCACATTGTCACGACCGTGACACTCAAAATGCACAGAACACGAGCGTGAAGACCTTGTCACGACCGTGACAAGGTAAAAAGTAGGTTATTGACTGAGACCACGTCAAAACGTTACGTGAAGAAGTTTTTGCCTATTTTTTAGCCACGTTCCTATATTTCCTCCACTGCTTCAGCAAGACCCAATACAACAAGTCCAAATTTCAAGCCCATTAATTGTTCTATAAATAGCTTAAGTTTTATGAAGAAATGACAGAGCATTTTTTCTATCAATTTCCTGCGGAAGCTCTGCCGATTTATTTTACGACCCTTTTTATTTCAGCATTATTTTCAGTTTTCATTCTTATTGTATGCAACCCAAACATATAACAATTTCCAACATCAAGAAATTGTTATACATTTACTTGTTTCTAAACCATCAGAATTTGCTTTATTTTCGATTTCCGCCAATTACTCCAAGCTTTCCGGTCTGTGGAAGAAGGAGTCTGCTATAATATTGTTAACCAGGTTTTTATTATATTGCAAATTTAATATTTATGTCATTTATTTATTTTTCTGCCATGAATATTTTGCTTATTGTTTTTCTGTCTCTGTCTGGTTCAACAAAAATGAGTAGCTAATTACCTTAGGGCGGTATGTAGTTAAAACAAACTTAATCGGTAAAAATTAATCATAGGCTTAAAATATTTAATAACTTAACATTCTGGCTGATACTTTTTAATTAAAATCGACCTTTTCGTTACGAGAGTAAGAAAAAAGTATTAGGTTAGGTCAAGACCACGAGAGTGTGCGATTTTAACCAGATAGCTAAAGTTAGGCATTTAAATTAAACACAGCGAGAGCGCTTTAAAATAAATTAGAATTACTAAGTTTCCAAAAATTATCTCTAAACACTTATGGGCTAGCGAGAGCAGGCATAGGGCTTTAGGGGTAAGATCTGAGATAAGACCACGAGAGTGTGAGTTGAGGGTATTTAAACTGGTAACCTCTACCGAATAGTTTAAGTAAACACCTTTATAAGCCTAGGTTAGTTTGACCCACCTAAGTTAGTATAATTACATACCGACCGCCTTAGTATTATTTTATTAAAACTAAAATTTAATTCCGCCTTTAATCTTTAAAAAAACAACAAAAAATCGTGACAACCCTTCACCTTAGCTAAACTAGAAGTCCATCTAGCACTAAGTAACCATAGAGTCCCTGTGGATCGATAATCTTAAATATTACTTCGATAGGCTGTGCACTTGCAGTTAAGATACCGCTAGACACATAATTAGACACGTCTTTAGCCCATCAGCAACGACATGAAAATCCCTTTTTGGTTCACTCGATGGTGTAGCGAAATTCCTTCAGTAGTATCTTTTCCTATTGTGTTTTTTGTTTGCAGCATCAAGAACACTTTATTGGAGGATATGGGTAAGTGGATTGAGGTATTTTGGTCGTGGAATATCCAGGGAATTATTCAACCAAGACAACTTAGATTCAAGCCGAATTGGACAGTTTGTTGCTATTATTGGGAGGAATTAATCCGGTTTTAGGCAAGGAGGATGATGTATGGTGGAAAGAAAATGAGAGTGAAATTTTTAGAACCAAAGATGTTTATAGAATTTTAGTCAATGCATATGAGATCAATCCACTACTGGAGGCTATGAATAAATCATTTTCTTGGTTTTGGAATAAAATAGTACCACCAAGAATTAAACTTTTTGGTTTGAGGCTTTTTTGGAATAGGTTGCCTACAAAAGTGCTTATATGTAGAAGAGGTGTTTTGGTGGATACAAAGTGAAGTTTTTATGGTTTGGCTAGGGAGGATGCCTTACATCTCCTTTTCTTATGTATTATATCTAGACAAGTTTGGAAAATCATAGGTAATTGGTGTGGAAATTCAGGTGGTTTTAATGGGGAAGTGCTTAATTTTTTGTTGAGGTGGAGTGGAAGTGGTGTGGGTAACGTTCATAATTTTGTTAGTGGTGCGATTTGGTTGGCGATGATGTGGTTCATTTGGAAGGATAGGGATAATAGTGTTTTCAGATTAAATCCAGTGAATGTCAATAATATTTGTTGGAGTTTTAAATTTTTTGTTTGGAAATGGAGTTGTACTTAAGAGATTTCTTATTCTAACTCTTTTTTTTATGTATTTTGTATGAACCCTTTTATAAGGAAGTAATGTTGGTAGGAAATTTCTTTATTATAGTGGGTTAGAATATCTCTTGTATTATATTATTATATCATTTGCCTTTTGAAAAAAAACATGATTTAGTTTATCATGCATGTATGATTCTCCTCATGTTTTTCATTTCTCTAATATGAAAATATTAAATATATTTTGTCTTAGAAATTATATATTTTTTATTCTAATTACAAATCACATGACGAAAGGGATGAGGATATTTCACCTCATAAAAATGTAAGTTTGGAATTTTGTTAAAGAGAAAAACATTTCAATATTACCTTAATTGATAAATTTAAGATAGTAAAATAATATATGAAATAAACACGTAATACACACAGTTACTAATTGCAAGCAATTAAAAAGTTAGTTAATGATTTCAATTCGGTTGATGTTTGCACGCAATTAAAAAATTTAGTTAGTGATGTTAAGAAATGTGGTTGGGCCAAACTCAACCCTATAAAACCAGTTGGTAAGGTGAGGAGTGCAACTCTATTTAAACCATTTGTGAGTTCTATATTTAGCCAATGTGGGACTTGGATTTTTCCTAATACATCCCCTCACGCCCAACATTATTGGACTTGGTGCATGGATATAAACAGTGGGTGGCCTGAATTATCGATATATGGGACTTGGTTTTTCCAATACACCCCTTGCGTCTAGCATAGTTTTTGGGCTTGGTGAGCATATTAAATGGTGGGTGGCCCGGATCAATAGGCTATTGATACCATGTTAAGAAATGTGGTTGTGCCTAACTCAACCCTACAAAACTGGTTGGTAAGGCGAGGAGTGTCACTCTATTTAAACCCTTTACGAGTTTTATATTTAGCCAATGTGGGACTTCGATTTTTGCCAATAAGTGATTTCAAAGAAATGAATTTTGGTTGTTAATAAATAGTTAGTTAATATTATATAATATTTATATAGAGCGTGTATTTATTTATTTTTTAATATATTTCTAACTAACTGAATATATTTGTTTTAATATGAAGCATAAAGTATAATGTAACACCCTGTATAATTTATGCCTAGAATCATATCATACAAGAGTTATTATTTGGTACTGACACCATTATAAGAGTCTATTGGCATAATTTACATACCTGTCCATTTCTAAAATAATAAAACAAACTATTGTACAAGATATGGAAAGTGCCAAGACAATAAAATCTAATATATGTATACAATATCCTTCATTTTACACAATACACAACAGAAGATCACAAACTAAGCTTCTCTTAAAACATCCAAGTAAAGCTCCACTTGAAAATCATACATGAAAACAAAACCTAAGAAACAACAACAATAATAGGGTGAGATAATAATCTTAGTGAGCTCCTCTATCTTATAGGTTCACTCGACTTTACGAGGTTCTAATCAATTATATCTTAAGTCAAAAGGGAAAGGAATAAAACTTGAGTTCATACAGTTCGCAATGCATGGAAGCATGTCTCTTGAGTTCATCAACTCAAACAATCACTAATCGAAAACCACATCAAGGAACCTTTCTCCGGTCAACCCTATGTTTAGAGTTATCAAAATGGGTCATAAATCCTTGTATTTACTTGACATACGAAATGGATTTGGATCCAAGGGAAACATAGTCCACATGAATTGTCACTTCTCATGGGTCGTACCCCATCACAAGTCTATTTACCCGTAAGATCCATTCATACACACAGGAATCAAATCTATCAAGTTATAGTGCGTACATCCTAGAGGAGCTCTTTCTATATAAGCTTTAACTCTTGGAATAACGCATCTTAATAGATTGTTTTTGACTACATGATAAAGCATAACATGACTTCGAATGAATTCTGATTCTAAGGGACATATAATCGACCTTCATCACTTCTTATAGGCCTCCCACCATCACAAGTTTCTTTACTTGTAGGCTTCATTCACTTATGTAATCACTAAGGGTATCATTATTTTATTCGACAACCACTAGGCATCACTGTAACACGGTGGGAGAACTGACTTGGTCGTTTTTATTTACAAAAACTATGTTGCGGATAGCAAGAGTCGCCACCGACTTTTATTTTACCCAATAAAGAAAGGTATAAAAGAACAGGAAAGACCTTTGAAAAAGATTTGAGTTCGGGGGGTAAGTTATACAAAGGGAAGGTGTTAGCACCCTTTGTATCCATGGTTATCCACGGGCTCTTAACTGCTTAGTTCACTTTACTTTTGTTTGAAAAATAGTGTAGTGTGTGATTAGAAAAATATTTCAGAAGTCTTTAACTTTGTAATGATCCTTGTATGGATATGTACAAAGTTTTTAGTTTGAAAATATTTGAAAGTGTGAGGTGTGGAAAGTATTTTGAAAAAGGAGTGAGCAAGCACTTAAGAACTACTTACCCTAAGTTTGTAAGGTCTTTTTTGTTATTTCTTTCCTTTAAGGGTAAGACTATCCTTACTATTAGTAAGTAAGTAGTCTTTACCTTGGATGTTTAAAGGGACGGGCGTAGGGTCATCGTATGGTCATAGAAGGCAACCTTGTAGGGGTATCTTAGTGATTCGAAGGGACGGTCATCATTTTCGTAGGGTCAACGAGGGACCAGATCATTTGTTCGTAGGCAACTCGAAGGGACTATGATCTTTTATTCGAAAGGACTTGATGATTTTTATTCGTAGGCAACTTTACTAAGATACCCTCCCTATGATGTAATAGTCTAGGACCTTTATTTTCTACAAAAATATAAACTGCATGGTTAGTAAACCTAGGGTGTGAAAAGACTTGTATGTTAAATTCATTGGACCTAGCCCACTAAATTCAAAAGATAAATATCTGAAATTAATATTCACACACGTACATTTGTCTTTAGGGGATTTCAGAAAATAAAGTGCAGAAAATTAAACCTAATTAACTATTACAGATCAAGAGCAATTACATAATTAGAAAAGCGAGAAAGAATAAAGTTACATAAGATCATACATCCGATACAATTTCTCTAAAAAAATTATAAGAAAGTAAGTAAAGAAAATAAATTTAGGTTAAGAAAAATTAATCGTTTTTTAAGGTTGTGTAAGAAAATTAGGGTTAGAAAAATCGGAATTTAATTTAAAATCAATTAAACCCTAATTACTAATTTAATTATAAATTTATTTACAAAATTAATGAAAATAAGCTAAAAACTAAATTTTTATTTATAAGAAAAAATATTATTTGAAATAAATGATTAATAGTTTTATGAAATTACTTAAAAGTTAAAATAGTTAATTAAGCTAATTAATTAATTAATTAATTATAATTATAATATTAATTATGAAAATATAAGAAAACAAAAAGAAAAAACAAAGAAAATAGGTCAGCAAAAAGAACGGGGAAGCCTGGATTCGAACCCAGGTTCCTGGCCTCACACGTGCGCCCTTCAATCCACTGGGCCATTTGCTTCTGCGCTGCAAATACACGAACAAGAATTATTATAAAATATAACAAATTTTCAAATATAGAAAGCGTGCCACAACTCATCTTCTCCACTTGTCCGTCTGCTTTGGCTATAGCTACGCTTTATCTGTAGCAAAAGGTTTTAGTGACGATTTTCGTCCGTCACTAAAGGACCTGTAAATCAAAAACTCAAAACGCATCAAATAAATACATTCTAATGGTTTGTTTCTATCATAAATCGTCCAATGAACTCATTGAAACCCTCAATTGATCCTGAAAATGTGTTTAATGAATGTTCCTAAATTCGAACCTTAAAACCCTAATAATGGCGAATTGCCATACCTGCACAAGAAATTCAATTAACCAGCCCATAAACATTTTATACATCATCCCAAACAATATTGTACGATCAAATTGAAGTTTAAACACATATATAATCAAAATCGAAATTCAAGAAAATAAGAAAACAACGCAAACGGTTTGTTCGATTGGGCATGATTTTGATGATGATGATGATGATTGTTATATGTTCAGAGTGCCTCAAGGAACATAATGAATCTTTAAAACCTTTGAAAAGTTGCTGGAATAATGAAACTGAATATGAGTTTTTCTTGAAATTTTTGAAATTTGAATGGGGTTGATGAGCTCAAAAAATTCGTCCATTACCTTGTATTCTTGTTGTGTACTTATAGATGAATGAAATTAGGTTAGAATTTTGGGCTTTGTGGATGGATTTTGGATTACTTGAGAGTGAAGAAAGAGACCTTCTATTTTGGTCAAAAATTGATATTAAATCATACTCTTTTGGTTTTGCACGAAATTGGATCCTTATAATGATCATAAACATAAAATATTTGATCCTAAAATAGTCCTAAGATCAAATATTTGATTTTCCAATATTTATTTTAATTAAAATTAAATTTAAATAAAATAAATCCAATATAATATAAAATAAATATATAAAATCAGATATTATAATCTATGGGTCGTGAATGATCTTATAATTGAGTTTGGGTTAGAAAAATATGGGCCCATTTGGAAGAAACTTGAGTTTTGGCCATTATTTGTTTCATACACCTCCTCAAAATTTCCCAACTTCAATAATGCATAACTCTCTCAACTTTTATACCATGTATGTGTTCTAAGACTTTTTAGAAAGCTTAGAGTGTCCTCTAACTACTCCTTTTAGTCCCATGTCCATTTGATCTTTCATGTTCAAGTTATGAGCTTTTGAAAACATTTGACTTTTAAAAGGACCTGTAATGTCTTGGCTCATATATCTTAAATGAAGCATTTTTTGCCTTGGCTTGTGAGACACAAAGTTGTAGGGAATTAAACTTCCTTCAAAATGAGTTTTGGATGGGAAATTTTAATGAAGCATGTGAAAGTTAGGGCTGGTCAAAGTACAACTGACTTTTCCTACAAAAACCCTAATTTAGTTACTTCTAGTTCTTGATGAATCTGAGGTTTCCTTGATGAATCATGATTAAAACTTGATAAAATGATTAATTTCAACTCATAATATTGATTTTGACCAAAAATATTGAAGTTTGACTGTATGTTGACCACAATTGACTTTTTGACCAAGTTAACTGATTTTTGATATTCTGAGCATCTGACTGGCCAAACTTGTAGGGAAAGCCTTGAAACTTGACATGAGGACTCTCTAAAGTATGTGGGACACCATGAAGTCCACTTGAGGCTTTGGAAGTCCAATTTACCTTGGGAAAATCAAAACCCTAATTTAAGATCCATTGCTTATGAGGAGGCTTTGTCTGATGAAACCTTGAATCCCTTTGGGCAATTGAGGATCTTGTGACTATTAGGAGACCTCTTGAGGTATATTGTCTTGAATATATGAGGGAAAATTTTGGGGTACAACAATCACATTCACATTAACCATAAACAACACAAACCATACATGTTCCATATAAAACTCTCCTCACAACTAAGCAACTACTGGCCAATGATACATACCTAGGCATCATTGCACAAGAATTGTCATCTTTATTATTCATCATGATATCAACATATTACTAATTCATTCCATTAATGAATATCAAGGGTTTCCTCACCATTCTTATACTCTTTTAAACATGTTATCACACAATCAAAATACCCAAGTATACATATACATTACACATAAGGTACATATATTAACATAATTTATTCAAGCATAAATAATGCACACAAGACATATAATCATAATTTCCTCCACCAACATTCTTGGTAAAAACATTATCACAACATAGGTAGGTATTTTGAACACAAAGGTCCCAAACCAAATATCAAACCATTCACATGGTGCTCACCACAACACTAAGTGTCCTTCAGTTTTCACATTTTATCCTACATTCACTCAAATCAATATTATTCAATCAAGTCAAATCAATAACATTCTAACGCTTCTGACCACGCCTCAATCCGAGTTATGGTTCAAAAGTTATAAAGGTAACAAGAAAAGGGAAACCACAAGTCTGTCATGGTCATTATGCAATGGGAAGGCGAGGTTTTTCACTTTGAGTTCGATGTGCAAACTCTGGGAGAGGAAGAGGCAGAAATAATTTGCCTCAGCGGTCGATGTACGAGCTCTGGGCGAGGGCTTTCCTATAGCTCTCCTACAGCTCGTTGTGCGAGCTCTGCGAAATGCAGATTCTGCAAAACACGATAGGAGAGAAATCTATAGACAAAACCCCAAATCATATGCTCATATAACACTTAAAACACCCAAAAGTCATGCTACAACATCATCAAACATGAATCCATCAATTACAACATGAAATACCACATTCATTCTTCCACACAAAACCTAACCCACCAATTCTTTTCATATATTTCCCCTAAAGGGCTACACTATCAAATGGAACTCACCTTGATGAAGAAACTTGATGATGGATATGAATGATGATGAAATTCTTCTTCTACTTCTTCTTATTCTTCCAAGAGCTATTCTTATTTCTCTCTTTCTTTCCCCTTCCTCTTTTCTTACCAACTTTCCTCTTTCTTTTAGTATCTTTTCTTCTTTCTCATTCACCACATATATAATAAACATATTATATAATATTATACAATGGTATAAAATATCTCCAACTAATATTTCATCATCTAACACCAATTGACCAAATATTAGAGTTACCCAAAAGCCTCTCTGATGTTAATTAACATTAGTCTGTCTCTTTTATTATTAATTGATCTCTTCAGAGTTTACTAGTTACTCTATCGGTCCCAATTGATAACATTTAGAGCACTTAGGAACTTCAATTTCCAATTAACAAAATATAGATTACATAGGAAAGCAGTTGATCTCAACTGATATCCAATTGAGCATTTAAGAGAATATAGGGTATTACACGATTATTGCATTTGCTTGTTGTATTCATGCATCATTTATATCAGAGATAGGTGACGAATCTGACTATGTTTTAGAAGCAACCAATCGACTGGGCTTAATCCATCTGAATTTGTTATCACTATCCAATTGCCTAGTAGATGTGGCAGATGACATGTCCCATCACTATTGACTAGAGGAAAAGGTCAACAGGGATAACCATTTTCTCTGTAATTTGGGGAAAGGTAACTCTTGTCCTCTCCGCGTCTCCAATAAAAGAGTTGTAGCAACCACTCTCTAGCCTAGGTCCAAGAAATTCTTATAAATACATTAGCGTTAGGGATGAGAAAGTGATTAAATTATTTCACCCAAAAAACACATATAAATAGCTTCTTATAACTTTGCGTGAGTACAACCCTCAACACCATCAATAACCCAAAACTTCACAAACATTCCCTTAAACACATGACTACCATCATTGTAATTTTTTAACAAGTACATTTCTTGTTCCTCTTCCTTAATATAATGTATTTCTCTTTAAGACTTTTTATTGTCTCATTCACACACACACACACACACACACACACACACACATATATATATATATATATATATATATATATATATATATATATATATATATATATATATATATATATATATATATATATATATAAGAAAACAAATAGAAAGAAGTGATTGATCTGCAACATCGGTTTACAAATTGTAATGATACTTGCAAGGATCTTCCAAGAAATAAATCCAGATCTGCTATCAACAATCTCCCTTATGAAGCCTTAGCTGAATTCGAAAAAACAATCAAATTCATCCTATATAGATGTTGCTTCGTATATTCTCAAAGTTATGGTTCTAAATCCTACACATGGCCGAAGAATCCATTACAACAAATAACGTTTTTCATGACAAAGCTTTCACCTCGAACAATAGAAAATTGAGGTATAAATCCAAGGCGCGTTATTATTATTTTTTTAAGAAAAAACATAAATTACCTCAGTTTTTAAAATAAATGAGGTGAAAAACAACACAATACAAGCTTCGATTCCCAGTGATCACAATTTATGATTTTATTTATTTATAAGTGTAAGTAAATTATTCTAACCCTTTAGTTTTCAATTTAACCAAGGTATAAAATAATAAGATTTTACTATAAAAGCACTCGTTAAACATATTTTACCCTAATTCTTACTTATATGAAGCCACCTAAAACTCGAAAGCATCATTCTTTGAGATGGATTGAAAGAAAAAGAAAATTCAATCAAAACATTTTCTGCCCTTGTAATATATCTCACATAATGGTGTTAATATTGTCGTTGTTGTATATTTTGGAGTAGTCCTCAGTTAAAATGGCTACTCTGTTGATAGATTTCAAGTGTAGAAAATAATTATTGCTTCAAGTTACCTAAACAAATGAGCTTAAGCAACAATGAAGTGAACTCAACCTTTGAAAAGAGCTCAATTGATAGATTCCAAGTTCAGAAAATCATTCTTGCTTCAAGTTAAATAAATAATGGAGCTTAACCAACAAAGAACGGATCTAGCTCAACCTTTGAAGAGTACTTTGTTGATAGATTGCAAGTGCAAAAAACCATTATAGTTTCAAAAAAAAAACTTTATTAGTGGGTATGCAACAAAATTTGGATATCACTGAAGATTTGTTGTAAACAATATTTTTTAATATTCTGTGTAAACAATGTATTTTAAAAATAAATAAATAAAATAGTCACCTTGATTTACTTTAAAACCGAGGTAATAAATAATATATTTTCTTTAAAACCGAGGTAATAGTAATCATATTTTACTATAAAAGCATCCGTTAAACAAATTTTACCCTAATACTAAATTATATCATGTAGCCACCCAAAGAGAGGAAATATACACAACCGTCCATTTTTATTATGAGTTGCTACTACATATTTTACAATGTATTTTTAATATTATCTATAAACAATGTAATTAAAAAAAAGCTTATCCACCTCGGTTTTCTTCTTGTTCGAGGGGATAATTAAGCTTTTTTTACTATTCGTCCTTAAACACATCTTTGTCATCCATTTAATGTCTATCAATGCCCAAGAATCTGCCATTAGTAATCCACATGAAACCTAAGGGACATCCGTTATAAAATCATGCTTAATATTGAGAATCTAATCTAAATGAAATATGAAGCGCTTGAAACATAAAGACTTTCGGAAAAGTTTTCTAAGATGGATTGCAAGAGGAGAAAATTACTTGGGTTTAAGGTTTGTTTTCTTAAATATTTATTTCAGCAGAAAATCATATATTTGAATATTGATTTTATTTATCTAACATCTTTTTTACTTCAGAATCAAATGCATGTAAGATCCGAAGGGACAAACCTTGCACCAACATTTGATATTCCCTAATATTCAATAATTCGAAGATCTAAAATTTAGATCTTCTGGGAATTTTATTTTTACCTCGTTCTCTTGGGAATTTGACATTTATTTTAAACAATGTAATATTCTATGTAAACAATGTAATATTCTGTGTAAACAATGTAACAATTTTTTTTTAAAAAAGAAATTTTCTAACCCTTGGTTTTCAAGATAATCCGAGATGAAATATACACTAGTTTTGAAAAAATAAATGTGTTGATGTTGGAGTTCGAACCCATGTTCAATTAACTTTACCTCTCGGATTTAATAACACTGAGGTGATAAGTCGCGAGCTATCATGTTTCCCTTCATTACCTCGCTTCTATAGCCGAGGTATTATGCATTTCAAGTCCAAGGTAATAAGCGTTTTTTGTAGTAATGATCCCGAAGTTATAATTGATGAGACATGGTTTTTAAAATTTGGATTTCTATAGGCAATCACAGGTTAGCACATGCGATTTTGATGTCTATTACTAAACCAATTTATTGATAAACTGTTACTATTATAAAGGATTAATAAAGGTTGAGTGGCTGAGTTTTCAGTACCATTTATGTTGTATATTTCCATATTTTCATGGCTAATTTTATGATGATTTTGATATTTGTTTTTAAAACTTTATCTAAAAACAACTTTATGATGCAATGATATGTTGAAATTAAATCATTTTATTAAGCATATATACATGTTCAACGTATTATGTTATATACTTTAGTGCGGAATAGAATATATAATACAAACATGTATATAATTACTAGATCTACGACATGTTAGTATATGAGAGAGGAGATTGCACGAATACCTGAATCTATTGAGAAAGATTTTGTTGACGATAATCCTGAAAGTTAGAAAGTGTAGAGACGAGACACGTGACTGACACTTGTTGGCTTGTGGATCTTCCTCAACCGGTACTCCTAATGTCTTGAACACTTTTCAGATGGGGAGAAGAGGTAAATTGCTTGTGTACGGTATATTGGGGACCATGGCCTATATATAGTGTGATGGCTGTAACACCCCAAATTTTCCCTCTTATTTTTAAGCATCATCATCATATCATAATCATCATAAGCATGTCATATCCTTAGCATTTTTGCATAGAAAAACAAGGCATAACATTCTCATGTTCTAGCATTGGGCATATGATCAACTATTGGTGTATTTGAGGCATTACAAGCTATATCAAGAGGCCAAGTAGACTTGTCCAAGTCCCATGAAGAGTCTACATGACATTCACAAGTTCAAGATCCTTTACAAGAGCCCATAAGGTTTGAAGGTCATCATGGAATCCAAGCTAGGGCAAGCTCCTACACAATGGTTCCCAAATTAGGGTTTCACTTTCAAGCAGGAATTCTTTGTGACTTTGGCCATTTCATGTGGGCAAAGTCTTTCATATGATAAGAGGTTCCTATGGATGAAATTTGGTGAGAAAATTCCTTGTGGAAGGCAGTTATTTCATCAGTTGCTTGCATGAGAAGAAATTGGTCAACTGTGCAATTTAAAAGTCAACTGTGAGAATTCAAGGGGTCCACTCCCATTTTTCAAGTCAAGGGATGTCCTTAAGACCTTAGAAGAGGTTTGGCAAAGTCAAAGATCAAGAATCAAGGGGTTTTGAAGAACTTTCCATTTTTGGCATGTGGCTTGTATTGAAACTTTCCATTTTTGGCAACTTTTGACCTAATTTTCAAAGCCTTCTTTCATAAGGAAGATGATCTCAAATGAATTTGCATTAAACATCAAAGTTGTAGGGTATGTTCTCCCATTTTCAAAAAGTACAAGTACATCTTCATAGCCTTCATGGATCAAAAGATATGGCCAATCGAAATTCATCTTTTTTTAGGGTTTTTCCACATTTTCAAGTTTCTACTTTTTGCAAAAGGGCTTGTAATGTTTTTTCAAATTCTTTCACCTCTTCGAAACTCTTCATCCATAGAGTTTCAGTGATATTTCTTTCCATATTCTTGTTCAGTGAGCTCTAAGGAACACAAATCCATCATTTGTTTGGCTTGAAAGCAAGGATTTCACAAGGTTAAAATCAGTGCAAGTTGATTCGAATTTCAAGATCTAGCCATTCTCAAGACTCTAATTTCATTTATTTGGCAATTAGAGTTCATTTGGAGTGGATCTGCAGCTTCTCCTTGGATTTCTGAAGGTGTTTCCAGGTCTGCATAACTTCAGGTACCTTCAAATTTCATCATCTTAGATCTTGTTTTTTTGGTGTGCATTGTGATCTGCGTGTTCCCCTGAGTCTGGTGATATGTTTGGTTTTTGAAATGATGTTGAAATAAGGCCAAACTAAGGATCTGAAAGTTTTAGATCCAAACTTATCTTCTTCGATTTGGTTTGTGTGTGTTAGATTAATGCTTTTTGATGCTGAATTTGATTTCTATGTGGTTTAAGGATCATTTTGATTGCTGGATCATGGAGTTTGGTGGCGTTTTGATGTTCTGCAAGTTTTGGTTGGCCGGAGAAGATGACCGGTGCTTCTCCGCCCGGTAGGGTTTATAATTAGGGTTTTAGATCTCCAATTTTGATCCTGGCTGTTGGATCCAGATTAATTAGTTTAATTATATTTTATTATTTTAATTAATCAGGTTTATATTAATTTTAAAACAGGACCATTAGCTTTCATTTAATTAGTAAGTTTAAATGTGGTGCGTTGGATCTGAATACTTCCAAGTCTTGCTGACTTCACACACAAACCCTTGGATCTGATTACTTCTTTCCACAGCCTTTGGATCTGCGTACTTTTGTGTTTTTGTTTGACTGAGTGCCTTTTGGGCCTTCCTTGCTGTTCGCACCCCCTCCCTTTCTCAGCCCATCCTAATTGAACTAAATCCCCTGCTATATGCACCCCTGGCCCATTTCTTTCATTTTTTTATTTTTATTTTATTTCAGTTTGCTTTTCAATTAATTAAAATAGTTAATGGTTCTTAAAAATTCCAAATTAATTCATGACTAATCCTTTTAATTTTCTTTAATTTTTGATATTTTTATTTTTCATTTATTTTCATTTTCCACGTAGGAATTAATTTCTTCTTTTATTAATTCTTTTTAATTCATTTTAAACACATGTTGACTTGTAGAATTTATATCTTGAGCATCAATTTGATTTTTGGGTTGGTTCTTTTTGCATTTGATTCATATTGAGATTTAGTTTATTGGTGATTTTTCTTCTGATTTTTAGAAATTTGCTTGATTATTTTTGATCTTTAACTTGTGTGTGAAGTTTCATAACCCTAATCCATGTTTAGGCATCCATTTGATCTACTTAGCTTCTGATTTTGATCCTATTCTTTTGGCATGTTAATATTAGATGTTTGAAGATCCTTTATGCTAATTTGTGGAATTTTTGGATGAATTCTTGATTTAATATGAATTTTATTGTTTGCTTCTCTCTTGTTGCATCCTTTTTGGTCATATGCTTAGTCCTTAGGCTAGGAGGGCACTTGTGCCAACTCCCTTAGGTTGTTTAGAGCCCTTTTAGGATGGGGATATCCCCCTGGTCTGGGATTGATGTTTGTGATTTGAGGAGTTTTGTGTCTTTGGAGTTCATTCACTTATGTACATGTTCACTTCACTTCTTATGCTTATATGTTTCTCATGTTGGTAATGTTTAAGTTTGTATGCTTCTTCTCTTAATCTCTTGAGATGCTTAGGCATATTCTTGGCATGTTAGGGTTCTGGTATTGAAGTAGAGGGTGTTTGTTTACTTAGTTTGCTTTGTGTTATCTCATAATTGTTTTGTTTTGTCATGGTGATTTGTAATGCTTTATGTTGAACTGCTTGATCCACTTCTCATTTTGTGTTGTGTGTTTGATCTTGACACTTGTGATTGAAGTTTCAATTCTGGTTGTGGTGTCTTGGCTTGATCTTATGCCCATCTTGTATTTCATTTGGTCTTATTTGCTTTTGTCATGTTACCTGTTTATGCTTTTAACTATTTCAGGGGCTTTGGTAAGTGAGAGGCACATCTCCAATTCTTTTCTCTTCTCTTTTCATGATGCTTTCTTATTTGTGTTTGGTGGGCTTAGGCCATCCTTTCCATCTTATTCCCTTCTTATTTCTCCTCCTTCTTTCCTTGTCTCTCTCTTCTTAGGATATCAAACCACACTAACCTTATGAATCCTTTGCATGTTAACATTAGGATTTGTTAGTCCCCCATTAGATTGTTACCTTTAAGATCTTTGGTTCTTTTCTCTTCTCATCTCAAACAAAAACCATAAAAAGAATTTAATAAGGATTGAAGTGGTCTCCTGTGCAATAGCCTTATTCCATGAAGCACTTGTAGTTTTCCCATCTTGGGATAGTACAAGCTTGTCTATCATGATGCACAAGTCTGATCATGAGACCATCTTCATCAAGAAAATCATAAAACACACTTCTTCATTTTAATTACAAAAAAACACTTAATAAATTCAATGAGTTAGTGAGCCTAGGCCCTAATCTCTGGAATCAAGTTTTGGGGATCTTCTCCTTACTTGAGTGTGCTTGTTCTATTATTCCATCTTGGAATGCAGTAACAAGTACGCATTCCATGGAAAAGAGCTTGGGTTCACTTCCTTGTGCCACACTCATAAAAACTCATAAGAAACACAAACAAACAATGAACGTCTCTCCTTCGGGAATTCTTTTCTCATCTCCTTCGCTCCGTCCGCGAACTTGCTCCTATTTGTCACTTTGCAAGACGGTAATGCACTCGTCGTCCGAGCCTGCAACACCTGAGCATTGACATAGGCAGTTCAAGCCTTAAGACACAAGCAATATTTTCCACACCTAGTTAGGGGAACTACGGCGACTCTGATCCTCATTGTCCAGATGAGGTACGTAGGCAGCGGGGTAGGGCCCGTTCGAGCACAATCTTTATTTTCCCTATATTTTACCTTTTCCTATCTTTTTCAGTTTCCTTCTCTTTTCTTTTATCCAGTTCAGTTCATTTTCTTTGCAGCAGCTTTCATTTTTTTTCACCCTTTGAAACAGATTTCTTTGCAAGCGTGGATCCCGTCGGGTACGACAGACAATCTGGGTGCTAATACCTTCCCAGGTCGTAACCGACTCCCGAACTCAGTCTCTTTGGTTCGCAGGACCTGTGTCCTTCCTTTTCTTTTCTTCGGTTTGTGCAGCATTACCATTCCCGTTCCTTCGGGATAAAAATGCCTGGCTGGCGACTCTACCTCTTTCCGCGCCACTTTTGTGTTTGTACCAGGATGGAAATCCAGGGAGCGACAATGGCCAATTAGGGTTCCCATTATTCCCAAATGGGCCATCCTGACATCCCCTCATATTTGAGCCCATATCCAATTAATTAATTAATTAATTACTAAATAGAAATCTAATTAGCCTTTTAAATTTTGTTGACCACTTAATCAATTAAAGCTCTTATTTTAATAAATAGCTAATATAATTAAATATATATTCTGCCACATAATTATTGGAATAATATTAAATCCGTAAAATATTCCAACAATCTCCCACTTGACCAATATATCTTAATAATTATATCGTAATTCTTTAGGCGCGCATTTGAATGCTATTTATCTTTAGATTTCAACTTTACAATCTGGTCTACCTCATACATCAACAATGGGACCATCGCGGCTATCATCACTAACGTATAACATGACAGAACCCTGATGACCACCATATCAACGTACTTGATAACATAAATCAATATGGATGAGTGACATGAAAATTTCATGTAATGTGATCTCTGAATCATGCATATTTCCAATTGGTCCAACTGAATTCTTTATTGAGATCAAACTGAAGTTTGCAACTTCAATATTTGCACAAACGATACAGAAATGGTTATAACAATAATAACCTCATAAACTTTATTTCTACAGATAATCTTAACATAAAGTCTATATCAATATCAAAACAATATTATAAAACGTAAAGAATGAGTGACTCCCACTAATCTAGGACATCTTTAGTGACAACAATCATATCAAATACCTTATATGTCAAGTCTTTGATTAGTAAGTCATCTAACATACAATTTATATCTATATGGTATATCCTTCAACAACTTATAAGTCAATGAACTTTATAAAACAATTATTGAAACATTATCCAACAAACGTATGTCACAATATAGCCCGAGTTGTCTTTCAAAACCTTCTACTATATGAAACCAAGTGACATAAATACTTATACTTATTTCTTGAATTAGGATATCCATTATATATAGACATCCAAAAGAATCAGAGTCGAACATCCGGATGATCTCCAAATCATTCAATCTCTAATATGTGAGCACACATTCTTTTGTTCTCTATAACAATCCTTATGGTTATCTCATTTCAACAATTCAAATTTTGAATTTTTGTATCTACCATATGATCTCATTATATATACGCTTATTCCGGATGTATATATATAAGATTCACAAAAAATAAAATAAACGTATATTAAAAAAATATTTTCTAAATTTCCAGATTCTTTTATTTTGGATAATAATTGAGACTTAATAATCTCCCTTGATAACCGAGACATGCCCTAGTTTATTGTCTTTCATGTCAATTTTATTTTCAACTTTATTGATATATACATAAATCTTTTGTGAAAACCGGATGATACCTTGAGAATAATATCTAAGTATCTAAATACCTAATACAAAAGAGATGTGCCCAAGATCTTTCATCTCTAAACTTTTGTTAGATATTTCTTGGTTTCACGCAACAATCATATATCATTGCTGACTAAATAAAATAAATTCGACACATTAAACAAGGAACATTAACTTACTCCCACTGAACTTGTAAAACCCAATAATTTTTCATAATAGACATCTCAAAGTCAAACGAGACAATTACATTATGAAATATTGTGGTAACACTAATGAGACAATTTCATTAACTCATAAATGGATTTTATTTGACTGCAAACCATAAACTTTGTATCTATTGACACCTAATTTTCTCTCGTAGCACCATATTGTATTTCTTAATGTCGCCATTAAGAAACACTAACTTGATATCCATCTTACGAAACTCCAAAATTATAACAAGTAACAAGTGTCACACCTATCATAATAGAGTCTTTCAATCTTACCGAATTGAATTTCTCTTTTCTGTCAATTCATTATGACACTTGATGCTCTCGTTCTTGAGGATGTTGAGTTTGATCTTCAAAAATAACTTTCTTAATTTAATTGAGAGAAAGAACAATAATATCCTTATGTGGGTCGAAATTTATTATATAAATAACAACTATATGAATTGAGTTAAAAATCAATTCTTTCCCACTCAATTTTGTTCTTTGACCATATCTCCCCCAAACTCAATATTCTCAAGAAACATTATAATATATGTCTCAAAATATTCTTTAAATTGAGACTAAAGTTTATATTTATCACACTTTTCAACAATTATAAATCGTCACAAGTCATGACTGAATTAACTATAATAATATTTGAATTTAAAAGACAAATTGAATCCATCATTTAAAAATAAAAATTGAATCCATCATTTAAAAAAAAATCATATTAAAGCAAAAATTTATTCATTCACCAAATTGTCTTTTAAATACAAATTTAAACTTATAATGACAATCTTAAATAGTTAAAAAAATAAATAAAAAAATATATAAATCTTCATCAAATTTGTCCCCTTTAAATTGATGTATCTTTCAACATCATTGAACATTTGTCCGTTCAAATCATATTTTCTTATTATTCTTTATTTTCCCTTATCCTTTGAGGTATTTACAAAATGAGCATTATTTTATTTTCTCTTGCTTCATTTTTTCGTTATTGCACACTTTATGAAATTATTCTATTAAAAAATAATTTCTAACTTTAATAGTTATAAACTTAATTGTGCAAAGAGAATACCATATGCTAAATTATTTACAAAGTCACCTAATTGACGAAACTATAGCGCTTTAGCAAGATTAAATAGTTTCATAATATGTTTCTGATATTTTCTTTGCTTAATAATCTTAATGAAAAATCATCACTCCAACGAGAGTTTGTCTTTCGCTTTATTGCTTTAGAAGCATTAGAATTTAAGCAAAGATAATATGATAAAATTTATGTCATCTTAAATAACACATCTAATGTCTCTAGATTACAAAACTTTAAGATCATAGACCTGTGAAATTTTGAGTGTACTCACCTTTTAAACTTGAGTCTCACTTTAAAAATAGTAACTGTGAGAGAATTTGAGTTTCTCCATCCTTATGTAAGGTTTATATCCAAGAGCATAATGTTCATATTTTATTCCTAAAAGTTATAACTTTTGAGAATCAAAATATAACTTATTTTGCAAATACATAAACTATATTACTAGTTTATAGATTACCATAAAAAATGTACTCACAAAAAATACCAAGTGCATCATTCATGTCAAGTCTTTAGACAACAAAATCAATTGCTAGTGGTATTTTGTTATAATGATAAAACATTGACAATTAATATTGATAAACAATAAATTCTTACAATCGCCACATGTTTACCTTATATGTGTGGGTGCAATCAAATAAACACAAGATTTACACTCATACAACATCATTACTGATATGTGAATAAATTATTATATAAACATTCATTCATCTTTACTTATAAATTAAAATACTCAAACAAGATACTTAACACACCATTAATTCTCAATCTTTGATTGCAAGAATTAACTATAAACGATACTTTCACGCAATGATCAAACATCAGTAATAAGTCCGGTCTTTGACATCAATCATTATCCACATGGATAAAATTAATAATTACTACATATTTACCATCACAAGTATGCAATTGTCAGCCAAATTGTGTGTTCCTTTTGGCCGACCATAACAGCTCGCATGAACAATTACAGACTACATCTTTTGTAATTATGATTGAATCAAATTTACACAACAAAGATTACTTTTGCAACATGTTGTTTCAATCAACTCAACCAAAATTGCTCGACATTTTAATAAATTCAATGAAAGAGTCTTAAATTTACAAGGTACCACCCACAAATGTAGGTCGTATTTATTTAAGATGTCGTTTAATAATAATAATATTTCTTTAAAGTCCTTAGTGTGAGAATAAATTCCCAATAAAACATAATTTTTATGAATTTATACAAATTGCATAATTAAGAAAAATTGTATAAAACTTAATAACAATAAACTCAAATAACATAATCATGCTAAATGCATAACTTCAAATCAGATAAATATTAAATATTTATATATCCCAAATAAATGTCAAACAAATTCACATATACACCCAATAATTATTTAAATAAATCATTTTGAATCAACAAAACCAATTCTAAAATTCAAAGTATCCAAAGTTTAAAGAATCAAATCTCTAGTTTTACCTTATAATTTTGAGAGAGATTCAAAATATTCAAAATATTTCCACAAATAATATATAATAACTAAATATATATTAAACAAATTAGTATTTATCTTATCGCTCAAAAATCTAAATTCACATGCATATTTTATATGAATCAAATTGAAAGATAAAACATTGATTAAAAAAATCAAATAAAAAGATTTTATATTTTTTTCTTTCTATAATTCAAAACCAAGAATTAAACCACCAAAATAAGATTTAAATTTAATGTTTATCTTTCACAAATAATTGACATTAATATATATTTCTAAACATATTATCTATAGCTATAAATAAATTGTTGAGAATTAAAATTCTTTAAAGGAAAATAGATTTTAGGATTCTCAATCATCAATCATAATCATATAAGTGATTACAAATATATTTAACATAATATATATTAAATAACATATCTCCCAAAGAAAACCAAAATTTTCACAAATATTTTTCTACCAAAAAATATTCAAATTTTAATTTTCAAACAAATCTTTATTATATAGTTTCTATGTCAAATTCAAAAGTTTCCATTATCACAAATATAATTTTAAGAGTTATAACTTAAAATAGATCCTTACTATAATATTATGATTTTCAAATCACAATTATAATTTCAAATGTGATCACTAAAACAAATATCATTTAAATATATACTATAACCAAGTTTATTTTCAAGGATTCACGCAAAATATGGAAGATCCTAAATCCATATAAATCTTTTGAAAATAAATATAACACAAAAACCATAAACTTCAAGTAAGTGTAACAAAAAAAAAATACTGAAAAATTATCATTAAAACTTCATGCCTCTTAAAACACACACACACACACAAACTTCATGCCTATTAAAACACACACACATACACACACAAACTTCATGCCTCTTAAAACACACACACACACACACACACACACACACACACACACAAACTTCATGCCTCTTAAAACACACACACACACACACACACACACACACACACACACACATATATATATATATATATATATATATATATATATATATATATATATATATATATATATATATATATATATATATAAATCATGAATTTCAAATATATGTTTCATGATCCAAAATAAATATAAAAAAAATATTGATGTTTAGAGTATAAATATCAATAAACTAAACATGAAGACCTGCTTTGATACCACTTGGAATAAAATCATTTTATTAATCATATACACATGTTCAATGTATTATGTTATATACTTTAGTGAGGAATAGAATAGATAATAAAAACATGTATATAATTACTAGATCTACGACATGTTAGTATACGAGAGAGGAGATTGCAGGAATATCTGGATCTATTGAGAAATGTTTTGTTGACGGTAATCCTGAAAGTTAGAAAGTGTAGAGATGAGACAAATGACTAACACTTTTTGACTTATGGATCTTCCTCAATCGGTACTCCTAATGCCTTGAACACTCTTCAGATGGGGAGAAGAGGTAAATTGCTTGTATATAGTATATTGGGGACCATAGCCTATATATGGTGTGATGGTCAATTAGGGTTCCCATTATTCCCAAATATGGGCCATCACGACCTTCACTCATATTTGAGCCCATATCCAATTAATTAATTAATTACTAAATAGAAATCTAATTAGCCTTTTAAATTTATTTGACCACTTAATCAATTAAGACTCTTATTTTAATAAATAGCTAATATAATTAAATATATATTTGACCACATAATTATTGGAATAATATTAAATCCGTAAAATATTCCAACATGATATACATTATATATAACAAATATCAATATGTGGGGTCTTTCAGGTACAAGGTGATGAAGTCATTGTTGCCACCCCTATGGGAAGTACTAACTATTTTGCTTGAATAAATCTTGTTTTTTCAGTGTTGTATCCTGTGAATCTTTAATTATATATTTCATTTGGATGATTTTGATTATAAGCTTTGTATGAAAACAATATGAATATTGAAATTTCTTCTCTGCCGTGAGAACTTGTGTGTGCTTTGGGTTGTCTTGCAATTAAAGAGGTTTTATTGGTTATTGAATCTTTTGAAGAAAAAGTTTGCTGCCAAACAGATTGTTTCGGTCAAGGTATAATAGCTTAATATCTGATTGTAGTTAGTTGTTGCATACTTTTTGGTTGTATGTCGTAACATATCGTGGCGCATTGAATATGTGTGTGTTTGTAATATCATAATAGAGTAAAGGCAAATAAATAGAAGCTAGATTGTATCATTAACCACCTATGGAGATCGATTGCGGAGAGACAAACATGTGACATTGTGAATACTGATAAAATTATGGATCTGTTGACTAAGAGGCATAAAAATAAATTGATATTCATAATGCTTCTATCTGTCTTTTCAGATATTCCTCCATTTTTTCAATCAATACAATCAATATCTTCTTTGTATGTTTAATCATTTCCTTATAGAAATTGATACATCAAACGATCTGATTGATTGTTTTCAACTTGATACATCAAACAATCTGATTGATCATTTTGGTGAGAAAAAAACTTACTGAATTTTGGGGATAGATTATAAGGTTATGTTTGATGTAGCTCTGAAGATTGAAAACTCTTACATGACTGTAGTATCCACACACCCAAAAAAATGTAACTGATCATGCCATACCTATAATATTTTTCCAGTTTACACTTTTATACTTTTTCCCACATCCAAAATAATACTTGCATATATCTGTATATGTTTTATTTTATTTTATTTCATATAATTTTTATTTTTATCATCATTGGTCAGGTTCACAACTATTATCCACTTCCAAGAATTAATAATAATATCTAGGTGAGCTCAATCATATGTAATCTAGTTTCAACATTGTCTCGAGTAAATTCACTGTCATCATATGAGTCGTGATAGTGATAATGATAGATGCTCACTAATTTACATCAATTAAACACAAAAATTGCCATGGAGCAATAAAAAAGTGAAGTTGTGTCATCATATCATTCATTTCCTATCAATTACTAACTAATGAAGTATGTGTAGTCTAGACACATTTAGTTATTTCCATATGTTTTTCCATATAACTTTGATATTGACTTCTTTTATTTTCTTATTTTATATTAAACAATGTATTATACCTTGCACAAATGGAAGTTGGAATAGAAGATTCTCTGCATATTGAATTTGAGTATAAAAAAAGCAAGTAAGTTGAAAATTTTGATTGATAATTTGACTAGAGGTTTTTATCTTCTTTTTATGTCCCTTATATTACTAATAACTGGTATCCTATTGTGTTTCTACTTACAATGTGAAATATGAAATTTAAGCATTGCTTTATCTTGCTTGGTTATAATGTCCTATAAATGTCTTACCTTGACTTCATATTACTTATTACTTAGTTTTACTATAACCATGTAATGATCCTAGATAAGTCGGTAGGTATGTGCACCAATGATATTTTTGTCAAACTCTAATACATGTTATATATATATATATATATATATATATATATATATATATATATATATATATATGAATAGAATATTGTTCTCATCAAATTATTTATATTTTATAAGTGAAAGGACAAGAGACTTGTATATACTTATGGTGAATTTCAATTTTTCATGTTTTCTTATTACTTGATAGAATCAAGATAAAAAAACATGGATCTTGAGATTAGACACCGAGAATCCACTGGATTACGACCAAAACCCATGTGGAGATAAAAACATAGGCTAAATTCAAGTTAATGGATGGTACTCCTGTTAGAGGTAGTTAAACTTGAAATTTTACAAGTAAATAAAGTAAAATAGAAAGTTTAAGCTACCATTCAAATTTTCAAGAAAAGAAAATTAGTCAATGCTAACTTCTTTTATTTTTAACCCTCTGATTGTCGGAGCAAAGAGGACCTGATAATCTAAAGTTTGTTCGAGAGGTATGTAATTCCAGTCAGTGAGGATATAGTATCTTTCTTGTGATAGTGGCCAAGGATTTCTCCAGCCAGAAATCAAAATTAGATACTATCACAGTGAGAATCGGAGACCAAGTTATTAGTTAACTTGACTCGCAAAACAAAGATGTCACCACCGAACTTTAATTTATCCAAGGAAAGGGGAAATATCAAATAACCCAAAATATGTATGCAAAGCTAAAGATAAGACTAAAGGCTAAACAAATAAGAGATCAAACGTATGGAGGTTGGTTATACTAAGGGAAGGTACTAACATCCTAAGCATCTGTAGTACTCTACGAGAACCTCTTGAAATATTTATGTTTTTTGCTAAAGTTGTTTGTTATTGATTGAGAGTGAGTGTGAGAAGTGTTTTTTTATTGTCTTGTGAAGAAGAGAGTTTGAATTTAAATTATGGGGAAAAGATTGAAAAGAAAAAGGTAGCTCGCTAGGATCTTGCAATCCTATGCCTACATATCCTTAATCGGAAGTCAGAGCAATTGTAGTTCGGAGAACTGCGGGTAAAAAAATAGAGAAAAAATGGAAGAGTGATCGCCAATGATTGAGACCTTGTGCCTACGTATTCTCAAAGGGAAATGAAAAATCAGAGCGTACGTAGTTCGTGGAACCACAGATGAAAAGCTTGAAAGCAAAACTTGTTGGGATTGATTGTTTAGGAGGAAAGATTAATGGATATCTCTTATGAAATGAATGAAGATTTAAAGGTTATAAGGGGAGAAGAGATTATTGGCTATCTCTATAACAAAGATGATTGTAAATGTAAAGCCAAAAGTGGCAAATGTAGAAGAGATTAATAAATATATTTATGGATGTTAAAGAAAAAGTTAAAGGTTACAAGACATTAATGGATATTCTTGGGAAAGCTAATGGTTTATAGATGAAATATGTTTAAAAGTCCTAAGGTTGAATTATGGTTGAGATAATGAGAGAGTAAATAATGCATCAATTATGTACAAAAGCATATAAATGACTAAATGGTCAACAATAGATCTTTCCTCTTGGATTATGTACAATGAAACAAGATGCATAAACATGGTTCAATAATAAAATGAAATCAATATGAACATGACAAACATAACGATTATCAAAAGTTAATCAATGGAAGAACATCATGGATCAATCAAATCATGCTCATAAACAAGACAAAGTAAGATCAATTGTATGAACATTTAAGACAAAGAAATATTTCAATTATTAACAAGCATGAATGTAAAAGATGATGTCAAGATAAAATTCACAAGAAATGAATACAACATTTAAAATAATCAAAGTATATACTTGAAATAAAATAAATTCTTGAATTTAAATAAATACAAATTAATAAACATTTTTTTAGGTTTTTTCTAAATTAAAAGAAAATGATTAAATATAATTATATTTTAAATGATAAAATAAAATAAAGTTAATAAGAGAAATAATAGAAGTAAATAAATAAAAGGTAAAAGAAATAAATAAAATGAAAGATAAAATAAAGTTAAAATAAAAGATATAAATAAAGTTTTAAAAGAAAATAAGATAAACGTAAAATAATTAATGAAGTTTTAAATAATAAGATAAATGATAAATGAAAGTTTTATTTAAAAGAGAGAAATAATTTTAAAGAAATAAATGAATAAAAAATAAAAGGTAGAGAGAAAATGGAAGAAAATGGAAAGAAGGGGAAAAGGGAATCGAAACACAACTTGCCACAAGACCAGCCTGGTGGCTTATAATTCAACGCGCCTAATTAAATAATATATTAAAGCTAAATATGAAAATGATTTTTTACGTCAAGCAAACTTCTTCTTCCCCACGAGCTTCTTCCATGGCCAATTTCCGAGCTTTCTAACTTCTTCATATTTTAACCAAATCAAATGTCCCAATATACCATTTCGATCAGAATTTCATGAGGAATTCAAATATGTAATTATATATATATATATATATATATATATATATATATATATATATATATATATATATATATATATATATATATATATATATATATATATATATATATATATATTAAGTTTAGCTTCGTTTTTAAGCAAAAACCATAAAACTATAGAAAACTAAAAATGAAATTAAATTCTTATGAGCAACAATCAATGGTACTTTGGTTAGGGGTTTCAATCCTTACATTGTGACAAGTATTATGGTAACCTGAATGATAATAAATGATGCCTCTATCTATGAGTTTGAGAGATGAAAGTTTACCTCAAAAGTGAAAAATGGTTCATGGTCTTGGGGGACTTCTAGAAGTAGTTTGATGATCCCTATAACTTCAGTGATGTCCAAGAATGTGTTGCAATTCTTGGTTTGCTTTGAGAAACTCTGAATTCTCTTGACCAAATTAATGTGCAAATGATAAAAGTGAAGTTGTGATTATGTTGTTCAAGTTGTTACAAATCTTTCCTCTAGGTTTGAATGAGTTGTATGATGTATATAGATGGTGTTTGGATTGAGAGATAAAGTGGAAAGTGATTGCAATGAAGAATTCAAAAGTTTTTGCAAGTTGTGCAACAATGGTGATATGAAAATGAAACTTCTAGCTATGGATAGTTTGGTGGTGTTTTGAGTGTCATAAGCTTAGGTAAGTGGTGTGATATGTGTTTGAAGTGTTGGAATGGACGGAAAAGGCTTGATCAAAGTAATGCCAAATTTGATATTTTTGACGACTTTGAAAAATGAGATTTTGGAGCAATGTGATTCTGAGGTTTGGAGAAGTTTTGGTGTGTTTTATATGATGCATTGAGGCTTGTATTTATAGTGGGGAAGATTTAAAACAAGATCAATGGAGAAAGGCTATGTTTGGAGGATCTTGGAGGAAAACCAAAATGTGGGAAAAAGGTACAAAAATGGTTATGCTTTAGTAGCTTCTAAAGTGCTATTGTCTCACAAAGTTTCTCAACATATCTAAGTGGTTTCTGATGTTTAGATCACTTCCTTGAATTATGGAAAAAAGTTTGGTGATTATAATCCATTTTTCTTGCATTGCACAAAAGAGTTTGAGATGGCATGTTAGATCATGTTTTTTCTCCCATGAATGAAGATCAATTCTGGCAAAGTTTGGGATCAATGTGAAGATGTTATGGCATGGAATAAGTTTCTAGTTGATCATGGTCTCTAAAAATTCTTGGAAATTGGTAAAAAAAAGTACCATAAATTCGTGCGCTTGCAACTGAATTTTAACTTAGTGAAATTTTTCCTTGAAAATTTGCTTCAACATGGCTTCTTGTAAAAACCATAACTTCGTGCTAAAGCAAAATAAATTCATGCTTTTGGTATCATTGGAAAAAGGAGATGAAATACTAAAACTTTGATGTTGATCACTTGGAAAAATTCATCTTGCATCAAGGAGGAAACTGACCAACAAAATTGGAATTTTCGACTGTTTGATACTTAGAAAAATTCGAAATGTTTTTGACAATTGTGACATAGAACCTTTTCATAACAATAAATTTTACTCCAAGAATGAATTTGTCTTGCAATTATCACTAGATTGAATTATCAAATGCTTTCTTTAAAAGCAACCCTCAAGCATTTTCAATGGATGCTTAGATAAACAATTATACCTTGAAAAGTAGGTCACTTGGCCAAGCAATTTAACTCTGAAAAAAATTCAAGTTTTCTTCAAATTGGCCAATTTTTCATCTTTGAATGATTTCTTGATTAAAAATTGAAAAATGCAATCATCCATCATATTTCCTAGAATAATGACTTGTGAAGCTTATAGTTGACCAAAAGTCAAACTTTGACTTTGTGCACCAGTTGACTTTGTATTAGATGAATCAAAATTTGCAATCTTCAAAGGATCAAAATTATTGGGCAATTTAGATCATGTGAATGGACATCAAAGATGTATTTGAGACCCTTAAATTATGTCTTGAATTATGAGATCATGCTCAGATGAAAAAGTCAACTGCAAGCCACCTTTAGTCAAAACCCTAATTGGTGCATCATATGAACTTAAGGTTTGATGAACTTGAAAGGATGTAATCTTGCACTTGATTTATTGATTAAGGGAAGCTCTTGATAATTATGAATTAATGGGAGACTTGAAAAGTTGGGGGATCATATAAATCTTCGGCTAATCATCAACTTGAACACCTTGATGATAACCCTAACTTGTAAAGCAAGCAAAGCAAATATTTTTGGAATTTTCAAATGGGGTTAGGGATGCATAAAACACACCTATATAATGTTTGATGTTATGTAAATGATGCACATAGAGGTATGATCTTAGAGGTAAAAATTAGGGTATGACAAATACTTCCAATCAATATGACATGAACGAAAGCCCATTGGTAAAGGCAGAAATTATCTTCCACTTGAGCCATGCTAATATCTGAGACACACTTTGTACAACATATGATTATTATACAAAATAAATTTCTCCTTTTAATATATGTAATGAGTAGATCTCAACATTAGCAATTCTATTATTCATGGACAATAATGCACACATCAAAATGAAATGAACAGTAATACTATCTTCATCATGTTAACCCTGAATTTAAAACATACTTCAGAAAATAATGATTAATGCTTGATTGGTTTTATAGATGAGTCAATACTGATCAGACTGTTCCTTAGTCCTTACGAGCTGTCACCGTCTCATCATAATAATAATAACAAATTTAGTGCGAAGTACTTCTTGAATCGGGTGTTGGTTGATGAAGAGGATATACATTATTCCAAGCATTGGGAAATCATAATGTATAGGCTGGAGGAAACTGTGAACATTCACCATACAATGAATGAGCATTAAGTTTTGTTGATGATAGTAATAAAGAAGATTATGATGAACATCAAAGAACTCTCAAATACAAGAATCAGTCTGTGAATCCTTTTTTTTTCTTGGGGTAAAAATGGCCTGGTATTCAAACATGCTTGAAATTCAAGAGTTGCAATGATGTACATTGACTAATTGTTACTCTATATCGAAGGAAGCATTTATTTCTACACTGGATCATTTATATCCATGAGAATGTGTTATATGGTTGAATATTAATTATGATATCTTTAAGATTCTTTTTATGTTATTTATATTTTCATTGATTAAAAAGACAAGGAAAATGATTCAAATATGTAACAAATAAAAAAAAATTATTCTCATATCGTGGATATTACATGAAACGAGAATAATGAAACTACTTATCAAATATGTAGTGAATCAACAAAATTTCAATCAATTTTATTTTCTCATATTATTAGCTTATACTCTCTTCTAACCTTTTTAGTTTATTCTAACCATACATATATATATATATATATATATATATATATATATATATATATATATATATATATATATATATATATATATATAAACTTACTTGAAGTAAGTCTTTTTAATTTACTTCATAATCGTAGCCTTTAAATTAGATTCAATTAATGATTAAATTAATATTTATACTTATAACCATTGAATTGAATCTAATTTATAGGTTACGATTATGGAATAAGTTAAAAAGACTTACTCTTGGAGTAAATTGATTTTGACTCGTATATATATATATATATATATATATATATATATATATATATATATATATATATATATATATATATATATATATATATATATATATATATATATATATATATATATATATATTAGTGTACGTCATTAATAAATGAAACAATGTTCTTTTTCCAATTTTTTCTCACTCTTTTTCTTATGCTTTGTAACTACTTTCTTCTTCTTCTTCTTCCTCGTGATGAGTATCACCATTGTTGACATGGTATCAGAGCTTAACAAGTTCTGGTAGTCATTCTTCACCTTATTTTGTGTTTCATATTGATTCACCCTTTTCTTGTTTCTCATTGCTCCAATGGCTACTCAAAGCTTCGCTGATTTCGCCACCAATTCTATCAATTCATACTATCTTCGTCCGAACGAGAATCTTGCATTCATTCTTGTTTCCCATTGCTTGATGACAAAAACGATGAGTATCACCATTGTTGACACATATAGTGGAAATGGTATGAAACGAGAAAAATGAAACTATTGATCCAAATATTAAATAATGAAAATTTATCGATCAATTTTTTCAAATATATGAAAAATATAAAAAGATCTTATTAAAAAAAATTAATAGATATTTTAAAATTGTATTCTCTCTTACAAAATAATTGTATTATTTGTACAAAAAACTAAAAGAGTGATTTATCTAATACAAGTTTCAATAGTTTTTATTTTTAATCGTATTATTTATAATATTGATATTTATATTTCGTCTTCTACATGTATTACTATTTCAACTTAAATTTATTAATTTTTTTCTATTTTTAACTTTCTTTTTTTATATGATAGTTTGCAAATAAATTCATACCCGTATGTCTAAAATCATATCTCATGCAAACAAAAATACAAGAGACATAGACTTATTATGATTCCATTTACCTCTAATCTATATTTAGGTTTTAAATATGAAAGAGAAATTGAAATCAACAAAGCCTACATATTGTTGACCAAACTTTCTCTTCAAACTAATATTTTCCATTTTAAATATTAAAAAAAATTCCTGCATTTATTTCATTTATTAACTTTTTGGTTTTTCCCTAAAAAAGCCTATTCAAATACCAAAGCAAAATAGTCAACATTTAGATTTTATCAATCTATAACACCTTTGTTTTTCTCAGACAAAATACCCAGAGTATTATTTTCTAGAAAGGTGAGAAATATGAGAAATGGATGCATGAAAAAGTGGTTCATGTCTTGTCAAATTGTTCTTAGCATGATATTAGTGCAAGTTTTTGCAACTGGAATGCAACTTTTATCCAGAGTGAGCTTGGTTCATGGTACTTACATTTTTGCCCTCATTGCTTATCGATACATTGTTGCTGCTATCTGTGTTGTTCCCTTTGCACTCTACTTTGAAAGGTATAATTCATTTTTATTTTCTTTGTAAATTCTTTCATTAACATTTTATAGAAAAAAGAGATAATGCATTACAATATAAATTAATTTTACACTATATAACGATTATATATTTCGTTATATCATATTTATATTTTTTAAAATTCTTTTAATGATATAATAATTGTAAATTTTTTATTGAATGACACGGTACATATTTATTAAACCCTATTTTATATAGTAGTACTCTTTTCCCATAAATCATAATTCACTAATTTTTGTTATATGTTTTTGATTTTTATTCATGTTTTTATCTCAGTTTTTTCCGACTCATTACTTTCCTATTAAGTAATAATAATAAAGTTATTTTGAATTTATTTTTATAATTTTTATCTTAAGAGTCTTATATTAAATAAAGTATAATAATTTACACATATGTGGTCATAATGACCCATGGGGTAAAGATGCTTACCTTTTATTTTATGAAAAGAAATGTTTATTTATTAATAAAAATTAAAATCAATTGAAAGCTAATGAGTAAATTGTTATTATTTTTAAATTAAGAGTCTTTGTGAATAAAAATAACATATTTAAATAATATTAATTCAAACACATTTAATAACATTAAAATATGAGACTTTTATTAAATGCCCGACTTTTATATAAATGTATAGCAGGTCAAACATTTATTTATGTTGACATGCATTATGAGAGTTTACACTTTACATTGACTTTTATTGACTTTTCAATGATTTATTTATTTGCTTTTCTATTTATGTATTTACATCTTTTTGAAGAAAACGATACTTTAATCTTAAATACTAAAAATTATGACGATAAAGACACTTTTATGCAAAACTTATTTTCAAAGTTGCAAGATAGTATTAACTAAATATTTTTTTTTAAAATAATTTTAAATACTTTTACCATTTTTAAAAAAATGCTTAAAAGAGGGTGTATGTATTTATTCATGTTAAAAGTTTTGAATCTATTTGAGGATTAGGATGCTAATGGTAATATAATATGGTTAATTATAATTGCAGGGGAGTTGTGAAGAAGTTTAATTGGAAAGTTTGGTTTTGGCTTTTTGTTAACGCATTAGTGGGGTAAGCTTATTGCTCCTTTTTTTATTAGTGAATAGAGCTATTTCTTTTAAAAGTTTATTAGTAATTAGCCATTATCTTATTTGTGAACTACATTAAGTAATTCAATTAGTTCTCCTAATACAATTTTAATATTTATTTCTATATTGTGTTGATAAACCCATCTAAATTACTTATA